>VXBR01010920.1:4082911-4191767 GCA_013400215.1 Cisticola juncidis
GGTAACACCCAGCGGGGGCCGAGCGCATCCCTCCGAGCTTCGGCCGGGCCTGCAGCAGCGCTGAGGGACCGCCCGGCACCGGCGGGCGCCTTGTGGAGTACGGGCGGGAAGGGAAACGAAGCGCCACAGTGATGAGAGTGGCTTAAGCGAGGAGGGGAGCGCCCGCGCTGTGAGGGACAGTCAGGAGGAAACTTCGGTGCCAAGGGAGCGCTCCGTGCCGTTCCCTCCGGGCGGACGCGCCTGGTGTCAGNGAGCAGCGTGTGTGGGATACTGTTTTTCTTTTTGTTATTTTTGTTACTTTCTGAGAGTACGTTGCTTTATAAAAAGAAACGGTAGCGTGTGTGAAGTACGGAAGGTGTTGATGAGACCCCGACGGGACGCGAGGCGGGCGCTGCGCGGCCCCGGGCGGGGCCAGAGCGGAGCGGGGGCGGGCGGCCCCGCCTGGGCTGGGAGTCCCGAACGTGCGGGAGAAAAAAGGATAAAAACACGGGGATATGGGCAGGTGTGAACCACAGAGAGACCACGGGAGGGGACACTGAACTCTGAGCTTTGTTTTTGTCATTAGGAGCTCCGGCTCTTTCTGCATTTGTGTAAAAGCTTTGCTTAGTGATGTTTCTGGGTTGAAATAAAATCCTGTCGGAGGATAACTCTGTTGCCTGTTTCCACTGTGCTAGGGCTGTGTCGCTTGCATGTAAAATAGCCCACGTGTGTTTCAATTACTTGAACTATTTCAAATTAATGCTTCCGGGAGGGAACCTATTACTAATTTTTCATTCAGAAATGGTTATTTTTGTCCTGCAAAATACTTGTTGGTCACTTCAATGAAACTCTGCTGGCCTTTTAAAGGCTGGTAACTTGAAAAGGACCTAAAATACTTCAAGAAACTTTACAAAATGTAAGTTCATCTTACTTTGTTTTCCAGCGTATATTGTAGTGTTTTCTACCAGCTTACCATAAAAAAATGTTAGTTTTTCTAGAGTAATTCCTAGAGAGAAAGCAGGAACCATGTAGCTATATGTGGTTTGTAAAGTAGAACTTTAATGGTGTTATTTTGAACACAAAATTTTCTAGACCATTTAACTTTAATGTATCTATCTTTGTGAAAACAATATTCTGAGTATAAATTTCCAAGACTGAAGTGGCAGTCACACTAAGGAAGGTGTAAACTGTACTGCATGCCAATTTGATGTGGAGTTAAAACTCCCGTGTCACCCCTAATGAATGTAAGAGAGAGTAGGATACTGCTGGTATATTAGGAAGTTCCAAAAGACCCTGTTATCCTAAGAAATAAGCTAAATTTACTGAGTCATAGGGTGATTGGTTTTGCTGGTAAAGCATAGGTGTGGCACATAAAGTGCTTAATAAAAAAAAATGCTTTTGCATGGAAGTCTCTGGAGTCAAGAGTGAGATCACATTAATATAGGCATTGTTGAAATGCTCTCATTTGTCACAGGTAGAATGCTACATAAGTTTGTGGTGCAGCTTCTGTGAGCATTTACTGAATATGTAATTCAGGCCTTTTTCTTTTTTGTAATAAGTATTTATAACAATTCAGTAGAGATATCTCCTGTTCCCCATTCTTCACTGGGAATTTTACTTCCTAGTTGCAAAGCCCCATCTACTGACTTCTCACCATAACATCAAATTTCCCCAGCTACCCTGGTGTTAAAAGACTCTGCATGAGAGTGCCCATAACAACTTTATTGGGCTGTGAGGATATAAGAAGTCCCACTCACACAACCTAGTGTTTTATAGACCCTCCAGGGAAACAGCCCCTGAAACACCTGATTTCATTTCATGCTTTTCTTCAGCACAGGATAAGCATCTCCTTGTTTCTTTCTCGTCATGTTGCACATTTATGTGTCTTGGTCCCCAGAAGGAGAAGCAGGCGTGTTATCATGCATTTGAAGAGAGTGACTAATTGCTAATGAAGATAATGTGCCTGGAGATCTTTCTCTGTTTTTCCCTCCAATGCAGCTGTTTCATATTGGTGAAAAGAATCTTAGATGTGCAGAACTTGGGTCAGGAGAAGAAATTCATGCAGATAGGTACAACTAAGTGTCAAATTCAGTGTATGCAGCACTAGCAAGATTTCTGCCAAAGCTGCTGGTACTTTTTAAAAAATTATTCCATTTTTTTTCTGCTCTCTTCCCTACTTGAGCAGTCCTCTCACTGTAGAGTTGCATGATTCTTCCACACTCAGGCGTCTCTCTTTCTTGGCTTTCATTATTTCTTTACCACATGCCTCTGCAGCTCATTGTACTTATTTTAAGGCACTGAGTGACTTTGCAATGCACCAGCAGGTCTGAGAGCACAGGAGCATGTTAACTGTACTTTTATTCCCTGTGTTGTTTAATTCTGAGGCATACGTGCTGTTCTTGGGTCTCATGCACTCTGGATGTCTGTGAGCTGTTCCCCCAGGAGGCTGCCATGACTGCAGCTCAGTCTCAGCTGTCCCCAGGCAGACAAAAGGAGTGCATGGAAGTGCAGGGTGTGTTCTTGATGCCCTCAGGAGCTGTGAGCTGGGACCTGGTAGCGGTGGTGAGGGGAAATGCAGCTGGGATGGGGCACGGGGGTCCTGTGAGCTGCACTAGGTAACTTCACTCAGTATTGGGGTGTGCTGAGGGCTCCTCATCTGCAGGGCTGCTGCGGTAACACCCGGGAGGCTGTGGGTGTTCCGAGTCCCATTTCCCTCTGCAGTCATGCAAGGGTTTGCCAGAGCAGGTGCCTGACCTTTGGCACAGGGCACTGCCCCTGTGCCCTGGAAGAATGTGGATTTCAGCACTCGTGGCTTTTATCTCTGCCCTGGTGCTTAGTCAACTGGGCTGGAATGAGGTGGCACAGATTAAAATTATGCCTCACCCTGAATATTGATCTGATTGTTAAACAAAAAAGTAAAAAAATGGAAACCGTAAATGGTGGTAAGGACAACTGGCAAGCCAGAAACCTAAAAGCAGATTATGTGCATCCATCTAAGCAAAAACTTACAGGTACAAGAGGAGAAAAAAGTGGAGAAAAAACATATAACACTAAAATCTATTTGACTTCTAAATATAATTGTAACAGATCCTAGTCCTACAGGCACTTACTCACATTTTTTCTATGAATAAGCCTACTAATATGCTACTGATAATGTAAAACACAGTATTTAGTAATTTTGAGAAATGGTGCATTAGATTATACATTCCTTTGGAATCTAGTTTTATTATTTGTGTAGCAGCAATTACTATTTTGTTTGTTTGTTTGTTTATCTGCAACTATTACTTTTAAGAATAGTTGCCTATATTTTTTTTTCTTAGTTGTTTCTTGTTTCCCAGTATTTTAGAAAAGTGTTACTCTTGAGGTTAGTAGCTGTGGAGGAAACTCACAGAAATGTATTTACTACCAGTATCAGTGTGTATCATCAAGACTTTTTGAATTGATAATTTTTGAATGAGTTAAAATTCCTGGAGTCTATCTTCCTAAAGAAAAAATTTACACAATCTGGAATTTACTCTTTAAAAAAAACTTGTGGCCACACTGATGCTTAAACCTTCCTTAGGCCTGACTGGCCTCTTCACCATGGACAAGGTGGTTTGGTCATCTGTTACCAAAGTTGCCCCCAAGAGAAGCTTGGCAGCACCACAAGACTCGTTTTATGTCGTGCCAGAGCAAATCCCTGCTCTGGCACTGCTGTTGTGTTTGTGTTTGTAAGGTGGCTTGCAGCCTGAAATGGCAGCAGCCCTTGTGCTGTGTGAAAGACAGCTACACTGGGCTTTTTAATGAACTTCTGTCTGATAGGCTGACTGCCTTGGGGAAAGTAGAAATTATGAAATTATTTATAATAATAGAGGCACATATTTTGGTTGCATTCTAAAACTTCTTCATGCTTTCCCTCCGGATTTTTTTTTTTTTTTGGTCTAGTAAATCTATGGAACAGACTCTTCTGTAGAATTTATTCTTTAAGCTGCCATTCTGCTTTTTACTAAGTAAATTAAGATCTAGGCATTTAAACTCAATAGGATTAATCCATATCAGCCCTCCCCAATGAAATCAGCATATGTTGGATGAGTGATTGACTCGAGTCTGTGGCTGCCCAAGGAGTGCTGCTTTAAGATGTCCCTTCATTTGTGCTGCTTCCCACTGGACTCCTCAGCCAGCAGGAGACAGACCAGCAACAGTGGGAAAGCTTGGGAAGGTAAGCATGGGACTGACTTGCTGAGTGACAGAAACAGCACAGTAAATACTTCTGTGTCACGTTTAGAAACTTAAAAACAGGGTATTCTTTAATGTTCAAGAGCATTAATTCTGGAAACTTAGAAATATGAGTTATTTTTCATCAATTGTCACCATGTAAAGGGACAGTAAACAATGTGACAGAGTTACTGAGTTTTTGTGAGCATCAGTAGGAGTAGGATGATTCCTTTGGTGTAGACTTGTAGATAACTTAAAATCCAAGACATATCAGTTAAAGTGTTATGTGAAATAAAATGCTTATTTATATTTTTTTATTTATGATCTCCACCAAAGACATTTTGTCCTTGGGAAAGAGCTGATTTACCAACAAACTGATTTATCTGTTGCTCACAGTTGATCATTTTATCATCACAGAGACACTTTTTGGCTATGTGTTCCTTATAGCTAGTACATGCTAGATGGCTGTATAATTGTATCTTTCTCACTTTATGGGACTTTAGGTAATTAATTTTAAAGCAACAAGTAAATTTTTAAACTATCATTTTTTGTTTTGTAAAGATTTTTATTAGCATAACATTATTTTGTAAGATGAATCTTTTCATGATATTTATAAAAAGGTAAACAAAAATTCTAAAAAACAAGAATTCTAATTAACAAAAAATCATGGACACTTTTGTGCATTGTTTTCCAGCAGGTGAATAAAATATTAGATTTTCATTGTTTTAGTAGCAATACCTGGATATATATTTTGTTTAGACTTCTTTTTTTAAATGCATTACGTTGTTGCATAATTGCAATGTATGGTTCAAATGAGAGCTCAAACTGTCAAAAAAGAGAAATTGTTTAAAACCAAGATTTTGATAGGCTTATTGTTTTAATTTTGATTTCTGATGTTTGCAAAGAAGATGGCAAAGTTTTCATCAAAGCATCAGAAATAGTTTTCATTAAAGAATATAAAGTTATCTCCTAATCACAGGAATCCTAAGGCTGAGATTTTGAATAATTTAGTTACAAAAAATAATTGCTCAGAAATTTTGTTCTTTTTCATTTACAAAGTATGATTTAAAATGACAGTTGGCAACAACAACTGTAGATGTTTTATTCTGGCCTAATTATTAAGAACTACAGCACCAGCAAATGAGCTTCCTATGTGCCCCAGATTGTCTTCTAGTTTAGAAGGTATGAACAATACTCTATTTAGCTTTAGTTACTCAGACTTACTAATGTGCTCCTTTTATCCTCTGCACTTGAGCAAACATAGCTCCTTAAAACTATGAGCTGGCAACCAGGTAGCACTTGGGCATCTGTGGGCTCTGCAGAGTGGCTTTGAAATGCTGCCAATTGCTGTTGTATTGTGGAGGACCCTCCTTTTCCCTCTAGCTGGACCAATGAAAAAAGAAACCCAAAAATAACCCATGAATTTTCCATGACAGAAAATCCTGGCTTGCTTGCAGTATAGTAGCTGCTCAGTCTAATCTAATAATCTTTTGAACCATGTGGAGCTGAAGGAGGCATTAGTGGGTGTCAGAAGGCCTTACTGCCATCTGATAATTAATGAAAACTGGAAAATATTCTGGCACCACATATTTATTCAGTACTATTTTATAAATGCAGTTAGTCAGAGTATGGAGAATATGTGGCTGTAAATTCAGCTGCTGAGGGCAGAATGGATGCATTTCTGTTGTTACTCTTAGGGATATTCACGTGATTAACGTCTGGGTGACCTTAAAGCTAAGTTCATTAGTAAGAGTTTGCCTGTGTCTCTGCTGGAGTTTGACTATTTGTAGCAAGCTGAGGTTTCCTACTTCGGGTACCAAAGAACAGGCACAGGGCAGGATAAAGGCAGTTTTGGGGAGTGTTGCTGTGGAGCTGTTTTAACACCTCCCTCCCCTTCTGCCTCTTCGGCTGTTTGTTCACCGAGAGCTTTGTTCATAGCTCTGCTCTTTCAGTTACGTGGTGACTAAATGTTCTCTTCATGCTCAGAGAAGAGAAAGATGGTTCATAATATTCTAGTTGGCTTAAGAAAAAGATCCTTTTCTGAAGTTATGAATGCCATAGAAGGCTGAAGCCTATTCCTCAGCAAAGAACAGGGAGTAGTACAGTATGTCCTGCCTCTCAAGGGGCACCAAACCTGGAAGAAAACAGAGGCTTGGGACAAACACTGACAGCCCTGTGAAAGATCAGTGTCATTGTAACAGATTACACAGTCGAAGGTGAGTACACTTTGGAGTAGACAAAATGCAAAATCCAGCAGTCTTCAAAACGGTCAAGCTCATAACTTGTGAAATTGTAATTTGGCACAGTTTGTGGGGTTGAGAAAATAACCAAGAATCTGTTTAATTCTAAAACAAACTTCAAGTCTTTCCATTTATACTGGAAAGCAGGGCTTTAAAAGTTAATCTGATAATAATGGGAAGTATTTGAAAACAGAAGACAGGTATTTTTCCTTGTTTCATGGGATTTTTAGTTGCTTAGGGTCTGATTTGTGGGGTTTTTTGGAAAAGTTGTCTTTGTAATCCAGACTGTTGCTTTTCATTAGCTTTTCTGTTTAGTAATTAACTAGCAGTGCCACAGTTTATTAAGGAAGTAAAAAAATAATTAAAGGATAAACTCTGACCTATGAATTTTATTTGAGTGTAATGGGATACCCAAGAAGTCCTACTGTCAAATGAGAGTTCTATCAACACATCAGGAGCTCTGGGTATGAAGTATTTCAGTAAGTATTTTGGGAGGTTTTCCAACTGAAATTTCCTTTAAAAATAATGCAGCTTGTATCTGTCATTGTAGTTGCATGCTAACAAAAGCTGCATGTTCCTAAACCTAGACAGAGAAAGGAAGAGATTAAGTATCATTTGCTGGTGTGTCTTTTAACTCTCTCTTTTGCTGTTGTAAACTTGATAGGTAATGTCAGCCTAGGCACAAAAGAGTGACTTGAGGATGGAGTCCCTGAATGAACTTGCTTTTAGCAGTGTAGCCTTTCAATTTATATTTTAGTGTCGTTTGCTCTCATGAAATGTCACAGACACACGAAGTTTGGATTTTAAAAAATAATTCTGTTCTTCAGAGCAGTTACTGGTAATCAAAGGGGTTTTATGAGTAAACTGTTTCCTAGTTTCTCATCAGATTTTCTCAGTGTCGTTGTTACTCTTTCCTTCTGACATGTACTTGCATGCTAAAGCTGCTCTGATGGTTTGACTTTCGTAGGAATTAATTTTGCCACAATTCCTGTGTTTGGCTGCTGTAGTTTTTGTTCAGCTTGTATTTTTTCCTTGCTTTTGGTCTCAACATCTGAGGTAGCAGCTTCCAGTGTTAATTGGATAGTATCATCCTTGCCATCTGTGGCCCTCCAGAAACAGGGCATTTTCCTGGGCACAGTGTGGGTGCACTCAGAAGTGATGCACAAGCAAAGATACTCACATGGGGACAAGGTCAGTGAGGCAAGGAAAGCCTTTGGAGCAGGAAGAGCAGGAAAGGGGCTTGATGGGAGCTTGGACAGGTTCTCCAGGAAGGAGGGTCTAGCACATTTGTGTGCAGGGAAGCCAAATGATGAGTCAGCATGGGATACAGATTTCAGTATAATAAACTGATTTTTGGAGAGTATCAAATGATCCATCTAGAAGGCAAATGATATTGATGGTGAGAAGTGATAAGAATATGTCTCATAAATTAAACAATACATTACATTGATTGAACTTTTTCTGTTCAAGGCTCAGTCAGATGCTTCCTGGACCAGCGTAAACATTTTGATGTTCACACATGTAAAGAAATTTCTTCTACCAATTCACCTTAATTCTAACTGTTCCTTCTTGCTAATTGATTTGAATGTAGTTCTGCAATCACGGATTACTTAATCACATTGCTCAGTGTGAGATGGAAATGCAGGAGTTTTGTTTTCAGAACAGTGCCTTTAAATGTTTAATTTATGTTCAAAAGTCCAGCTTCAGATTATTGGATAAAAAGATGAGGCGGTGGGGTTGTTTCACTTCTATTGGCATTATTTTTGTGGGTTATAGTGGACTATTTTAGTGTTCTTGAGCTAAGAAAAACATGCTAATGACTAACAGGAATGAAGTTTTTCATTGGAAATACACATGACTAATGGCAAATAGAAGTGGACCCAATTGTAACTATATATAGTCATACATCAGAAACACAGAGATGAAAATGGATCTCTCAAGTGTAAGCCATACAGCAAAAATGGGCAGCAAGTTTTATACCAAGATCTGTGAATTTCCTTTGTAAGCACTAGTTTTAACTGTGTCACTAAAAGAGAAAAAATATTCTGGACTCTGGACAATAAGATGGAAGCAAAGCAACACTAAAATGATTAGGGAAAGGTTAGAACCACACCCACAAAAGTCATATGTATTGCAATCTATATCTATTGTAGTGGTTTTTACAAATGTACATTTTCCAATAGGCCTGAGGAGACACTTCTTATAGGATTTGTTAAACAAATGGAAGGTCCTGTGTGTGATCTCATGTCTCCCGGGGGAATTCCCTAATCCCACTTCTGACACTGTTTTTTGCCCATTGTTTCCTGTCTGTGTTGCAATTGTGTGTCATTAATAGTATGTAGATTTTATTGCTGGATGCAATACTTGCTTACTGGAAAATCAAAATATTAGTATGTCTATGACATTCTGCATAATGAACTATGGAATTGAGACTTTGAGTGTTTGCACTAACACTTGTGTTTCCTTGCCTGCACCAAACAATAACTGCTTCTGTCTCTCTTGGAAGGAGATTGCAGTTGCATTACACTTATTTGTTTTCAAAGTTTTTCATTACTTTATTTATGGCATGATTATTAGAGAATCTGAAAATCTGCAAATCCAGCTGACTCCAGTTGAAGCTGCTGGAATACAATTGAAAAACGTGTTTTCAATAACCATGGTAGCTTTGCTGCGGTAATAAGGAAGATGTGCTGTACCTGAATGCCAGAGTAACTAATCTCCTTTAGGCCAGCTGTAAGGCTTGATAGGATGTTCCAGCACTGAACTGCTTCAGGTTGGCAGCACCTTCCGAGCTTCTGGTGTCATCCAGGCACTTAAACTTGTGTTTCCAAGCTGTTTGCCTATCCAGTCATAGGCTCAAACATCTTTAAAAAGACCTAACAGGACCATCCATTTCTACTGTAGAATGTAGTAACTATATTCTTGTTTGTTCTATTTCAAAGCTGCTTTTATTCACAATGAATTCTGAAAACACTTTTTAGTGGAAACAGTCTTACTAGTGCATAGTTGGTATGTTTATGTTAAAAATATAGTCCTTATACCTTTTGTGTTCTTTTTCTTGATTAAATATGTATGTTGTTGAGGAATGAAAACCATGAAAGATGTTGAGGCAGCATAAAAGGTAATTAAGATTTATGGCTACAGTGTATTCAGGTTCTTCCTAAGCTTCCATTTTCCTTATGTCAGTATTTCTGACATAATTTGGATACCATCTACATGCTGTTATTGAACTTTCACCAAGCTAAAAGCTGTTCATAATGAAAGTCAGAGCAAGTGTCACTTTACTAGATTCACTGTATCCAACTTTTATTTTGGGTCAGTTTTTTGTATCTAACCCTGTTAAAAATTCTGCAGGGAAACTTTATATTTGTGTCCCTTAATTTGCTATTGTATTACAGCACACATTTATTTTTTCGTCTTCTTTACTTTGATTCTGTACTCCATAATTTATTGGAAAGGTAATGTCTTTAAATTACATAAAATATTAAGATTGTTAAAATACTGAATCTTGGCATTTTCATCATGGAAACATAAATCTCATCTCAAAAGTAGAATGATTTTGCTTCAGATTAAGGGGTACATTGTTTTTGTAGATGATCTGATCTTGTGTTCTGGAAAACAGAAATGTATCTTATCAAGAGATCTGTAAAAAAAATCTTGTTTCTATTTTTCTAATACTGATTTGCCTGCTATTTTCAAGTCCTAAAGAAAAGCTGCTTGTTGCATGGAAGCAGTTTTGTTTGTGTATTTGCCTAGAAATGGTTTGCTGTTGGGTAGGGAGCCCTGGACACACTGTACTACAGAAATAAATTTAACTCCTTTGCTATTCTGTTACTCGCAGAAGTGATCTAACCATAACTAGTATTAAGGATGACAATATTCATGAACATCAGAAAATATAATTAGAATGTAGTAACTTTTGTGCACAGCTCTGCAGGGCTGGTGGTATTGACTTGTGTCACCTCAGTGTCCCAGTTTCACAGATAATGTCACTATTTCAGATCTGCTCTTGATGACAATACTCACAGATCTGTGCTGGAAACAGGTGAAACTTGTAGAAATCTTTAAAAAATGACAAATTAACTAAAGCAGAATGGGTCATCTGTGATGTGAGATAATCCATTTGGGCAAATTCAGCCCAAAATGTGTGTGTTAGCTAGACTGTGAACAGGTTAAATTTGCAAAATGTTTCATGCAAGATTCTTCCATGAACTTCAATGAACAGCCCTTTTTCAAAATTACTTGCCTATAAGTGGTATAGGCATAGGTGAGGTTTCTGTTGATATATTTTATTTGAGTGCTGAGTACAACAACACAAAGCACAGGCTCTTTGAGATCCTCTTGAATGATGCATGCAAAGGAAACTGCATGAAACTGATACTGGTGATAAATTTGCATGGCTATTCTGTGCACTCAGCAGCCAAAGGAAACTGGAGGCATTTTGTTTGGATGAAAAGGTATCTTTCCAAAGTAAGCTTTTATCTGCCTTATTAGAGAGTTGCTCTTAATCCTGACCTGAGCCTCATGAAATTGTTCTGTACTTATACCACAGTAAGTGAACAAGAGCAGGCCCATGACCAGTGTAATAATTAGATATCTCAGCTTGTTTTGCTGCTTATTTATCCAGGTTTATCTTAAAGGCATAGAGGAAATGTTGATTCTCTCACTGACCAGAGTTACTGTACTATGTTGAATAAATTCCTATGGAGTGAGTAATTAATTTCAGTGTACACCTCATCCTCCTTTCGTGAGATACAAATTATGTGGACACAAAATTTATCACTGTGGCTGGTTTGATAGCCTTCCTTTAGCAAAGGTCAGTGCAACACTTTTGGGCAAAGTTAAAAATACTATTTTTTCCCTCTTAAATTGTATTTTGTTCACTATGTAATGCCTTTCATAAAAGACTGAGAAAAATTCCATAGATTATCAGTTTATATATGTTGAATATTGTTTTATATAGTTCTTCACTGTTATCCTTCAGCTTCTAGTAATTAAATACTTCTAATCATCATAAATATATCTAGTCATGTTTATAAGCCCAGGCTGAGAAACATAATCTCTGAGTGTTCCAGGTTGTGAAGTTTCAGACTGACTGTATCATATTAGAACTTAGCTCTTCATACTCCTCTGCTAATAACCGTAATTGATACCATAATTATACCCCATCTCTTCTTTCAAAAATTATCCATATACTTGCAATATCTTAATATATATATACATAGGTATATGTATGTATATAGCTAATTACTTTTACCTTTTGGTGCTCTCCTTTTTTAAGATTTTTAAGATTGATAAGCATCCTCTTTGTTGCATTTGGAGTGGATCTATTTTTAATCTTTTTTTTTATAAAGCCCAGTGCTTATCAGTCTACAGGTGATTAGTTCTTTCTGAACTAATTAGAGAGCTGGCCACGTCTGGGATATCGTGTCCAGTTTTGATTCCTGCCACAAAGAAAGATGTGGACAGGCTGGAGGGGATGGAGAGAAGGGCCACAAGGATGATCAGAGCACTGGAAGCTGCCATAGGACAAAGGACTGAGAGAAGTAGGTTTGTTCAGCCTTGAGAAAAGGTTTAGGGGAGACCTTTATTACCATGTTCCAGTATTTAAAGGGTGATTACTCCCTTGTAAAAGAAGTCACGTGGAAAAGAGGAGGGGTAATATTTACAGATTGCTCCTGGGGATGTTCTGATCGGTTACAAGACAATTTTTCACAGAGAAGAACAGTCAGCCATTGGAATAATCTCCCCAGGGTAGTGTCCCAGCATCGGACACTTGTAAGATTTGGCTGGGCAGGCTGCTGGACCCTCTTGTGTAGGGAGCACTCTTGCCAAGAAAGGTTGGACTGGCTGATTGCTGTGGTGCCTCCCAGCCTGGCATTCTGTGACCGTGTTCCACAATCAAGGCTTCTGTCACTTTGGACACTATGCAGTGCATTTCTTTCCTAATGATGTCTCCTGCAGCCTTACCAGTGATACAGGAAAGATAAGCTATCTTTCCATACCCTATACCAGGGCAAATAGCAATAATAAAACTATAAAGTCACTGAACTCTAAAGATTATTCATTTTGTCATAAAGATTGAGATTTATCACAATAAGATAAAAAATTAATCTGTATTAAATTAAGAAAAAGTAATCTCCACTGCTGTTTTATTACAGACCACCGGTGCAAGACATAAAACTATTTGTCCTTTCAAGTTATTAAAGGATTGATTCAGTTCATCTAATGAACCTAATCATCTTTTTATTTGAAGGACAAGAATAATCTTGACTTAAGTAAAAAGTTCTTTCAGTCTAAGATGAGTTGGGGAGGGGAAAAAAAATAAAACCCAACAAATCAAACAAACCTCTGAATAGTTTTATCTTCTTGAAAAACATAAAAAACCTCTGTGTGTGTGTTCATATCAAGCTAACATTCTATATGTTAGTACCATTGCTCAAATCTTTATTATATGCAAACATTTCCAGTAATTTTTAATTAGCATTTTGTCTTCCCTTACTGTCTAAGGGGAATATGTGATCCGTATTTTTGTTTTAAAGTTTCTTTTGTGTGTCTTATAATGCATTATTTTCTCACTGAGACTGGATAGAACTCCTAGTTTATTCTGGTGAGAGATTAAAAGAGACTAATAGTGCTTAAAAGCTACTCTGTCTTCATCACATCGACTTAAAGAGTTCTGGGTAACTAACACAGGAGTACTACAAAATACAGGGTAAACTGTATTTGGGGGGAATTTTTTTTTTCTGTTAAAATCTATATCAGATTCAAAGCCAAATAAGAGAAGGAGAATTTTCATGTTTTGTAATTACAGATAGTACACAGTAATAACCAGCTGGTTGTTGACATAAAAGCACAACCTGTGTATGCAAATGCTGCTCTCTTGGCTGTCATTAGAGACAACAGCTTTAAGAATGATGCAGCAATAGGCAGCATGTGCAGCAGGGATGGAGGAGGTGTGTCCCTGATGCAGACAAAAAGAACAGCAACAAAAGAAAATAAGCTCTTGAGTCAGCATTCTAAGCTCCATTGTCACTGCAGCAGCAGCTGCGTGTGGAAATGAGGCAAATAGAATTTGAAATGAAGAACTGGAAAAGAAATTGCCACTTGCCTCTGTGGATAGAGACAACTATTGGGCCTGATTGCCAATTAACTGCTCTGTTTTTTCTGACAGCTTTGATAACAGATCAAAAATGTGGCAGGAGCTGCTCTTGGACCTACTCACTTCATCCTTTGTGGCTTCTCAGCCACTGATACTCCCCTACACACAAAGAAACACCACAATAGTACCAACAGTAGTTTGTATCTGTCTTGGTTGGGTGTAGGTGACTTCCAGCAGAGTCCAGTGAATTGTCTTTAGATTGAAAAAGCCTTCCTGGCATAGAAAGCAGGCTAGGACTACATAAGTAATGTCAGTTCATGTTGAACATATTTTCAAAGACTAGAAAGAGGATCAAGGGTACTTCATCAGCATTAAAACAGTGTTTGTATCTACCCTGTCCTGGAGTGGCAGGAAATGGTTTAACGTAGGTGGAGACTACAGAAAATTTAAGTGTCATTTGAACATTCTTGGAGTACAGAGAAATGTTCTCTGTAAATGAATATACCTCTCAACAGGTACTCATAATTGCAAGACACAGGTACCTCTGGAGGCTAAATCTTGTTGGAATTGCCTGTGCCTGAGTCATCTCGGGTTGTGATGAGCCTGGGTGTGCAAGGTATTTATTAGCTCAGGTAGAAGGGCCCTGTTTGTGGACTGGAATTGTTTGAAATGTCTGACTAGTTAAGGTGTTGTCTCTGAATGTTCAAACTCTGTCTCTCCTTAATGCCTGAACCATGATTGCAGCACTTCTGCCATTTAATTGACCAGATAATTTACCATGTAAGGATATCATTGGCTATTTAAGGCTGTCTCTTTAGAGCAGTTATTAGCTTCATTTTTCTGCTTCATTCAAGAACAGATGTTTCTACTGTGTAACTGAAATAATCAATGTCTTTGGAAATCAAAGATTTCTGTTTTATGAAATAGAATATGACAGAAAATCTTAATTATTAATCATAAAAGGGCAGAAGAGAAACTAATTGCATGCAACTTTGCAGAAATTCATAAGATCTGAGTCATGATAATGGCAATTAGTTAAAAACATTAATGGTGCCAGCAAAAATGCTGTTGTCTTTTATTCTTGCATAGCTAAATATTTCACTTTATTGTGCTTTGTCATGCCATTTCTGTATTTCAGAGGAGTGTCATCTGTTTGCTTTTGGCGGTTTTCTTTTTAGATTTGGAGCCCTTTAAATTTCCTTAGTAATTTGCATTTAAATTTGTTATTTTTTTCACTAATTTTTCCACAATTCTTTATTTTCTAATTGCCACATCAGGTTCCCAGTGAAGGTACTTGCACTTCCAGAAGCATCTGTGTGAAGGGTTATTTTTTTCTGAAGATATATTTTAATTTTTTTTCCTTTCCAGTATGGAGACTGGTACATGCTGTTAGTAAGCTTAGCAAAATGGGTAAGAAGGATTTTAGTACTTAAATAAGATCTAGTGACATGAAGGAAAAAGACTTAACTTGCCACCCACACTCAAGGCCATATCCTGTGTGACCCACAGGAGCAGTCCCAGTGAAGACACAGGAAATACTAACCCAAGTAAAGTAGGCAAGATCTATTTAAAACAACCCACTGTTGTTTAAGAACTCTGTTTATATAGCAAGAAGAAAAGGAAGAAAAATTTTTCACAAAAGGTGGGAAACAAAGGTACAGCCTTTCCTAAGGGCACCCAGCATGATTCATGGTAAAACCAATTGCTGAAGTCAGGTTTCCTCTTCTAGAGTCTTGTCCAGTGGGTAACAGTCCTGTTCTCCTGGTATGCACAATTTTGGGGGAAGAAGCAGCTGTGTATAGCAGATCTGAATATATTTATTGTAAGCTTGGTCATTCCAGGAATACATTTTTTTTCTTGCTCTAAAGCAGAAGCACTAAACCAGAAGGAAAACTTATGCAAGTTCAGAACAACTTTCATGAAAATATTTACGTGGGGTGGATGTTTTGCCACTTTTGGTTTATAAAGTTAAGCAAAGATGAAACTTGGATGTTTAGGGACAGGCACAACAGCACCTGTAACACCTGTAACCTGTTTATGCTGTGTAAATGTTGGAATGCTCAGAGCTTTGCAGGACTGGATCCCAGCACTGACCCCTTGGCACATCTCACTTAGAAATTAATGTTTCCAAAAATTGTTTGTTGAAGTGTGAGGAGATTTTAATGCTGGAAAACTACTCAAGCAATGGAGGTAGGTTGCTAGGCACTGCTTGTTCTGTGCAAATGAAAACATTAAATGTATGTAAGCAGATACTGTTATTGTGAATTTTCACTCACTATTACAGTTAAAAGAATTGCAAAGTATTTGAGGTACATTAAAGTGTTGTTTGTAATGTTTTAAGTGTGCCAGTCCTGGACTGTCATTCAGGTCTGGCACCTCATGTTGAATAGATCAGGAACTTATATGTGTCTGGAATTACAGGCTGCCTTATATCTTACTTTTTAATTATTATTTTTAGGTATTAGCAATTGAGGACGACACTTCTGCTGTCTGAAGATGGAGAACAACATAACTACTATATCTCGTGAAGAGCTTGAAGAGCTACGAGAAGCATTTGGCAAAATAGGTGTGTTTTAAATAAGGGAATCATAAGGATGCCATTAACAGTGCAAAACTTTAGAATTTGTGGAAGAAATTTTTATGGATCACTTGATTGTCACTGGGCTGTGTTTTCCCTCTGTATTGCCAGTAATATAAAAAAAAAAGTAAAAAGAATGTTTATGTAGAACCCCTTACTTTCACTGGAATTAGGTGTGTTAACTTCTTTCAACTTCAGCACTAAAACCAGTTACATTTTATTGCAGGGTGGTAGCATTTTTTGTTTTATTGTATATGGTACATAAGGGGTCTTAAAACTCAGTTTTTTAACTCCTTACTTCTGAAAAACATTTGATTAAGCTTCAGGTGTTAAATATTTTCATGTTATATCACTGACACTTGTTTTTTGCTTTACTTGCATGCTTTGGTGAACTAATAATTTTATTTATTCAATCAGATTTTATGTTTTAAGTAAACTTGGAGATTTTTTTATCTTTTGTAGCTAGCTAATGTTAATACATAACTGTTCAATTTTGTATGCTTGACAGGATGTTTACAGATTAATCAGAGCAAGTGTAAGAAGTCATAAAGCAACTAACCTTTTTTTCCAGATTGCACTGCTGTTGTGAATATTCCTATCTGCTTCATTTCTTATTTACTGTGGTTCTGAGGGCTGATGTGTAACTGTGCAGCTCAGGAAATCAACCATGTCTGTAATAAGTCATGATGGGGGGAACAGGGTCATTTTAGGTAAGAAGTCTTAAATATTAGGAGTCTTTACCTGATAAACTATTGGGAAACTGTATGTTAGAGATTTGGAAGACCATGAGTAGTGTGGAGAAGTGAAGAGGGAATTATTCAGGTTCTGCCAATACAGGTCTCATGTGATGCCCAGTAGGAAGTCAGGAAGATTAAAATAAAAAGGACCAACTTCACCATAAACAATAGAACAATGAACCCATTGACTCAGGATGTTGTTGAGACCAAACAAAGAGTAGAAATTCTAAAGGGAGTAAGATACATCCATGGAAGATAATTCGTGAGTTGCTCTTAAACAATCATCAGGACATCCATAGCTCAGGTGGTTTATATCCTGCAGGTCATGGAATGACAGACCATGGAGAAGAGCACTATATTCATGTATCAGCCTACTGAGAGATGTTAGCATAGGTAGACACTCACTGGGGTTGTCTGACAGCTTTTCTATATGTTTGGTTTTCACCATCTACATTCCTTCTTTTTCTCTTTTCCCTGCCTGCATGTTTTCATATTTCTGCTTTAAGAATTGACTGTAACGCTCCTACCCACTGAAAAGCATTTGTCCCCTTATGCTTTCTGTAAAACATAAAAATTAAGCATCACTAGTTTTTTAATTCTTTTTCACATTTCTAATGTCATTGTGGATAAAGTGCTTGCAGCTACACTGGTAAACTGAGAGAAGGCATTTATTTAACTCTCAGCTTGTCATCATGGAAACTTACCCTCAGTGAAAGATGAACCTAGAGAAATAAAATAGCTGGTAATCTGAGTGAGCATGTCCTCTGCTGGCTAGACCATCTTTGTTATTATGTGTGGTCTTACATGTCTGCAAGGCAGTGAATGAAATAATACATATGCAGACATCAAGTTTGTGTATTGATTTGTGAACTTTTTATAGTATCAAAACCACAATTTTTTTTACCCCGTTTTTAGCCTTTTGTCTGCAGTGAACTGTGGCTTCCTTATGAAGCTGTACAGAAGATACATAGTGTAGCGTGGATTACAAGAAAATTACTATATAGCAATTAATTATGGCTGGAGATGAAAGTGTTTCTCTGCTTAACCTTCTTCAATGAGAGGCATTTATCCACTCTGGTATTATTGGCTGAGTTCTGATACTAACACAGTATGAAGAGAAGTTTTTAACTAGTAAATGAAAAAAAAAAAAAGCAAGATGGCACCACCTTGACAAGTCAGAAAAGTGGCCACATCATCTGTTTCTGATTCATTGTGATGTTCTCTTAAATTTCTTACAATGTGTAGAGCTGGGAAAATAGTATTAGCTAGTATTTTTAGGAGCTTTAATATGATCATGAAAGTCACTGAAAATTCTTATCAAACATGTAAAATATTAGCATTAAATATATAAAATGATGGATGTTATATCCAGCCTTACTCAGGCAGGATATGTTTTCTTTTGGACTTGAATTTGGTTGGACTTCATCTATACTGTGTATGAACTACAGCTTTTTTGCTTTTAAAAGTACTTCTCTTCATTGTTTAGCCAAGGCACAGGTCAGGGTATTTCAAATTCTACTTGTATAAATCTGTATATACATATATAGATGGAAATACACATAGATTAAAAAAAAATAGGAACAGGTAATGCAGTTGATTCATTTATGTGTTACTTTGGATAAAAACATGAGTGTTTAAACAGATTCTTTATTACACTAGGATGAATCCAAGACAGCTTTCTCCAAAGAGATTGGCCAAAGGTGAAAGTACAAAGGGTATTTTTTATTGTTTCTGTGCTGCTGCATTATTCATCAGGAATAACACAAATGTTACTCAATTTATTTTTATATGATACAGCCAGTGATTTCTTTCCAAAATTTCAAACCTCTTGTTGAATAAAAGCATTCTGATATTTCGCTGTACATGAACATTCCTGCCATGTGTCCCTGGGAGGCAACTATAAGTGAAGGTGGCAGCTCAAATTGCTCCTAACAGAGCCAGTTAATAGATTAAGGGAGGTCACTTTTAATAAACAGATACAGATCATCCCAGACTTATTCTTCACAGGTAAGCTAAACCACATCAGAAGTTCTAAAGAACAGAAAATGTTTATCAGATATTAGGATAAGAAACAAAATGCAGTCAGGCAAAGTTCTAGTGTAAGTAGTTTTTCTTGTGGAAGTGTGCTCTTCTAATAACAATGTGCATCAGGTTTGAGCTTACTGATTGTAAATGCTTTAATATTGCAGTAAGCATATATTAATTGATGTCTCTGACTTGAAGGTTTATAGATAATTTTGTTGGGAATCTTAAAAAAATAAGAAAATCTTGAACTTCACTATTTGCAAATTTGCAATCTTGTTATATCTGTGCTCTGGGATCATGAGATAGTTCCTGAGAAAGCATATAAAAGATGGCACAAGTCCTAGATAGTTGTGTCTCTAATCCACAAGCATTCCTTCATACCTACCTGTATCAGAGAAAGAAACTCTCATCTCCTAGAACTGTGTTTATCACACTTCATTTGTTCTTAACAGTCACCATTCCTTAGTACATGAATATGCCTGAGTTTATGTAAGTATAACAACTTGTGTTTTCATTCTACAGATATTGACAACAGTGGGTATGTCAGTGATTACGAGCTTCAAGACCTGTTTAAAGAAGCAAGTCTGCCCCTGCCTGGTTACAAAGTCCGGGAGATTGTAGAAAAAATCATTTTAGTGACAGATAGCAACAAGGATGGGAAAATCAACTTTGAAGAATTTGTCTCTGTAAGACATTCCCTTTGGATGGTTCTCTACTGTCTGATATCTATTGAGAATCAAGTGGTACAACTAAGTATTATTTTTATATAAACTATTATTTTGAATTTTCTGTGACAACCTAAAATATCCTATATAGTTATTTTCTAATTTTTTCTTCCACACTCCTATTTAATTTAATGGTTCTGATTTCAGCAGCATGTGAAAGAACAGTAGTTGCAGTCAGTCTTGTTTTGCCTTTCCTCCAAGGTGAGGGGAAGGGCTCCATATTGTAAGAACTGTTGGGTCAGCCCTTGCTGTGACAAAAGAGCAGACAATTGGATACCAGCCTCTGAATGCTCTTAGTAGTGCTTCACTATGCTTAATCTCTATACTAAAGGCTGTTTATTACTGGGAGTGAGGTACAAGTTTTCCCTTTCTCTCAGCAGATTTCAAAGCTTTAGGCTTTTCTAGATGAGAATCACTCACTGATGTGTTTTAAAAGAAACAAGAACTTACCAGGCTGTTGGTTTGTGGGTGTTTGGGGATGATTATGTTTTGCTTTGAAGTTAGAGTACAGCTAATTGCAGAAGGTTGCTTGTTGAATTAGTTATTGATCTCTCTCTCTGTGATTCTAAACATGCAAACATTTGCTTCCAGGTGTGAACTGTGTAATAGAGGTATTCACTGTGAAATCATATGTTAGATATCCAGATAGATATAGATATCCAAACAGTAATTTCTTTTTAGAACAGAAGTCAATACAAATATCAAAGAAAGTCAGGTTAACTACTTACTCTAGACTAATTACAATTCATAATTATATGAATTAACAGTGATTTGAAGGTACAATCAATCACAAAATGCTTTCTATTTTTTTAATTTTAGATAATCCAGGAACTGAAAAGCAAAGATGTTAGCAAATCTTTCCGAA
Organism: Cisticola juncidis; assembly: GCA_013400215.1. Taxonomy (NCBI): domain Eukaryota; kingdom Metazoa; phylum Chordata; class Aves; order Passeriformes; family Cisticolidae; genus Cisticola; species Cisticola juncidis. Next base: position 4,103,357 of record VXBR01010920.1, read on the forward strand.
AATCAATAAACAAAAAGCAAGGTATTACAGCAATTGGAGGAACATCAGCAATATCTAGTGAGGGGACACAGCACTCTTATTCAGGTAAGAAACAATTAAACATGGGCAAATTTTCCATGGAGCAAGACTCTTTAAATTTGCACTACAGATAAAACAGAGCCTAACTGTTTGTGGTAAAAGCAAATTAACACAGCAAAAGCATGTGGAGATACACAAGGTAAGTGTGTGTGATAGTTTATTACCTCTGTTCAGATGTTGCTTAGTTTCACTCTTAGTTGCACTTGGAGATAAGTTGGGCGTCTCTGTGAGAGCAAAGAGGAAAACAAGGACTGACAGCTTGTGGGGTGTGAAATGGCCTCTTTGGCATACTTCTACCAAAGCTAGTCAAGTTTTTGCCTTCATTATATACTAATGGACCCTTATTCCTATATTCAGATAAGAAATGAACCCTCATTTTCATTTCCATTGTGTTAACTAACATGAACTAAAACCCCACTAACAAACCACCACATATCCCTTATCAGTGGGCTGGCCTCCTCAGCTGTCTCTGCCATTACAGAATTGTTCACTCCTGCATGCTTTTTGCATAGACTGTCTCACACTGAAGAAGATGCTTTTAATATTTGATCTGTTTCTTTCTACTTCTCCCTGCTGCCTGTAATTTAAGTTGGTAATTGTGCTTAATTGCATTGCAGCTCCTGGTCAGAGTGTGAACCACCTTCTAGGATCATATTGCAAACAGCAATTTTGCTGCTTTTTTGATTGACTTAGTCTGGAATTCGTGTGGTTCCAGATTGTGTAAAGGTTCTGTATATGAGGAAGATTTATTTTGATTAGCCAAAGCTGGCATCCTCTCTTTCAGTAGGATTCCAGCATCAGCCATACCTGGTACATCCTCAAAGCAGGGGGTATGCTCCATCCCAAAGGATGCCTGTAGGGCATGAGAGGTGATTCTTTGGATGCAGTTTTATTTTTGTTGGAGAGAAACAAACCCCACTAGCTCACGATTCACCTGGCCTGGCCTCACCAGCCATCTCATTTATGATGAGGTAGACTGTGCTCTAGCATTCCACATTGTTTCCCACTGACAGTGAAAAAAGGGTAACGAGTCAGGTACTGCTTGAGGTGAAGACCACCTGTACTCTTTGGGAATTTGGATACTGAGACTTGATTGACTGTTATGCAAATAAGCTTTCTTAGATACAAAGTAATAAATTATCCACTGAATATGAAAGAAAATTTAAAACTGAGATATTAAACTTTTTAAGTTTCTCTAAGCTAAAGACAGCCCAGCAGTTCAGGCCAGTCTCTCAAGTCCAGTAGAAGGCTGAATGAAACTCAACGGTTCAAACAAACAGCACATGGAGTGAGATGTTGCATATTTCACATGAGACATTTTCCCCTCTTCTTTGCAACTGCTGAGAAACTGAATTTGAAGTCAGCCATGAAGATACCTTCCCTATGATGTTCCTATGATTTTTATATTATCCTTCAGAAAATCACCAGATACTTAGGGGGTGCAATGGGAGAAAGGGCAATCATTTTTTGTGTTCTTTCTCATTGGTCTGATTTTTAAATAACTGTCCTCTGTGAAACTAAGCAGTTTTATTGCACATTAACCTCTTTGACCCAAGTATGCTGTTACTAGTGTTCATGGAAAAGTTAATCTTTTATTCTAATGCTGCCTTTTTTTTTCAGAGGAAGAAAAAGTTGCTTTTGTTAATTGGATAAATAAAGCTCTACAAGATGACCCAGACTGTAAGCACCTCCTACCCATGAACCCATCAGATGCCAGTCTGTTTAAATCCCTTGCAGATGGCATCCTTCTTTGGTGAGTCCAAGGCTGTGAGAAAGAAAAGAAATCTCACTGGTTAAATGCTGATGACAGTGACATGAATTAGAAAACTAGACAAGGTTTAACATCAAGACTTCACTCTTAAATACTTCAATCTGGGTACAAGGTGGGGAAAATCTGTTTACCCATAGAAGTGTGATTTTTAGCATATTTTCTGTGTAACTCTGTGCATATGTTATAGAAGCAGTTTCCCACTTCAGACCCATAATTATACATGCCAGGTATATGCAGGCTGTTTATAAAGGAGATAATTAAACAGTTCATAAATTCACTACTTGAAATAATTAGAAAACTTCACTATTTTAAATACTTTTAAAAGTTACTAATTATAGTCATTAAATCATGGGATAGCAGGAACAGAAATCTGAATTAAATCCATGGCAAAACAGAGAGCATATAGTAGGTCCCTTAACTTTAGTCTGCTGTAACTTTCTAGTCAAAGTGGATTACTAGGACTTACTCACACACCATGGTAACAAGGGATTAGCTCATTAGTACTGATGTGAATTAGACTTTGAGATGCATGTGTAGATACAGGGTACTACAGAAATGCAGTGCAGTAATACATTGCTTATACTACAGTTTTTAAATAGAGATCATTTAAGTTACTTTGGTTTACAGTTTTGATCTTCTCAGGAACTTTCTTTGACAGTTATAGATAGGGTCTATTAATTATAAAAGGAAAATGCAACATATTATCTGGGGCATTCTGAATGAATGTGCAATTATTTAATGAGGAGAGGAGATTTAGAGGATGGTCTTTTTTTAATCTTGTCAGAAATATCTGCAGCTAGTTTAGTATTTGTAGTTTATAAGCAAATAATACATTTTCCAAGAAATGGAAGCTTGAATAAACTCTTGACTTTTTTTCCTTAGCAAAATGATCAACTTTTCACAACCAGATACAATTGATGAAAGGGCAATTAATAAGAAAAAACTCACTCCTTTCACTATTTCTGTAAGTACTGCATGGATAGGAACTTGCCACAAATGAAAGTGTAAAGTATTTTTCTGTTGTAATGAAGTTCGCCTGGTGGAGAAAAAAAAAATTTAAAAATTATATTTAATAAAAAATTCCTGAAGCATGAGGTTGTATTTTCTAATAAACTCTACTGCATTCTCCTGTTTCTTAGATGATTTACAGAAAAATGAGTTTTTTCTTGCTTTCCCTAATTCTTTACCTATTAGCTGGTTTTGTTTTTCCTTACTGAGTACCTGACGAAAATAATTTTAGACCTTGAGTGGTTGTATTTTGGCCATGCAGGAAGTATCTGCATGGCTCTCTCCTCTAGGAGAGGTTCTTGTACTTTCAATACTGGAGAGTATTGAAAGAGAATATTTCAAATATCTTGGAGAGTATTTCATATATCTTGGACAGAAGATGATATGATCTATTTTCAGTTATGTATGAAGTCATGGAAAAGTGTGACAGAAACAGTTCTAAGAACTTAGTTTGGGTTTAAGAAAACAGGTCAGGAAAGGGAAGTAGATCCATAAGTTACCGGCTCAATGAGAAGAAACTGCTGATGAAAAACCTCAGTTAAATGGCAGATTTTTCATTTTAGGCAGTCACATTAGAATATGAAAAATTAAACCACTGTGTGTTCTACATCCTCCAAGTGGGTTTTGTAATCACTACTTATTTACAGAAGATTTGTCAGCAAAGGTGATGTTTATGTTGCCTCTGTAGATAGTGAAATATGACACAAGAAAATAGTAACATTGATGAGAACTACCACCTATTTTTTCTTGGAATCTTTGTCAATATCTTTGACAATCAAAGCTTTGAGCACTCAAATAGCTTTGAGTGTCAGGGTTTTGAATTGCTGTGATTTTCTTATGCTTTTCATTCAATTACAATTTAACAATTGCTTGAATAAATATGTAAAATTTAAGATGGAATGACAGTGATGTCAGTAATATCCTGCCCAGGACTTCATGCAGGAATTCCATATGAACATATTTTTCAGGATCAAGCATCTGATATTTTGAGCTGTATTGTTAAATTTGTATAACTGATACTTACAAAGTGTGGAAAGTATCTTGATTAAAGTATTCCTCAGTAATCCCAACTGCAGAAGGTGGTTCACAATTTTTTGGTGGGTCCATATTAAACATTGTCATTGTTTTCCTTAAATTTTGGTAAGATGCAAGGTAGTTCACAAAGAATCTCCAGACAGCAGTTTTCCATTGGAAGCCATTGAACTAATGCATTATTTCTTCCAAAGTTTAATATGAACAATTTTACTAAAAAATACAATCTCACAAGTTTGTTAAATGAAGATATTCCAAATAGGAAAACTTAAACCTGGCTCTGAACTCAGCATCTGCCATTGGCTGCACAGTTGTCAATATTGGATCACAAGATTTGCAAGAAGGAAAACCACACTTGGTATTAGGACTCTTGTGGCAGATCATTAAAGTTGGCCTTTTTGCTGATATTGAGATCTCCAGAAATGAAGGTAAGAGTAATGCCAGCTACAGCAATGTCAGCCACTTGGAATTAGCTCAGAGCATAATAGCAGTGATTTCATCTTATTTTCCAACTTGCTTTTAGCTCTTATTGCCTTGCTCAATGAAGGGGAAGAGCTGGATGAGTTAATGAAGCTTTCCCCAGAAGACCTCTTGCTGCGCTGGGTGAATTACCATCTGGCCAATGCAGGGTGGCAGAAAATCAGTAACTTCAGCCAGGACATTAAGGTATGTGGTTATTTGCTCTCATAATCAATCACAGGGGTATTAAATCACACAATGCATAGAAATAAATTGTCAGATCAGAAGAATTTAGATACCATAGTAATCTGCTTTCTCTGGCTGTAGATTTATCCTGCATTTTTCAACATTGAAAGAGCATTATTGACCTCTTCTAACCTATTTAGTTGCTCATCCCCTGTATTATCATATCACAGTGCAAAGTGAGCACTTCCAACAGGCTGATGATCAGGGAAGTTCCAATGTTGTAAGATGGCTATTGGAGTTATTTAGGATCATTTGCACCACCTTGTTATCTGCCTGATAATGCCATCAGTCACTGCTTTGCTGGTGTGTCACTGCCTGACACGGGGGCTGAAAGGCTCCTTGGGGCAGGTGGCAGAGCTGCATAATTCTGTCTTCAGTCATTCTGCAAAGGCATGCAGAGCATTGTAGCAGCCCAGCTGACAAGAGAACACAGCAACTGTTTAAAACTGAGAGCAAAGGAGGAGAGGATTCCCTAAAGGGCTTAGACCTTTCATTGGAGAAAACCATATCCTTAATTGCAAGTTACATCTTTTCAAATGCCACCAAGAAGGCTGTTGTTAAAGCAGACTGTAACTAGGGTTTTATGAAATGAAATCTGCTACTATGGTAAAAATATTATATGGTGTTTAAGAGAAGTAGTAAATACTAGAACTGGTAGGGGTTTGTTTTTTCTTCTAGTTACTGCAAAATTGATCCTTTTTGTGGGAATCACATAAATGTGCCCTGGATATCTTAATTACAACCGTCTAGTTAATATTCAGCAGAATAAATTTAACTAGCATTGTCTAGAATAATTAGCAGATATTCATTTTCTCTGTCATCTGGCTAGGTAAGCTCTGTGTGAAACAGGGTAGTAAAATGGCTGTATGACTCCATCCATATTCACTGAAATTAAGGTGCTGTATTTTTGACTCCTATGGCTTTTGGATTGGACTATTAGAGTAACAAATGTCTAGGAAAGGCTACATATTTGCTGCTTGTTTTATTTTATTTGTTCTTACACTGTTTGTTTTAGGATTCAAGAGCATACTACCATCTGTTAAATCAGATTGCACCCAAAGGAGATGACCTTGAACAATTGCCTATTAAAATTGACTTTACAGGATTTCATGTAAGTATCCAGAACTGTAAAAATAGACTGGAATTATCTGAGACCTCTGTTTGTGTATCCAGCATTCTGGTTATCCCTGAATCTTCTTTACTTTCCTAACGTGTGCAAAAACTTAGCCAGATTCCTCAGTGTTACAAAAGCTTAAATGGGCAAGAACTTGAATGAGTTCTACAGTGCTGCTGAAACAGAATAATGCATTCTGCAGTGTAACGTTTGGAGCTATATTTTACCTGGAGTAGTGTATATTGATTTTCAGTTGGGTCATCTCAACGTGAATATTACAACATCCTGCTCAGTTCTCCTCTTCTGGAATTCAGAGAAGGAAAAAGAATAGACTTCACGATCTGTTGTTCATTCCTCTAACCACATAGCATTTAGAAATAACATGTGAGCCCTTCCAATAACCAGCAGGAAAGTGTGCTATCCATCAAGCTTTAAGTTGTGAAGGGACAGAGGGTCTAAAACCAGTCTACACTGATGTGAAAACACTTGTCTAAGCTGCTTCATAATGCCTGTTGGCAGGATTATTCTGAGTGTATTTGATACAAAGTTGAACTGCATGTCTATATACCTATGTATCAATCAGAATCTAAATTAGAATCTCATTATTCATTATAATCGTGAAACCCATGTGCAAGTTTACTTACATGTTTTAGTTCTCTTAAATTCCTTGTTTGCTTTGTTTGCTCTTGTTTGGGATTTTTTGAGAGTGAGAAAGAGTAGAAGGTAATTTTTTCCATGTAGTTTCCTAAAGTTCATGTGATCACATTTTGCAATTAACTGATATATTATTAATAAAGAACAATGAATAAAACACATAAGTCACCAACTTACAATTATTAAGAGAGAAAAATACTAAAAGGACAGCAAGTTTGAAGCATTCAAACTGTTACTGATGGTTTTGGACATCATCTGGAATTACTGTGCTTGAGAATATCAGTTTAAAGCAGCAATGGTGAACCTTTGGTGCATGTAGGATACACAATATGGGAATCAACAGCCTGGAAATGGCAATATAATCTCTACACTCCTGGCTGCAGTTGCTGTGATTCATGAGGAATGCTGTGCTACAGACACAGAAGTGAAGGACAGCAGAAGGCAGAGGGGAATTGTCATGGGCTGTAAGAGCCCAATGCTTCAGGCATTGGCAGAACGAGGGAGGACCTGACATGGATCATTTAAAGATTTTCCTACCTGATGATTGGTAAAATCTAGTACTAGACTTAACTGTAAATTAACTTCTGTTTGTTTTTCTTTTTAGGATAAGAATGACCTGAGGAGGGCTGAATACATGCTCCAACAGGCCGATAAACTGGGCTGCAGACAGTTTGTAACTCCAGCTGATGTGGTTGCAGGCAACCCTAAGCTCAATTTGGCTTTTGTTGCAAATCTCTTCAACACATATCCAGCCCTGCACAAGCCTGACAGTTCATCTTATGATGTCAATTTATTAGAAGGTACTCAACTTTCTAACAATACAGAAGATAAGAATATTAGTAATTTCTAGTTAGGTATTCCTTCTAGATTGTAATATAGGATTCCTGTGTGCTGGTGCCTGTGTTTCCTTACTAGGAGCCAATATAAGCCTTAGTAGAAAACCCCAGTAGTGTGTATATAGCCTGACCAAATGGTTATTCCTGAATAACTTCTGTCATTCATTTGCAGGAGCAAAAAGTGTCCTACTTTCCTTTCAGTTTCCCAAGCTTCTTTCCATGCTATTTATATTTTAGCTGATGTACAAATTCTAGCTTTTGTTTGCAGTGCTATATTATGCAACTGTAATAGTCTTTATATGTGTGTCTATTAGTTTGTTGCCTTTTAAAGTAGAAAACATTTTTTTAAAAACAGCTCCTGTATCAGCAGCCTGTATTAATCTATGGCATCAAAAGCCTGTATAGATCCTATTGTGTCAGGGAATCTGGCCTTTAACTGTACAGTTCAGATCTCTAATGCCAGAGATAAAGGGATAATTGGTAACAATCTTTGGCTGTTGCCCTTGCTGTGGACCAGCTAATCTGGGATAATGGAATGGCTCCTGCCAGTGTATTTCACAGTTGTTCACTGATCTCAAAGGAATGTGAGAATCAGGGGTGCTGCACTTGGGAGAATCACCAGCAATGTTCACATAGTCCTCTGCACTGCCTTCTTGTGCCTTGCTCTTACTGTTCCTATCAGGTTTCCTTTCCATCTAGGTGAGTCCATCTTCCTTTGCTCCCATTTTTTCATAATTTGTCTGTGCTGCTGCATCCCTGTGTCACAAATCTTGTACCTCTCAGTACTTTCCTGTTTCAGGCTTCTTGCTCTTCCAGCTTCAGCTGGGTGCCAGCTGTGATGTGATAGAGGTTGTAGAGCACAGGACTCTTCCCTTTGTCTTCCCTTTTCAGCTGTGATATCCCCAGTCACTGCAGTCCCTGCTGGCCAGGACAAATGACTGAAGGAAAGGTCTGCTCTTCCTCTGCTTCAGTTTTAGAAATGTCAGCTCTTGGAAATGTATACAGGAGCTGTGTGGAGGTCAAATATGTTCAGTTCAGTTTCTCTGCTCTGAAGATAAAGTTACTGGTGTAATTTGAAATACTGAAAACTTGGTTAAATTTGGAAGAGTTTTCAATGGCATGGGAAAAACTAGTTGAATTCCTTTCTGGACTTTTCTGAAACATTTAGATGAGATCAAAGTCTCAGCCAAACCAGTTTAAAAAGTTACAATCAGCTGAATGCTAGACTATGATTTTGTAATGATAAATACTGGCCAAATTTAACTTATTATTTATAGTATCTATTTTGGAGATGGATAATCATGCCAATGTTATCTGTTCAGAGAAAAGTAGATGACCCCTTTTTGCCCTCAAATAATAATTGCCATGGTGTCAAGTAGATCTAAACCACAAAACAGTTATTTCAGCCCAAAGACAATGTTGTTAATGTGTTTTTTTCCTATTAATGTATTATTTGTTTTCCATTAAGTCCTGTGTTTATACTGATGTTTTCTCAAGCTAGTAGTGATATAAAATATGACATTGATTTCTTTATAGTTTCATCATAGATTGTCTGTTGAAATCTGACTCATAATTTATAATGCTTTCCTGTTTTGCTTCATGAAATGCAGATTTGACCCCTCCTAATGTAGGTACTGTATTTAGTACTTTTCTGTACTCCATAAAAGTGTTTATTCTGCAATTTTTCGTTCCCCTATTTTTTCCTATTGTTTAATCATCTCTGTCCTTTTCTGGTTGATTTTTTGCATTGTTCTTACATTTTTCTGTTGTTTTAATATGCCGTCATAAGTAAAAGAGAAGGAAAAAACCCCACAGCATATAAAATGAGGGCAAGAGTTGCAGTAAGTCAAATGCCATACAGGTATTTTGGGGGGTTTAGCCAGTGAGGGCTTTCCATGAACTGAGATGTCAAGCTGTAGGCATGAGTGGGTGAGTAGAGCTCCCTGAAATCTTCATTTTCCTGCATAATTTCCATCTTTTCAGGGACTGTCCCGTCTGATCAGTATGATGTGGCTGTCCTTTTCAGTTTAAGACAGTTAATGCTGTGCATAAACCCTGATGATACATCTGGAGATGTGCACTGAAATATGGAGAACATGTCTCTCAGGAATCCTGACATAGCAAAATGAGCATTTGATATTGTGTGGGGGTGGAGAGGACAGTCCTGAGCTCAGTCACTGCACCACCTTTGCACGTTGCTGCTGATCCAAGGAACCTCTCACTTGTGGGGAAGCAGCAGTTTGGAGTCAAAGTCATGCAGAAAGCTGAGTTCTTGGGGGGAGGAAGAGGAGGGACTTGTGTGCACCCACTTTTCCTCCAGTGTGGATGTCCTGTGCTGTTGCCTAGATTACTGGCAGTCTTCATGGCTGTCACCACAAGAGGGTTAAGTACCCCCACTCAGGCTGGCTGAACTTTGGGTGCAACTGTTTCTTGAGCTCAGTTGTGTTCCAGAGATAATCTTAGATATATTTGGAGCTCTTTGGATTTTTGACCCCCTCCCTATGGCTACTTTCCACTCAGTTCCACAGTGTAATGATCTCAAAAAAGAGATGGCAATAAATATAAAGGATACTACCAAATTTGCTCCTCTCTCTTTTGTGTAGCTCTGCCCCCTTTCTGCAGTTTTCCAATGATTTTGGCTATCTGCTGCACCACTCAGCAGAAGATATGCTCCTGATAGGATCACAAGGTATATTTTGAATAAAAGAATAGAGAGAAAAAATTGGTCAGTTCTCAGCCATCTGGAAAACCTATGAGCATTCATGTATTGCATGATAAAGGGATTTGCTTAGAGTGGCATATTAAATATAGTATGCTGGGTTTAGCTCCTGGACTCCCCCTTTCCAAAAGGGTCCTGCCCAGCTTGCATGCTCTTGCTCCTGCTTGGCTACTTTGGATTCTCCTGACAATGTTAAGCAAGCATTTGAAAATCCTCAGTCTGAGTGCAGTTGCTGAGTATCTGTTTTTGTGGCTGTGCTGTTTTCAGTAAGAGTTCACTAAATAATGTTGGTACTGTCTTTGTAATGGACTAATGTTCTAAAAGCACTTTGCAGTCAGTATTTTAGGTACTCCAAATCAACTCAAAGATCAGTAACCATAAAATCATTAAATAAAAGCACAAGGCACTTGCTTCAAAATACTATAATCTCAAAGACATTATATTCTTTATAAACTTAAATCATATATCATTCTTGAGTTATGATTGTTTCTTAAATTTTAATGTGGCAAGAAATATGTGAAACAAAGCTCTCTGATGACCTTGCAGAATAGTATTTTTCTTTATTTCTTCTGTTTCATCAGTTTCATCAGACTCTTTGGTTATTTCTACAAGTAAATATGTGAAACAAACAGTAATTCAAATTGCATATGAAAAAAATCTTAATTTAGAAAAGGTATCAGTAAGATGAATATCAACTATTTTATAATAATTGGAAAGGCAAGAACCTGGTAAGGTGGCTGAAACTTTTAAAATAAAACTTATTTTGTTAGAAACTGCAAACTACAGCTGAAATTTCTGAAGTCCACAGCTTTTTGTATAAAAGGGTAAGAGACCTAGATTAAGATGGTAACTTCTATCTAAAAATCAATGTAATGATGCAGTTCTAGGCATGGAGAGATAATGTTAAAGATATTTTCTTTCTAGTCTAATGATAAATACAGGTTTACACAGTAGCTTCATTTTACAAAGACATTCATTAATCCATAGTCAGCCTAGAACTGCTGTACTAAATGAGACAGTTCTCGTGCTATTTAAACCTCATCAGACAAACGTGGTATTGTTACCCTCTAAGGAGCAAACAAAACCAGCAAAGAGAAATTTTGCTCAGATATTTGCGTCAGTCTGGAGAAATCTGCTCTTTCTTTGTTTGGAGAAGTTTTCTCCCTCCTCAGTGTCTTCCCTGTTTTATTAACTGTGGATTATCAACACAGGGGAACAAAGTGATGAGGTTATTCCAAGCTCACATATTCAGGCAAAATATTTTCCCAAATGTTCTTCTTTGATGCAAGAGAAAACAGCTTAGGCAGCACTGATTAACATGCAGATGGCCACAGAGACGTTGGTAAAATTTAGGGAGTATTGTATGTAGAAAATTAATGAATTATTGCAAGCTGTAACTTTATAGAGAAAGAAGGGTTAGGACTCATGGTTGCAATACTAAAATCAATCTAAGTCAGAAAAGTGAAGGTTGGGATTTAGTTGCCAATGAACTTTTTGCATTTCTTGTAAGTAGAATTGCTGGTTAAAACTGTGAGGATAACTGGCCCCCTTGGCAGTATAAACAGCTTCACAAATTTAACCTATACATGCTTCTTCATGTTTTCAGTGCAAAGAACTAAAAAAAAAAAGAAATCTATTTTGAATCTGTTAAGAAAAAAAGTATTATGATTTGGGGAGGCCCTTTGCAAATTAATACTATCAGCTTCTGTGAGAGGAGAGTGGAGTTGTAGTGACTTTTAATAAAAATATGTCATTTCAAACAGATCTAATGGTACTGTTGAATGCAGATTGCACTCATTTTAGTTTCAGGAAATTATTATTAATAATCTCAATGATATATTAATTATGTGAAATAGAACAACAATTTATTTCTATGTTTTATCAAATTGTATTTACTCAGATAAATGTAGTCTAATACACTACTCCCTGCCCCTGCCCTGTGCCTAGAACTGAGTGAATCTGAATTGGATGGGATTGCCTTGTAGTATAGGCTACTGTTTGGGAAATTATGACCTCATTTAGGGGTGGGAGGGGAGTGGTGGGGGATATGAGAAGCATTTAAACATTACTTACTAAAGCATTTTCTCAAATAACTTACATAGAATTATATTTGTCACTATAGGAGAAAGTAAGGAAGAAAGGACTTTCAGAAACTGGATGAATTCACTGGGTGTAAGCCCATATGTTAATCATTTATACAGGTAAGATTTTTTTTAAAAAAGAATTATTTGATTTCCCTTGGGTGACATGGGAAGAAAGAAGGAAAGAAGAGGGGGAAGTTGTATTTCTACTACAATAGTAATTTCCAGATTTCCACTTCAAAACTGGTTTGTTAGACCACATTAAGCAGTATCGGACTCAAATATTTGAGTCATAATGTAAATCAACTAGAAAACCTAAAAAGGTTCAAATCTTCCCCCCTCCCTCACTTGTATGTTGAATTACATTTTTTAAAGTTGAGATAATTGTGTTTTATGATGCATAATTTTTTATTTTTTCAGTAGACTGAAGAAGCTCTGCAGTGTAGTATACCCTCAGATGAAGAGCTTTATAAAAAGCTTTTTAGGTGCTTCTGGTCACTTTCAAATTATGCCAGAAGTTGATTCAAATCCTGTCATTAAAAGATGAGATTGAGGGAACAAATGGGAACACTTGCTTGGATGTATATTTACTAATTGGTTTCATTATTTCTGTTTTCTGACGTCTGTAAGCTGATCTATAGGTACCTTAATGTGGAGAATTTAATTTATTAAGTAGAGGATGGGGATTATCAGTAATGCAACATCATGGGAAAATAATACTTTTCCTACTTTACTTTTTTTTTGCAAAATAATTTCATTGGTTTTGATTATCCTTTACTAAAATACATCTGTAGGCATCTGCAGATAAAGCATGAGTATTTAACTTTTGGGAAAGTCCTTAGAGAACTGAAAGTAGATCAATAAGTTAAAACTCTCTTAGAAGCTATTTTGTCTATGCCTGCCCTATGAAAGTAATTATTTAATTTAAGCCAGTGGCTGAGCTTACTTCACTAAGGTTTGTAAAAATAATGAAATTAACTGCAGAATTTGGCGTATATAACTGCAGGAATCAAGCAGTAGAATTTAGGCCAGTTTCTTTACAGAATGGCACCAGTTTTTATTTAAGTGTCTGGAATTTTTCAGCAATTTAATTACAGTGTGAAAAGTCTCAAGTACTTACTTTCATTGTCAGTCTGTGCTTTTGTGCTTAAAAACCGTGTTTTGCTCTGGTTTAGTGACCTTTCTGATGCTTTAATCATCTTCCAACTGTATGACATGACACGTGTACCTGTGGACTGGGGCCACGTGAACAAACCTCCGTACTCATTGCTGGGTGGCAACATGAAGAAGGTGGGTGGGTGCTGGGGAGGCAGCCCAGCTGCACTGGCTCCCCTCGTGCTGGTGGCAGCCTGTGCTGTCAAGGTTTCTGTGCTGCTGAGACAGTTCTGGGGAGGGGAAAGGGGGAAATCAATTTTTCAGATATTATCCCGAAGAATAAATAGCACATCTCACCTTAGTTTCTAAAAGTGGACACCTTTTGGCAATATTTAATTGATGGCCTGATTTGGATCTGTAAATGAAAGCTTCAGGCCTGACATGGCTGTTGCTGCTGGATGCTCCTATACTGTGAGGCATCTCCTCCCAAAGCAGTTTAGGATGCTGCCCAGAGGATTTGGGCAAGACTTGCAGAGTCCAAGCTTTCACTTACTTTGTGATTGTTGTGAAGCCTGAAATATAGAGGGCAAAAATGACTGCCTGTTTAAGAAGAACACATTTCAGTGTCTTTCAAAGTATAGTTTTGATATAAATATATTTTTTTTCACTGCCTTAGTGGAAACTTGGTTTTCTCAAATATGGAAAAAATTGTCATTGGAATCTTACATAATAGCATTTATAGTAAAACATGTTATTTTAATCACAGTGTAGCTAGACTGGAAATATTTTCTAGCTTCAGATCTCACTGTAGGTAACAGTAAGCCAAAATAATTTAAAATATATGTAGATTATAAGTCTGTATTGCAGAAATATTAAGGTGTTTTCATTATTTGCACACAAAATTTATTTTGACATTGGCTGTATTTATTATGCAGTAGAACTTGGGAAGACAAAAGCCAAATTCTCACTGGTTGGCATTGCTGGACATGATCTAAATGAGGGTAATCCCACTCTGACTTTGGCTTTGGTGTGGCAGCTGATGAGAAGGTAAGTTAGGTGCAGTGTATGGCAGGTGTGTATATATGTGTCTGTGCATGTGTGTCTGTATATCAAGGCAAATTAAGGGTAGTGTTCAGGTCATCCAACTGGTATTGTAGAGAGCAATCTCTAAATATCCCTCTTCTCAAAGATACAATTGTATATGTGTTTTGTAATTTACATTCTGTGCAGTGATTGAAACCACAATTAAAACCTTATAAACTAGAAACTGACTCAAATCATAAATCCTGCAGCAAGTGAAAAGATCTCAACTTACGTATCTTTCTGTAAGTAGAGAGTAATTTAAATATTTGTAAAGCCCAAGGAAGTGGTGCTACATATACTACAGAAGTTAAGAGGGTAAAAAACTATAGCTATAGTTACATAAGTATCATCAAATCAAAATCTTGCTATTGTTTTGAGCAAGAAAATACAGATATAAAGTGATTTCATTAAGGAGTGTTTTATTGCAAAAGTTTTTCTCAAATTAGTTTATTTAGACCTATCCCAAAACACTCAGTGGTTTTTGTTCCTAGACTGCTGTGATTCAGGCTTTTTTCCCACTAGGATGGTGGGGAGCCATTTAAACTTAGAAACTGAAATTAATTATGATGTACTGAGTAAAACAAATGCATGAAGATGTTTCAATGACTATTAGGAAATTTGGGATAATGTTTTATTCTTTCATTCAGTAACCATTGAAAAAAATGCTTTCAAGTACTATGTAGTTTGTAAGGTAAGGGTACAAAGAGGAGTACTTTGCATTTTTACTGTGGTGAAGTGATATTTTACCTTTTCTTACAAAGAAAAGTGAAGCAAAGTGGAGTTCTACCACTCATTTTAACTTGGGCTCTTGTTCTCTGTATTGAAGGTATACTTTGAATGTACTATCCGACCTTGGAGAGGGCGAAAAAGTAAATGATGAAATTATTATTAAGTGGGTGAATCAGACACTTGCAAACGCAAATAAGAAAACTTCAATTATAAGTTTCAAGGTAACCAATTTTATTTACTTTTCTTTCCACATATAATAACACTTACAATTTTTAAACTGGTCACTTAAAAATTTGGTTTTAATAGCGGCTCTCCCATCAGCTAGCAAAATTGTTTATGGAAATATTTCTGACAGTCTTTGAATCTTCAAAAGTATTTTACAAATCTGTTGACAAATAAAAGAAATTATAGTAGCTGCAGTAAGATAGAAAGCAAAATGTCCAACAACAAAGAAAAGAAGTTTAAACTTTAGAAGAGGCTTATGTCTGAAGTTACTAGTGTTTGGGCCTGGCATGTCGTATATTTTCCAAGTTTTTGGACATGGGCACTCTCATGCGTGTACAAGCAAGAAAAACAATTTTGGAAATCCCGGGGGCAGATGCCCCCTTCTCCCAGGAGCTGCCCTAAAGGACCTTCTCACCCTGTGACAGGGCCGGGAGAGGGAGCCCGCGGTGGCCAGCGACACCTTGTGTCGTCCTCGGCTCTGCTGAGGTGCAGCAGCCAGGGGAAAACAGGAGCTGCTCCCATTCAGCAAATAAGAACACATCGATAAAGAAAGCTTTCCTTCCACGTTATTTAAGTGTTCAAAACGAAAGAAGCCGTATGTGTGTCAGGTCTGTTATTCTGAGTGAATCTCTTGCTTTAGAAATGGCTGATTAATAATTGCACACAAATGTAACATGCTTGTACAGCTTCATTTTATAATCTGAAGCAATTATGTCTGGTTCAAAACAGAAGAACCTAACAATTTTAGTATTGGAGAGTTCACTGTGTTATGAACTTTAATTAGGTAAGCATTATAAATCAAAATATGAAGTTAAAATATTTCATTTTCACTTTAGAAGATAACTCAGGCCTTCCTTTTCTTATGAGAGGTTGCTGTTTCTCTTATTTCTACATAAATTGTTATAATGATTTTACATAAATGTTATCATGGTGGTATTAAATAAGTTTTAAATATGACAGGAATCTGTCCCAATATCTTGCCTTTGGGTATGCCTGTGTTTTTTGGGGGACATTGGCTGTATTTTTAAGGTAATTCAACTGACAGTTGACCAATAAAGATGAGGAGGTACTGATGCAAAGTGACACTGTTCAGTATTCATTTTTTTACTACATTTTTTTTACAACATTTACATAAATATAGCCTTTCACTGTTTGGGTTTTGGGATTACTATGGTGAGCAGACCACAGAGAATGCAGAAGTGCCTTATATTTCACTGTGGACTATGAAAGCCAGGTTCTGTTGTATTGCCATTCGTTCACACAGTACAAGTGATAAAGGTGTGTCTTATGGTCTTGGGGAAATGCTCCATGCATTTAATGCCTTGAAGCAGAATTATATTAGTATTTTTAGATGTACAATGAGTATGATGGCTCTCTGGGACATCCCTGAAGTGGCAGTCAGAGTTCTGGTGACAGAGGCAGCTGTGTCCCGTGGCTCACACTCAGCCATGCAGGGCCTGAGCCAGCCTTGCTTCAGCATCAGCAGCTCCTGCTCTGCCTGCACAGTTGGGATGGAATGACTGCAGTAACAGAACTTGCCCTTGTAAAGATCTCTGTGTGTTAAATATGAAACACAGACTGCTCACACTAGCTCAGAATACCATCTGAGCCATAAACTACTAGAGAAAATAGTTCCATGGCAAGAAAATATACACACGGGGGCCTGTAAGGATCTTTTAGTTGTCTTGAAAGTCTGGTCCTTGAACTTCTATCAAAATTCCCTTCCTTCCTTAGGGCTTAGGGAGGGAAATTTGATGAAATAAATTTAAACCATTTGTGCAATAATGATACCAGCACAGTGAACATTGTAATACTGATTGCAGAAAAGAACATTAGAATTCATAAAGGATGAGGAAAACCATCACACTATGAAGTAAGAAAGCAGAATTCTGTCTTTCAGTATACATGCAAGATGTGCTGTAGGGCTTTTTGCATTTTGAAGAGGGAGTAATCAAAGCAGATTCCTTAAACTAATCTTGTGGGTCTTTTTCTTTTAGGACAAATCAATTAGCACTAGCTTACCTGTCCTGGATTTAATAGATGCCATTGCACCAAAAGCAGTTCGTCCAGAAATGGTCAAGAGAGAAGACCTTTCTTACCAAGACAAACTGAATAATGCCAAGTAAGTTTTAAATGAATGCTTCATAATTTCCTGAAATGCAGGAAATGCATGAATTCACAGTGTAATGCATGATTTACTGATTTGTTAAGAGAAAGGTAACATTAATACTGATTTTTTGAATAGAATATGAATTCTCATTACTTATTTTCCTAGTGTATCTAAAATTCACAGCTGATATGACCTACCACCACTGCACTGTAATTGGTTTCTTAATAGTCTGCCATACCTCATATTGTTTTTAAACAACATAAATGCTTTGATAACCAGTAGCAAAATATCTGCCAGTACAATTGCCAGAACATGCTTTCTTCACAATAATGTTCATTTTCTATTAGAACCTAAGTACTTTTAAACAGGCATATCCTGCTTGTTGAAATCTGGTTTTGTTGTTGAGAATTTTGACACATTAGTAGATGCCAGAAAAATAACAGTATTTGTTTTCTCTTGTTTTCCAAGGTATGCCATTTCAGTCGCTCGAAAAATCGGTGCTCGTATTTATGCTCTCCCAGATGATCTGGTTGAAGTGAAGCCAAAAATGGTGATGACAGTGTTTGCATGTTTGATGGGAAGAGGACTGAACAGAATAAAATAATGCAGACATGTAATACAACTTTCTGCCATGTTAAGCACAATGAATGCCTCGCAGTTTACAGAGTTCTGAAACATAGTATAAGATGAGAAAAATTGTATGCACAAATACACTCATCAATTATCTTTTAATAATGTTTATATTAGTTAATTTTCTTCAGTTTCATAAAACATGAATTATTTATGGCTAATACTGTTTTCAGAACATGTTTATTAACAAATTACATCATAGATTTGTATTGCTTGGCGAAACCCATGTGAATCAAGCTCCATTTGCATTAGTTTCCATAGCACTGTAAGAACTGCATTGTTTTACATATGTTGTTTCAGGACCAATTATGAAACACTGTTTGATTTCTGTGGGTGTTATTTACATGTAGTCATACAAGTCTCAAGGTGCATTCCAATCCTGTTGGACTCCAAACTGCACAGAAATTATCATCCTTGCCTTATTCTTGGAGAGCTTAACTCTTGTTGGAGCCAATGAGAGTCTTGTCATTGGCTTCAGAGCAAGTAAAGGCCTGTGATAATGTCTGGTAACTAATGAATACTGATTAAACTGATGAAACTGTTGTGGGAATAATCATTAAATATATGTAGTAGGATTTTTCTGTTACTTAGTAGAAACTTTTACAAAACATGTTGTATGAAAAAACCAGCAATAGAAAGCAGAAATGTCCTGTCATTATTAGGTCTGCATATGTGCTAAGTTTCTCCATTGGACTAAACAGCTGTTGGTTGAGGTTTTTTAACCTTTCATAAAATACTGTATTAAGAGCTGGCTAGTCCACTATGGGATTTCTCAGTACTGTATTGCATTTCCTTATATACCATTCCTTTGATTTTTCTCAAGTGTGTATCGTGTGCTGAGGTTTTGTGTAGAAAGATGAGTGCATTGTCTGGATGAGATGAAATCTGTAATTTTTTCTTAGTAATTTTAAAGTTACTATTTGTACTCCTTTTTCATCAGCTGTAAATTTTCACTTATCATGCTGGAGCTGGACATTTAATAAAGTTGTACCAAAAGCTGAATAATAAGGAAACTAAATGAAAATTAAAGAGATTTTTTTTTTAAAGTATGAAGCTTCTGCTTTTTCTCAGAAAAAGACTGTAGCCAGTCCTAAGTGTGGCAGAACCCAAGAATCCTGATGAGCAAGCAGGTGGACTAAGTTCTACATCTTCACTATCTTGCACACAATTTAGCAACAGTAAGGGATGCATGCATCCAGTTTCCATTATTTGAGATAAAGGGGACTGGAGAGAATTAAGTGCTTGGATTTCAATCCATTTGCCTCTGCCTATTTACTGGTTTGCGTTGTTGGGACAAGAGTTGATTTACTTGGTTTCTATTCCCAGTCCAAGATGATGACAGAGTTTTGTACAAAGTTTGAGTTCTGGAGACAACTCAGTCCAAGTCCTCATTCAGGAGAGGCTAAATGGAGGTTTACTTAAGTTTCTATGCTGTAAGAATAAACAATCTCTTATTAAATTACATACTCCTGAAGTTCTGTATTTATCCACTGGACACTTGGTACCTTACTCCACAAGGGCCACTATTTCCTATGTTATAAACTGTTGCTGTAAGTGTCCAGAATTACTTCGAAGCTGCTTTGAACAAACTGAAATGAGTTGTCATGGGCAACCCTCTGCTGCTGTGATGAGCAGGGCCGCAGTTATTGTAGCAGCTGGGAGAACACAGGTTTAAGCCAAACCAGCAGCTGCTGCACTGTGCGCGCTCCGTGCCCACCGCGNAGGGGCAGCGCGGGGGCCGCGCCACCGCCCCGCCCGGTCCGCATGGGCCTGGCGGAGCCATGGCCGCCCTGTACCAGAGTGCGGACCCGTCCGCCTCGGCCTCGCCAAACAAGCTGCTGGCGCTGAAGGATGTGCGGCAGGTGAAGGAGGAGACCACGCTGGACGAGAAGCTTTTCCTGCTGGCCTGCGATAAAGGTACCGGCCCCTCGGCCCGGCCGCCCCGCCGAGGTCTCGCAGCCCGCTCCGAGGACCCGGGCCGTGGTGTCAGCCTGCGCTGCCCTCCCCTCGCCCGGCTGCGGGTCCCGCCGTGAGGGGCTCCTGCTGGACCCTGATGGGGAAGGGAGGCGCGGGACGGGCTCCTCCCGTGTTCCTGAGGGGGTTCAGTTTCTGTCCGAGGAATCTGCGAGGGGTTCGCTGTCAAAAGTCTCTAGTAGAGAGCTGCAGTGAAATTTGGGCTTATCCAGACATCCCTAGGATAAACGAGACCAGTATCCTGCGATTTGCACCACTGGTGGCGGATGGGAAGAGATCTGCCGTTCTAAAATATACTGCTTGCTTTAAGCCTGTATTTAGTTATCTTTGAGTCGAAGTGTGGCCTTAAATCAAACTGATCTTAAAAGGTCTGAAACGTTGGACCCCATGGTTTTAATGGTTTGCTGCTTGGGGCATGAGCACGGCTGCGGGAGCTGGGCGGGCAGGGCTGAGGTGAGCCCACGGCCGCAGGGTGTTCCTGCAGGGGTGTTCCTGCAGGGGCATTCCCCAGCCAGCGCAGCGGTTTTGCTCTGGGACTCTCGGTGGTGGGATGCCTGCCATCTGCACAGTCCGTGCAGTCTGTCCTGAAGATCAGAGGAAGCCATGGCTTTCCCTCTAATTATAAACAGAGATTCGGAGAGCCAAAAGGCTGCATACCAAAAAAAAGTAACAAAACCCAGTTGTCTGTATAACAGCTGTTTCAGTACTCTTGATACATATTTTACCGTGTTTTACATATACTTCTGCATATAAGTATTCTACACTGAGATCTCTTGGGTATGGTCTTCTGTGTTGCAAAGTAATTTGTTACCCTAGAGACAGTTTTGAAAAACATCTGTGCTTTTGTATGTGTTTATTTTTAGGACTGGAACTAAAGGGGTGGATTAAAGTACATGTCTAGTGCTTTCCTGAAAAGAGATCTCCTGAAATATCTTTAGTTTTTCTCCCTGATGAGAGAATGCTTATCTACCTTGACTTACGTCTCTGATAGACTTAGTTACTGTTGTCAGTATGGAATAGTGTCTTGTTTGATGGTAGCTGGTACTTAAAATGATCACATGCTTTTATTACTTGATAATATGAAGTGATATCCCTACCTTACTTCTGCAGGTGACTATTACATGGTTAAGAAACTCTTAGAGGAAAACAGCTCAGGTCAAATGAACATAAATTGTGTCGATGTGCTTGGGCGAAATGCTGTTACCATAACCATTGAAAATGAAAACTTAGACATACTACAGCTGCTTTTGGATTATGGCTGCCAGGTATCCAACAAATATTATTAAAAATGCTCAGTGTACTCATATATCTTCTTTGTTAATCTGTCAGAATTTGGACATAGATGCAGTCTGCCTTTTAGGCAGTTCAGTTCTTTTTCTAGT
Source organism: Cisticola juncidis (assembly GCA_013400215.1). Lineage (NCBI taxonomy): Eukaryota > Metazoa > Chordata > Aves > Passeriformes > Cisticolidae > Cisticola > Cisticola juncidis. The sequence goes on from VXBR01010920.1 coordinate 4,124,583, forward strand.
AAATTGGAAAAAGTAGTTGTGAAAGTGGTTTCTTCTCGCAAGTTGACTTTTCTGGTGGAATTATATTGGCATGGCAAATGTATAAGTAACATTTTCTATGATATTAACAAATTTGAGTTTTATTTTAAATGTTACTCCTGCTGCTGATATAATGCATACATTATCCTCAAGAAATAAAGTACATGGTGTGAGTGCCTTATATTAAAAAGTGTAAAATGCAAAAGACCCCGTTGGCTGTAGAGTATATTAACTTTTTAAATGGTAGCACAGAAAAATTCACATTGTATTAGTTGATTTTAAGGTAAGGCAAATGTGCATTTCTGCAGTGCTTTCTTGTTAAACTTGATCTGTGTTTGATGGCAGGGCAAGACTTACTTAAGTACTTAAGTCTACTAAAGTACTTACTTACCAGCAAGACTTAAATGTATCCAGCATCTCTGCTACTGGTGGGAGAGGTGAAGCTAAGATGGATTAAATATATAAGACAGGGAAAGTAGCATCTTTTGTTGCATTGTTTGATATTGGGCATGAATAAAACTGCAAGCTTTTCCTGCCTGAATTAGTTGGAGTAATAAAAGCTGTGTCCTTTTCTTTTATTTTCTTAAGTAAAAATCCACATATTTGTAAATGAAGCAAGAAGAATAATACTGTAGGGAAAATGAAAAGCTGCTTATCTCAGAATATTAAAAGGTGCAGAAGTAGTTGGTTACCAGCCAAGAAGGAAAAAGTTTCTTTTCCTAGCTGTACCCCAGAAGTAGAAATGCAGGGCTGAAGTAGCCCATATGCCTGAACTATGTTACAGCTGTATACTTGCTTTTTATCTAATAACCTAGCAAACTGGGTCTTTGAACTTGATTTTTGTAAGTCTTGTGCATCATCTTTGCTGTAAAGTAATTTATTCAGTGGATTCCTCTGCTGTTGGTGCAGTGATACAAATTGCCACTAATGCCCCTCCTGCAATGGCAATCTGAATTTGTATCCTGATCATATGCCTGGAGATAATACAGAACATCATCTTAGGACTTAAAAAACAAATTTAAAAAATACACTAAAAATGCAGTTTGGCTTGAGTTTGTCTCTTTGTGCTGTTTAAATCTGCTGTTTTTACATATGATTTGTTTTCTTTACTTAGTCCTCCGATGCCCTTTTGGTGGCTATTGACTCAGAAGTGGTGGGAGCTGTTGACATTCTGCTTAATCATCGACCAAAACGATCCTCCAGGCCAACCATTGTGGTTAAGTGTTGTTACTCCTTGGTTCTTGGTTGGGGCTGTGAAGGCTATTGCTTTTTTTAGGTATCTGTAGTATTTAAAACAATGTTCTTAAATTCTGCATCTGTAAGGTGATAGAATGTGGACACCAGGGCTTATTTTTGTAACCTCTTTTGTCTTGAATGCTGAAATATATTATTTTGCTTTATCACCAAAGGAATCCTGTGGCTTTATACCTGCCAAACACATACCTAGTTCAGAAGAGAAGAAAACTAGTGATTATAAATCTTTTCCCGTAGTCTGTTTGCAAGGTAGTTAGCAGCCTTGACTTATAAAGTGTTTATTCATGTATTGAAGCTTCCTAGATTTTCAGAGCAAATCTATAAACATCAGACCATCACCTTGAACTTATGCAGTTGAAGCTTACCTTGTCAATGCTTAAATACCAAAGAACTTTTGAAAGCCCAAAAAGGAGGTGGAGGCAGGGAAGGAATAAGGTGTTGTGTAACAGAGTATAACACATTCAGCATATTTTTTCTGCACTTCAGTAGTAAATACAATAATTTTTTCACAAACTAGAGCAAAATAACAATTTCTAATATCATCTGTGTATTGGAAAAATAGGCAGTATTTCTATGTAAATTAACCAGACAAGTATCTGGGTCTTTTATTCTTTTTTGGTATTTATCTGACAGGTGTTTGAATGTTGTTACATACTTTTCTTTCTGTTCATGTTATGAAACATTGGAAAGTATTTTGAAGGAGAAATTCTTGGTTGAACACTCAAAACTCCCCTTACATGTAGTAGAACTGTAGGTAATAAATATAGCTACTTCCTACATTTTATTCCAGAAATTAATGGAGCGCATTCAGAACCCAGAGTACTCAACAACCATGGATGTGGCACCAGTAATTTTAGCTGCTCATCGTAACAACTATGAAATTCTCACCATGCTGTTGAAGCAAGACATATCATTACCCAAACCTCATGCTGTGGGCTGTGAGTGCACACTGTGCACTGCCAAGAACAAAAAAGATAGTCTGCGACATTCCAGGTAAAACTTGGCACTCATAAGCCATAACAAAAAGATTCTTAATTCTCTGGTATTGCCTGGGTCAGATTCAGCATGTTTCCTTTTTCTTTTTAAGGTGAGGTTTTATGAGTGGATTCCTTTAATGGATTGTAGCTCCTGTTGTGAGGGATGGTCGTTCTTGGGGATGGGTTGTGCCTGAAAGGTTGGTGGGAGGCAGTGGCTTTTTTCCATTTTGGTTTTATACATTTAGTCACTGTGCCCAGTCACTCTGTGCCTTTCCTTTCTATCAGGTGTGTTTCAAACATTCTAGCTACTTTTGGCTAGGAGCTGTAGGGACAATGCAAATAAAATTTTTCTCAAGTTAGTTTTAATACTTGGGGGTTTGTGAGCCAGAATGAGGAAGTGGATAATATTGAATCCTGTTTCTAAAAATGTTTATGTGGCATGGATTGATGAATGCAAACTAAAAACAATTTTCTTTCTTTTTTTTCTTTTTTCTTCTTCAGTATTTTTGAAAGTAGAAAGCTTTTTAATAAAGATTTAAATGAGGGGATGAATGTAGCAATCTGGTAAATATTTTGTGTGGTTAACTTGAGAACATATTTGAGGGTTGAATAAAATTAATTATGAGAGAATTCGGATGAAAAATCATAGAGTTCAAAGATCATAAATGTACTGCAATTTCAATACACAATAATGATTGAATAGTTACTTCAGTCTGTATCCAAAATACGAAAAAATAAGAGAAGTGAGAGGATTTGATTTTTTTTGTACTGAGCAACCACAGGCCACATTCTGGTATCATCCTATTCCCTATATCATTAACTTCAGTATGAGAAAAGATGTCAGGGTACCCAAAGCAGAGAAACAATACAAATATTTGAGATAGCAGCTCTTAGTTTAATCTAGAACTTTTGCTGATGTGATGATAACAGTGAAAGTAGTGAGGAAAAGAACAGGGAACCAGTTTGCCCAATTTTGGATACTTAGGGCTTCTAAATATGTCATGTATCTTCCAGGACATACTGAAGTTTATGTTTGTACTGTCTGATTTAACAAACCAAATTGTTTTGTCTTTCAGCTGGCCATTTTAGGCAAACCTTAGGAACAGGTTCTGGTTTGAAGCTGCTAATGAAATAAAACATCTTCATTGTGTTTGCTGTTCTTTTGTCACAGATTTCGTCTTGACATTTATCGCTGTTTGGCCAGTCCTGCCTTAATAATGTTGACAGAGGAGGATCCAATCCTAAGAGCTTTTGAACTCAGTGCAGACTTGAAAGAATTAAGCCTTGTTGAGGTTGAGTTCAGGTAGGAATTGAAAACACAAATCAGTTTGAATATTTTTATGAAATTACAGGTGTAGAAATATGTAAGCATTAGAAAATGTTTATTCTTTATTTTTTTAAGTGGGGTGTTTAAATGGATAATTAGACATAATAAGTTATATAATATAATTTATGCCTCATTAGTAGTAATTTCTGCAGTTTAATTACTTTAAATTCCTTTAGGTGTAGACCTAAATTTCAATGTGTGCAGTTGGACCAATAGTTGAAATTTCAGCTTTACTCTGCAAAAATACACAGAAATTATGCGAAATGCTGACTTGGAAATCACACAGCAATTAATCATATCAATATCTCAGTAGAACTCTGCACTTTTTTTCTGTATCAGGCTAGAAATAAGCAATACCTTGTTTATACTGACCTGACTCATACTGGGAGTTGTTCTGGGCATTGTTTCTTAATATAGCTCATTATAAGACTTTGAAGAGCACATATGTGTATATATTTAAAATACACATGTGTGTAGAAGACTTCATGCTGAAAATGCTCTATATGAGGAACAAATGCTCAGTGTAATTTTGTGTTTCACCAATGCAGATTTTTACCATTTTGTACTTAGCAGCACAAAAGCTTTCCAAGAATGTGAAAGCAAGTGTTTATATAAGGTAAAATTCTGCTTTCCTAAACAACATGTGAATTTTCTGCATTTTAGCTGCCTATTTTTGTTAATAAGAGTTCAATTGTTGCATTTTGGTGATACAACTTTGCATTAAAATGGACTTTGTGCAAGGTGAGACAAGGAAATGATTTGGTTTCTTTTCATGTGTTTAATACATTAATACATAATATCTAGTGAACAGACTTTAGTTTTCAGATGACAGGAATAAAGCAAAAGCCCCAAAATTTCCTGTCCAATTGTAGAGTCCAAGTGATTAGTTACCAGTACTATATTTTGTGACAGCTACACTTTCTCATGTCCTGCAAATAACTCAAGGCTTTAACTCTGTGTATGGAACTCATGACATAAGAATTTGAATACTGTAAGTCCGTTTGCCAGATTTTGTCTAATGATCTTGCAAACTAAATAGAAATGGAATTGTCATGTTACATGGTGAAAACTACTCAGAGTTGTCTTTGGAATGCTTGGACCTTAACATGGGACTTCTGAGGTGGTTTCTTCTAGTTTGCCCTAACATTAACACACAATCCCAGCCAAAGATGGCTACTTCATGATTTAATGGAAAAGACAGGACCAGTGTAATAGTGCATGCTGCTTCTGTGTGTTTCAGAAATGATTATGAGGAGCTCGCTCAGCAGTGCAAAACCTTTGCTAAAGATTTACTTGCACAGGCACGGAATTCCCGGGAGCTGGAAGTGATTCTGAACCACACCTCCAGTGAGGAACATGTAGACAAGCGGGGATTGTTGGAAGAGAGGATGAACTTGAGCCGCTTAAAACTGGCAATCAAGTATAATCAAAAAGAGGTTGGTCTTTGCAGTAACTTAATAGACTGTCCATGTCATATTTTGCTAGTAATTAATTACTTTGTTGTTCTGCCTCTGGACACAGAAATGGAAGTAAATTTGCAGGAGTTATAGAAGAGATGGTAATACACAGGTATCAGTATGTGAAACAGGGATGCTGCAAGATACTGAGTGATACTTTGGTGCTTACTGGGGACATGAATATAGTTTTTCCTGTACTGGAGTACAGGCTACTGCTTTTCTGTGAATAGCTCTGTTAGTGGTAATTATTCGGTTCCTCATTAAATCTTTGCCTAGAGTGGCATGGATCCTTAGGTGCCAAACATGATTTATCATCTTCTCACTGTTCAGTTTTGTCTCAGGCCTCGGCTGTGCTGTTTCAGTAATTAGGTTGGACCTGTACTGGTATGACTGAATAGCCCCTCTGTTCCAGAATAGCAGCACTTTTTATGCCATCAATCTGCAACTTTCTCCATGCAATAGGTTATTGTCATTTTTGTCCCTTCATAAATTAAAACTCTAGTTTTCTCTGCTGGAAGGCAAATGGGTGTTTGTGGGATTCTGGTACTAGGATCAAGAACAGAGTGGAAGTTTCCTTTTCATGCAAAATCCATTTTTACTTAGCATTTACAGAAGGAATTATATAATTCTGTCTATTCTACATGTCTAGGCTTAAACTGTTGAAACCATTGAAATACACAACATTTAAAAGTCCTAAGCTGTAGTTCTGGAATGCCCCACAACCAGCATTACACATTTCTGGCCCACACTCATCAAGCACACTGAAGTATTTTGGTGTTCCTCTGGCATTGAGCATGGCTTGCTGTTACTACAGGGTATGGAAAATAACACCTTTTTTGTGTGGTATACCTATAGCTAAAAAATAAATTTTAATTATGCAACTTAGTAACATGTTAAGAAATCTGAGAGTGATTCCTTGTTTTTTCTCGCCCTCTTCCCCCCAGTTTGTTGCCCAGTCCAACTGCCAGCAGTTTCTCAACACGGTATGGTTCGGGCAGATGGCCGGCTATCGGCGCAAGCACACCTGCAAGAAGATCCTGACTGTCCTCATGGTTGGCATCTTCTGGCCAGTTCTGTCCCTGTGTTACTTGTTAGCTCCTAAATCTCGAGTAGGTCGGATAATTCACACTCCCTTTATGAAGTTTATTATTCATGGAGCTTCATATTTCACATTTCTGTTATTACTTAATTTGTACTCGCTTGTCTACAATGAGAATAAGAAGAATACAATGGGACCAGCCCTTGAGAGAATAGACTATCTTCTGATAATATGGCTTATTGGTAGGTATCATTTGAGTGGATTGAATGACAATTGCTGAATATACATAAAAGATTGTCAGTTTAGTGGTACATCAGCAATAAGTAATAAGTCTTTCATGACCAATTCTGTAGTGCTTGATTGGAAAAGTAGTTCATAACAAAATTTGGACTTGCTGCACAGTTGATACCTTGTGTAAAGATACAAGTTTATTTTTTATATGTTTATATGCTCCATCTTTGTCTAGGAGATTAGAGGTGTGCATTTACCTCATGCTTGTTTCAAAACACAGAAACAAGTATTATTTTCCCGTGTTACACTTTTCTATTTCTGCCTGTTGTCGTCACCAGTTATCCTAACTGTACCAGAAAGGCTGCATGTCACTTCTGGTTGATGCAGCAGAGGGAGCACAGGTATAATTTTTGTTGAGTTCTCAAGAACTTTGGTTGAAAGTTCAGATCTTTTACCTCGGTTTTGGTTTTCTGGCATGCAATTGTTTTTACATTAAAATTTACCTTCCTCAATGTAAGGTAATTAGATATGTATCATTTGTTTCATTGGACTTCTAAAAAGCAGTGATACGGTAAAAAACAACAACACAGTTTTTATGTAAGTAATTCTGAGGGTGATTTATTTGATATTTTAGGGTGAGGGAATTCTGGTGTGATGGTGATTCCTTCCACAATTGAGCTGTATTAAAACTGTTGAGCTGTTATTGCAGATTTAGGAAATACGTAGTATCCCCCACACAAACACAGGCAGGTCTTAAGAGAAACTTGAAAACTTTGAATTTTGAGTACATGTCAGATTCCTCCTTAGCATTGAAATTAAATATTATAATTTTATAAATTCTTTTGTTCCATCAAGTCTGCTGTAGACAAAGTGTGTCATTAGGTGGTCTTGGTAATTTTAATTAAAGGCTATGGAAATATATCTTTTCTGCATGTAATATTTTAATACAGATTTCAAGAAGGATTTAAAAATTGTATCTAAGCAACATAATCATTAAAATGGAGTTATTTTTTTCCTGCAGGAATGGTGTGGTCAGATGTTAAGAGGCTCTGGTATGACGGTTTAGAAGATTTTTTAGAAGAATCTCGCAATCAGCTTAGTTTTGTCATGAATTCTCTGTATTTGGCAACTTTTGCTCTCAAAGTTGTTGCCCATAACAAGGTGAGCACCAGTCTTCATAGATCCAAAGCTCCTCTGGGGCTGACTGAGCAGGTGTGATTTTAGTAAATTGCTGAAAACACCTGAAGGTGTGTCAGAAGCAGAGTGTGTGGTTAAATGTATAACATTAGTAAGAGCCGAGGATGTGGTGCAGTGCAGGCTTTGGGCTCGCGTGCTCTGTGTGCTGTGGGCCATGAAGTTGTCAAGACCTCGGGTCTTGATGCACTTTGGTCTTCAAATTGCAGTTGATCAAGCAAATGGGAGTTAGAAAACAAATCATGACATGTCCAAGCACTTGGAACCCCCAAACAGAGCTGCTGTCTTCATTGTAAGAACTGGCTGGTCTTCCAAATGGCTGGATTTTTGTTTAGGGAAATGCATCTCATCAGATTGGGCATTTGAGCTTGCCTGATTCCGTTCAGCACTATGCAGAAAGCTGATAGTATTCTCTGTTTGGATTACCTAGTGCATTTTTGTTACAGAAAGTTTTATTTAGCTTTTGATTACATATGCTCAAATGCTTTAAGTGGTGGATTTTTAGCTGGTTTTTGCTTGGTAGGGTTTTTAGTTGGGGTTTTCTTTGGTAGTAAGGATAAAAGCCCTGAGACCATAGAGGAGCCTTGTCTTGTCTCTGTGAAAAGCCATCTGGATTTGATTGAAAATACGAGTTTTGAAAATGATCGCTGCCATTCTGTTGCATGTGTTGTTAACCACACAGCTCATGGCAAACTGCCAGGCCAATTGAATGTGAATATTACAGCAAAATCCAAGCCAGTGCAGTAGCACCATTATTGTGTCTTGTAAACTGCAAGTTGACAGCTGTCTGGCAGTTGGGATGAAATAAACTGCTTCAGTTCTTCGCAACTTGGTGTTTGGCTCATTTCCCTATCCTAGCATTGATTTTGAGGCTGGTAATCGTTTGGAAATGAAGGCTCCATTTCTTGGAAAAAAAATTGAGGGAGAATGCCACATTGGGCTGCTTTCCCAGCCATTTGCTTTGCAATCAGCATGTCTCTAGTAGTAGCTCCTCTGCTGAGATAAGACCCGTTGTTGCCAATTGAAATTGTAACCTTTTTTGAAGATGCAGGACTTCTGTCCTATGCAATAGGCATATGGGGTTTTTTCCCCTTTTATATGGCCAGATTCAGAGTTTATAAATCATGTAGAAAACCAAATTAAAATGTTCAGTTTGCATTTTAGATCCATTATAGGTACCGAAACTCTAAGAAATAAAGAAAGAGTCTCTTTAGCAGAAGGATTTGTACATGTGCAATTGAAGTAACAAAACATTTACCCCCTATTTTTTGCCATCTTTGTGCAGCAGGCTTTTGGGTGTTATTATAAAGCAGCTGGGAGTTCCTTCGTTTTTTAATGTCTTTGTTTTTGAGACAGCAGAAGCTGGTAATATAAATACTGAATATTTTCAGCCAAACCAAAAGTTAGGAATCTGTGGATATTCCCTGAATAAGTTGAATAGTAGTACTAAGTGGATAATACCTCAAGGAACAGTTTGCTTGTGACTCCTGTTCTCTGTAGCCACTCATAAAATCTGTTGAAGGAACCCCAAGTCACAAGTTTTTACAAAACTGGTGAAGATCTGCTGTCCCCACGTTGCAACTGCATGTGTACATTGGTTTTCTTTGTAGCATCTCAATGCCATTTTTGACTGAAGCCTATTATACAAAGCAATGCACATGTTTATTAAATGCCCAAGTCCCTGTTTCAATAGACTGTGCAAAACAGAGTAGAAGTGAAAGCAGAACAGGGGAGTAAATGGTTTGAACAAGTGAGTGGCGGAATTAGGTGTGTGATTCAAATAGTCTGAATTTGGCTCCCTCTGGAATGGCTTTTAAAATGCCTTTGTCTGAAAGAGCTATGACACCTATGAGTGATATATGTTAATTTTTTCTATGCTCTTGCCTGTTTTGGAAGTAGAAGTAGGGAGAGGTGTATGGGTACATTTCTGTGTTTACAATGTTAGTGATCGCAACTTGTCCCTTTTTGTGTTGCAGTTTCATGATTATGCTGAAAGGAAGGACTGGGATGCATTCCATCCTACCCTAGTGGCAGAAGGTCTTTTTGCCTTTGCCAATGTTCTTAGTTACCTGCGTCTCTTCTTCATGTACACAACCAGCTCCATTCTGGGACCTCTCCAGGTGAATATCATTCCTTTTTGAAAAAATATGAAACCTAACGTGCTATCAAGAGTCTTTTTGAAAATAGGAAAAACTGTTAAAATAAGAAGGTGGAAAGTAGAAAGAAGTAATACTCCACTGAAGCTTGATTTTTTAAAAAATTCATCTCTTGTGTAAAACATACTGATTCAGATGAGAAAAAGAGTGAAAGATCTTGTGTAGTTCATTTAGGGTGTATTTCCACAATAGCTGTACCTATACTGTCTTTTTAATCTGTTTTAAGCTTAACATAACACCTAAGCTTTCACCTAAATATAAGGATCAAGTTCTTCCTGTAAAGTTTTATGCAAATAATATCCTTAGCTTCTTATCTCTAAAGAGATAGATGAATAATGGTGTAGCACGGAAGAGTAATCAAAAGCCTTTCTGTTTATGTCTGTGATCTTGAAGCTGCACCTTGAGTTGTGCAAATTGCTTTTGTTTGAAAAATATAAATCTGTCAAGAGTATTGAAATACTCATCTATTTATTGGCTGTTATATGAAGGGAGAACAGGTTTCTTCTTGCTTGGTATTTATTGGAGCCTTCCAGTAATGATGACAGTAAAACCTCCCACATTTTAATTATCTAATTTTCTGTTATACATTTTAAATGGAAATATACTTGCACACTTTGAAAAAAATGCTAGAGTCTTGATGTTGCATTAAGCATTAGGGTTGTACAAATTGATTGAACACTGAAGTCTCTCCACATTTTAAAGAGCTCCACTGTTTAATGTGCATATTTATTTATGTACTAGATCTTTCACAAGTTTTTTATTAGGAGGCTGTGTTATGAAATTCTCCAAGTAAATAAAAACAGTCAACAGTCACCCCATTCAGAGGCACACAGGAGCTTACGTTATTACTGCTGGCCAGTAGGGCCAGTGCAACAACTCCTACAGTATTTTCTGAAAGTAGGTCACAAAGTTCATGTGGTGGTAATCAAATATGGCATGGAAACCCAGCAGTGGGGGTGGGGGAAGGCAGCTACTGTGTTCTCTTGGCTCTTAGAGTTATTTTTAAGCCTTCAGTTATTTGACTTATTGGCTAATAAAACCTGTTATAATCCAGATTTGTAAATTGGCTGTGTGCGGTGGATTTTATTATTAACAGAAGGTAGAGTAGTACTTCCCAAGATGAGATAATTAGATTTCAAGTGCTTAGAAATTGTAAATACTTAGAGAGGGAAAGCATGAGCCCATGAAGAAAGCAACTGGCATTTGGGATGGGTTATTACACTCTCTTCCAAGCAAAATAGTTTTGGGCAGTTTGCGCTTTTTGTGCATTCCTGTTTCATCTGCTTTTTCTCTCTCTTGGCTGGAACCATGTGTTAAAGGGAAAATGTTTTGTTGTTGGGATTTGGGTTGGTTTTTTCATTAAAGGGTTGGATGTGATGGAACAGTTTGATGGGGAGTACAGTCATCCTCTGAGCAGGCGTGCACAGAATTGGTGCAGAGCTCTGCCTGCAGCTGCAGAATCTCCATGCCCATTACAAACTGTGCAGACTGCAAATGTGCTGGGCTGCAGGAGTGCTTGGTGAGCTTCCAGCAGCAAAGGAGGGAGCAGGAATTCACCCCCCAGTAAAGCTGGACTTGCAAAACCTGGCAATTGTGCTACAGTTCTGGGCTGTGATTTGGTACGGATTTTGATTCATATAAGACTAGGCTTTCCACACGCTGATTTATATAGATTAGATTTGCCCACTCCCACATTACATATATTTGCATTCTTTATAATGGGACACTGTTCTGAAGAAGTTTGTAGGAAGACTATTTAAATTATATAAACAGTTTATGCTGTGTCTGTGTAAAAATTTGTGCTTATGTCAAAAGCAAATCAAGGTCTTTTCCTGTGTTGGAAAAAATCACAAGCGTGTGATTGGTTTTCTTTAAAGGTGCTGTATTTTAATGCTGCAAAATTCTGTGTGGGATATTTTGAAATGGAAACTAATGATACAAATTTACTGTCATACCTTACATGCTTTATACTTCAATTTCTGTGTGCCTACACATGTGTTTATTTAAAATCATACATAAAATGTACAGTGAGCTAATTTTGTATAATACTTTTTTTAAAAATTAGTTATAAATGATTCCAAATGTTCTGATTAATTCAGTGTTCTTCAAAGTGTTTTCTTAACTTTCTATGATAGCATTGATGTTCAAATGCATTGCATTTACTGCTTTTGTCTGTTGGCCTGTGAGTTCCTTATTACCATTGGTATTGAAAATAAATAACAAGGTGTATATACTATTGCTTATGGTTATTTGGATGATATTAATTTTCCAGGAAATGTTAAAACTACTTACATATTCTTTTTAGTATCTAGATTTTTTTTCTATAAAACAGTAAAAGGTTATCTCCTGACCTTAAGGTCTGTTTAGCATATCAAAATGTACTGTAAATATTTAAATAGATCTTTTGTTGATTAAAGGCTGAAGGAGACAATACAAATGAAAATAACTACATATTTTACTTTCACAGATTTCAATGGGGCAGATGCTACAAGATTTTGGAAAATTTCTGGGCATGTTTCTTCTTGTCTTGTTCTCATTCACAATTGGATTGACCCAACTTTATGATAAAGGATTTACTGTAAATGAAGAAAAGGACTGTGCAGGCATTTTCTGTGAACAGCAGAGCAATGACACATTCCATTCGTGAGTCTGAGATCTATAAAATATTTGTGTTGTTTTAGCCTTTAATCCCTACTAATTAAACAGAACTTGATTTTTTCACTGATCTTGAATTTACGTTAGACACTTCTGGTGTTAGGTTTAGCTAACCATGTTTTTCCCTTGTTCCTGCAGGTTTATTGGTACATGCTTTGCTCTCTTCTGGTACATATTCTCCCTGGCACACGTTGCAATCTTTGTGACACGTTTTAGCTACGGTGAAGAGCTACAGTCTTTTGTGGGTGCTGTTATTGTGGGGACCTACAACGTGGTGGTTGTGATAGTGTTAACTAAACTCCTCGTGGCAATGCTTCACAAAAGTTTTCAGCTGATAGCAGTAAGTGGGGTCTGATTAATTACCTTATCTTTGGATTTCACACAAATTTATTCCTATTATATGTAAACCCATGATCTGTAGACTTCATGGATGAGCTCTGTCTGTGAGCTCATGTTTTTCCTTCAAAAAGGTTTTTTTACTTTAATTAAAAAAAAAAAGTAATTTCCATGTTGAATATGTGCAGGGCTTTGGCCCAGTGGGAATTGATGACTTTCTTGATGTAATGGCTGTTCAAATGCTGGTTTTGATAGCTGTGGTGCTTTGGCCTTTGATCTGGGGTTATACCTTCTGAATTTTAGACCAGAGTGTATAGGGAATTGAAGAAAGATGTATTTGTTTTAAGTACTTAATGTTAAACTATTCAAGCAAACCTGTTAAAATACTCTATAATCTATCTATTAAAATGCTATATAATGAAAATTAAATAATGGTCAGTTTTTCAGGTATGAGAAAATTAAACTTACAAAATAAGCTATTAATATTTCTGCTGCTTTTCTCTGTTAATGTGTGTGGTGTTCCAGAACCATGAAGATAAGGAGTGGAAGTTTGCTCGTGCCAAGCTGTGGCTTAGCTACTTCGATGATAAATGCACACTCCCCCCACCCTTCAACGTTATCCCCTCTCCCAAGACCATTTGTTACCTTTTCAACAGTCTCAGTAAATGGATCTGCTCTCACACATCGAGTGGCAAAGTGAAACGTCAGAACAGCCTCAAGGTGAGGAATGATGGGGAGGCTCTGGGCTCTGCAGCTGAAAGGTGCTGCTTGCTGAAATGAAAATGCAGATTGCTGCATGAAGCTGCCTGTCAGAAGGGGAATGCTACTCACATGAATAGGAAACTGCAGAATAATGTGTGTTGCATCCAAGATAAATAAGTGTTACTTATTTCTACTTAAGTAAGGTTTTATAAACATTCTGGTCTGGGAATTTCAACCCACTTCCCTCCAACCACCAATTCCCCCAGAAATAATCTGAAAAAAAAAGCTTTGATTGAATGAAAACACATAGAAACCTCAAGGAAGTATGTGCTAATCTCAAAAATTATGAGGTTAGAATGTTCTTTGGAGAAGGGAATTGGTTTTAAACATATTACAGAAGTGTCAGAATAACCAAAAAAAAATCACTGAAGCCTCTCATTGTTGGTGAAGGATTTTTTTGTTTGTTTATTTTCATAAACATTTTTTGCACCCTGCAATTTTGCATACTAATTTTGCATCTTCTTGCTGACAGAAATAGCATTGAATAAACAAATTTAAGCACTTTATGGAATTTGCACTGAGAGACATTCAGGGTTATGGAACTCCTGATTGCTCACAGAACAATTACCAAGCCAGGTAGATAAAAAATTTAAGTTTTGCCAGTAAAGCAGATAATAATTTAATTTGGATTTTGTGGACAGTTTATATGCATTGTATATTTGTGTACATCAGGATGTATTTTAAAAACAGCTTTGTTATTTTGTTCATGTTTCTACTCTGTAGAATTGTACAGGCTTTAGGGCTCAAAAATCACTTCCAAAGTAAGTATGTTATGTTTGTTTAAAGGAATGGAGAAACCTGAAGCAGAAGAGAGATGAGAATTACCAGAAGGTGATGTGCTGCTTAGTCCACCGTTACTTGACTTCCATGAGGCAGAAGATGCAAAGCACAGACCAGGCCACAGTGGAGAACCTCAACGAGCTGCGGCAGGACCTGTCCAAATTCCGGAATGAAATGAGAGACCTGCTTGGCTTTCGAACTTCTAAATATGCTATGTTTTATCCAAGAAACTAAGGCCTGCCTTTTGCACAAAAGGTGTGTACTTTTAGATACCCATAGGTGAAAGTATTGACCTAATTCTCTTGTCAGATGATGTAGACAAGATTATTGCACAAAAATACATTTGAAAATGCGTTTGCATGAGTTGCAGCTTGTTGCCCAAGTGGTCAAAATGAATGCAAAAACAGATACACTGATTTTCTTAACCTATTAATCTTGGTATGTATATAAAATTTGTATATAGGAGTTTTTTAAATGTTCCTCAGACTGTCTGTGGCTGTCAGGTGTTAGAGCTTCTTAACTAGCACAGTGTGTTTCTTTCATCTATTTTTACTGTTTGTTCTTTTTTGATACTTGTTTTTCAAGTTGTGGGAGAAGATAGCCTTTATTTTAAGATGAAAATGCAGCAGTTTATTTTTAATAGAGAAGTCAGATAAAGAATAATAGAAAATTTCCAGCACAGTTGGAAATTACGTATGACTGTAGGTTACAGTGCAAGTGAAGACTGTATGGCTCTGAAAGAGGCAGTTCTAGTTTTGTACTTTAACACTGACTGTAAACTAACATTTATAGAATACAGCAAGTCAAATCATCAAGACTTTTCACTTTTGTGGGAACGTTGACATTTTGAACACAAAACAGACCAATCATTTCTTGAATGTCTATAGTTATGTGTAAGACAATCTAACTCCGCTTGGATTTTTCAGCAATGCCTCAATAGTACATTTTAATATACACGTTAGGATTGGGAACAGAATTTAAAAATTAATCTGTGAACATTTAATATTTAGTGTCTTGGGTTTCTATAATCTAGATAAATTATTTGAATTATTAAAACCTATGATTTCATGAAAATGAGGTGGAGCATGAGTGCTGTTGTTTGCAGTGCTGAACAATTCCTGTGAACCATTCTACTCTTCTTTCTGTGAGGTTGTTGAGTCTTGTCATTGGTGAGATGTACTTTAGAAGGATCTGCTTGACACAGTTTTTACATATCCTACTTTTAAATTTGGTTTTCTTTTTCATGTTTTTACCAGAATTGTTGCCAAGCTAGACTTTTTTTTTTATGTCAGGTGTACTGTGTTTTGTGAAAATTACCTGACTTTGCTTACAATGGACAGTAAGGGCTTCGTGGATTTTCTGTGCTAGAGAGTCCTATATGGCTTTATATGCTTATGTATGGTTCAAGCTGACAAGCTGTAACTGAGAAATGTGAGATTCCTGTATTTTTAATGACAAAGTAAGTATATTTATGACAGTTAAAGGATTGGTTGAAAGGAAAGGTTTTCCTGTTATGATGGGGCTCTTCTGAAGTGGTTGTGTGTCCTGAAGGCTCAGGTAGCCACTGTGGTCTTTGACTACAGTTGATTTTAGGAGATTGATAGAGTGGAGGCTTACATGAATGTTTACTTTTTTGAAGGAATTCTTATAAAACTCTTTCTTGTAAAGGTAATATATTTTCCATACTGTGAAGTTATGTATTTCTGAACTAGGTTTTAATACTCTGCTTCCAGAAGTGTTAGAGTATAGAGGGGTTCTGATATATGTTGGATTTTCCATGGGAATAGGAAGTTAACCTCCTGGTTCAAAGCAAAGAGGATCACTGAGTTTTGTATTTGGACTGAGATCTCATATTTGAATAATGCACCAACATAAAAACTGTGCTGTGTATGTTATGTATATTCAAGAAAGGAAGCAAATAAAAGCTCTCTGAAAAATAAGGGTTGCATTAATATTTGTTGCATTGCAAACACATATATCAGTTAACCATACTGAAAGTATTTTCTTTGTCATGTTGAGGTAATAGGTTTAAGGAAGGTAGCTGGTGTTAATGTGTCACTCCTTTTTCCTTCTGGACCCATCCTGTTTGGTTCATTGAAATGGCTTCACCGGAGCCTTGGAGTGATGCTGGTTCCAGACCAGCTGGCCTGGATGCCTCATCAGCTGCTTGGCACTGGGGTGGTTGGTTCTGGGAACTGGGGCTGTGACAGTGTGAATGAAGGAGCTAATGGAGCTGTTCCTGAGTGCTTTCCATACCCTGAGCAGAGTCCATCAGAGCTTGGTCAGTGCCTGTGGCCCTGTGTCCTACTGCAGTGTAGGGTTCTCAGGAGGAACTGTTGCACTTCAGGCTCTTGGGGGTTTTGCACTGGGAGTTCCTGAGTTTTCACTTGTCACTGAAATACAAACCTGCAGAATGAGAGAAACAGAAGTTTGTTCTCTGCCATACCTCAGTTACATGACACTATACATCTCTGTTTTATTTGGAAGCTGCTGTGCTCTTCCATCTACGTGGCTATTAATCAGTACCATGTGCTCTGTGCTCAGTTTTGTCTCATTATTTAGATTTTTCTAGTTCACATGTGTTAAACATGCTGTTGCTTTCTTATTTGACAATTTAATACAGGCTGTTCTTGTGCACACTCATAGAATAGTTCTAGTCAGGCACAGAAACAAAATTTTACATAGAAAAAAAATTGGAGAAGCTGGAGTTTACTTGCCTACAGGATTCAGAGTTTCCTTGTACAAACTCTTCTGCAAGTCACAAAAGGAGTAAGTAAGAGTTTCTGGGATAACTGGAAAAGGTTTTTCCTTCCCTTTCATATGTTGTCTTAGAGCTAACTTTGCCTTAATAAATGAAAAATGGAGATGAAAATTTTCATGCCTTCATTTGGAGCAGAAATGTCAAAATCACTACTGAAAGTCAGCTTACTTTATGCTCTTGCTGAACTATGGTCTTGTTATTTCTGTAGAAATTATTTTAGAAGTCGTGATTAGATAATTTTGATTCTGTTTGGCTGCAAGTTGGATTTCAAACGTTTGAAATTTACAAACTACAAACTGGGTTTAAAATCTTTTAACAGTTTTTACCTGGTTTGTAACCAACTCTTGCTTGAAAACACTGGCACTGCTCTGTGTTCCTCTGTTCCCTGTTTCAGGCCTACTGCTCCCAGTGCATTGATTTGGGAAAGGAGCTGGTGTAAAGGGAGTGTTGAGAAGAGCAGGCAGCAGCTCTCCTACCTTCCATTTGGCAGACGATGAGTAAGCTGCCAGACCTTTCTTGCCTCACTGAAAAAAGCTGCATGACAGATGGGCATGTCATCATAAATAAAAATAGATTGTTGTAGTTCAAGACAGCTCCGAGCATGATTTCCACATTGCTTTTCCCCAGGCTGCTGCCAAGAAATGCAATGAGCACTGTGCATCAAATCCCTTAGTCTGCATAGGAATTAATGCTGGAAAATGAAAATTCCGATTTAAAAGTTTTAAAATTTCAAAACTACATCTGCTTTGCAAACAAACGTTGCTGTTGGTTCCACAGAGAAGTGCTGTTTGGTTTGGTCTGTCAGGCAGTGCAGTCTTTGAAGTGTGGCTGCAGCACTGAGCTGTTGGATGTGAGCTGCCAGCACAGCCTCTTTGTACCTCTGTGCCCCCTCTGATCCCTTTGTCCCCAGCCCAGCTGCCCATGGAGTCTTTGCAGAGAGGCTGCTGTGCTGCCCAGCTGTGCCTCCTGGCACTGCATGTGAGAATCCATCACTGAAGAGAGGGCAGTCTGCATTCCCCTGCTGGAGTGAGCAATGGGTGCTTCCAGTAGGGACTGTGCATTTCAGTTGTTTCCTGCCCGTGGATTATCCAAAGAACTGTGGTCTGATATTTATGTACAAGGAAAAAAAATACTTAAAGGGATCTTAGATTCTATATGCACCTTAGCACTACTAAATTAATTCCTACCTTCTTCTACCTTGTTACCTTACAGAACCTAATAATGACATTTCCTAAGTAGATGGTCATCAATGCTGCTGTTTTACAGCTGTCTAGTTCTTTGAAAAGTTCCTGTTCAGATCAATGATTCACTGACTTCCATGTAAGGAAAAGCAGACCCTTAATCAGGAAGGAAGTGTGGTGTCAGTTACAATGTGCAAGGCCCAAACCATCAAAAGTATGTAAATGATCAACAAACAGTTTCTGTATTTAGCTGTCCCACTTTATAAGTAATGAATAACTAGGTGGTGTACGATTTAATCTTGAAATATTTTATTAAGCACTGATAATAATGCAAAAATCTATGTAATAAAACAACTTTAGAGAAAAAAAGCTAAGTTAAAGTCAGTTGCTATAAATATTGCACTTAGAATTCTTATTTTACGTACAAAACTCCTTAAAAAAACTGGACAGTTATAAATTACCATCTTCCAAGTCATTGGAATTTGTATGTTTGAAATCAGATGGCTGTGCTGCACATCTTCAGCTTTCAGCCTTGGGAGGGTCTGTTTGTATCTCGCACATGTAATGGATTTCTCTCTGTGCCAGGTGTGCTTATGTGGACAGGAGGGAAGGAAGGGTCAGCGTGGCTGTACTGTTGGCAGTCAGTTGCATTTCCATGGCTTATGCTAAATTAAAATGATTTTCAAGACAGGTGATAGAACACAGCTGCAGAGTTCAATTTTGACATGTTTTGTTCTTCAAGGCATTTAGGATCTTTGAGTTCTTAGTCTTAAAACTCATAACGAAGCTGTTGGGAAAGACTTTGCCTCTACCATCTTCTTCTACCTGGCCCATGATGATGTAGTTTAAACCTAGAAAGCAGAGAATGAGATTACAAGACAGAAATCTGGGACATCATTGGTCAGTATAGTTCTTTACCTGTGGTTTCTGTTCATTTCACTGTTACCAATGCCTTCCAACATTTTTCCTTCCTACCTGCAACACTTACCCATCTTTGCCATGCTTGTTGCACCACAAACTACAGTTATGTAAAAATCAAGCAGATACACAGCTAAGTGCCTACTACATAATTAAATATACAGGGGATAGTCTTTAAATGTAGACTGTCAGCTGAATCTGAGAGGCACCAAGAGTGCCTATCAGCACTGGATAACCTAACCATTGTCACCCAGGGTGGAATAAGTTTCAATTAGTTTGAATATTTTCACATCTCCTCAGCTTTTAGGGTAATGCCCTTAAGTGATAACGCACTTAAATCTTTTAATTCCCTTTCCCTCCCCAGAGATGTAAATATTTTTCAGATATATACAGAAGCATTCAGGCAACTTGGACTTAATGAGTGGTAAGACCTGGCATTGGAGAATTGGATTGAAGGGTTGGGCATTTGCAAGGTCTTGGGGTGGAAGGAATTACGGTATCGCAGGGATATAAACAGAAAATTTCAGCTATTAAGTAATGGCTCTTAAATAATTCATTGAGATTTAAGATGAGAAACAGAAGTGTGTGGTTTGGAGCCAGAGGTCTTCCTAAAAGGATACAGTTTGTTCCACCAAGAACATTATTATGTCTCTCAATGTGTAGTTTTCAGATAATTAAAGGCAAAAGCTAATCTCTGATCATGATTTTTCACTTTGTTACTGCCCACTTTGAGTTAATATGCTTAAGCACTGGTAGTATCTGGAATGATAACAGGGGGGTTTTGATGTTTATTAAATTATTTTTACTGTTTCCTGCTATGGCTCTGTTTATGTTCTCATGTTCTACCTGTTTACTTATGAGGCAGAGCCAAAAATGGTTTTATTTTTTCTTAGTTACTTCAATAGGAAATACTCTCAGTATTTCCTTTAACATCTTTACCACAATTAACTGGAATTTATGTTGGTTGATCTCTGTATATTATTTAAGGTAGCTTTTAGCACTACTGGCTTTTTGCAGATATAAAGTGGGCTTAATACTATGAGTATTTCTGTAAAGCTGTAAATACATTCAGGAGATGCACAACAGTGGAACCTGTTGATTTCTGCCATTTCCTGAGATACTGCTCTTCTAGGTTTAGCAGGTTGTTGTCTTTCCCTTCCAAACAACTGTGTATAAAAACTAGCTCCAAAATACATACATGTAAACACAAAATCTATCTCAGCTTCATCTGAGAGACCCAAATCAGATTTTATCTTGCATCATGTGGCTTTTAAAGAAAAAAGGTTTTCAGACTCCTGTGATATATGTGAGCCTAATCCTTTTCCAATAAAACAGAAAAATGCAATAAACCCCTGGTTATTTGAAATTGACTGTAATACTAACTGCTGATTATGGAAAAACAACCAATTTTACTGATTTTTTTGGCCATATTTCAAATAGTTTTTATAACTGTTATCTTTTATAAACACACAAAGCAGTTATTCCTGTGTACTTACCTCTCCTGATGAGAGGACACTGCTTACACATAACAAGAATCTTGGCACTCATATTCTTGCCAGCTTGTTGGATTGCTAAATTTCCCTCCTTATATACATTAATGATGGATACTGTTGCATGCAGACTGCCAGCCCGTGTTACTGCTGTGATTACAGTTCCAGTTATTACTAGAAGAAAAAGCATTGGATATTTTGGGTACATTTTTAATATTTTTAGACATAAATGTTGAGGCATCATAAAAACTTATGAAGTACATTAGTCCCTAATGAGGAAACAAACAGTACTGGGAACACTTACTAAAAATATGAGTATCACTGCTAATAACAAACTCACTACTGTCAAATTTTGGTGGCACCAAATATGAAATTGTTCTACAATGTGTCAGTCTCGTGCAAGCCCAGTTCTGTGATTTCAAACAGTACAGTTTGATACTCATTTTCAAAAAAGATTGCAGTTTTAATGTGGGAAAATACCCTGACAACTGAGCAGATCAGCAGTGACAAGGCCGTGCTAATACACGGCAGACACCATTTTTCCTGACTGATTTCTTTCTGTGTACAGGGAGCAGTGCTTGGAGGCTTCCATCCCTTCTGATTTCTTTTCAAAGCATTTTGGAGGTGTATACACTGTATTGTGGAGCAGTCACAGGGACAGCATAACATGTATTGGCTGCTTACAGAAAATGGAGATGACAGTACAGTAACTGCCTTGATGAATCCTGGGATTGTCTTACATTGTCATTTGCTTCTCACATTGAGAAGGTTTATTTGTCTCAGATACCTGAGCAGTGCCTATTTCAGAATATCTCCAAGAATGCACTGAGTGAAACAGATACTAATGTCAGATACATACATAAGGTGATGTAAAAATATCAGCCTAGAGATTAATGGTAATTCAGAACTACATCTGGGAAGATTTCCTTGAGTCAAAAAACACAGTAGAAAATGAATAATTAGAAAGAAATTTTGCTTCCTTACCAAAGTTGCTTGAACAGTAATTGCTTTCCAGAGTCCCACTCCTTTTACACTTCTGCTGGCACAGAGCAACTGTAGGTTTCACAGCTTTTTGAAGAGCAAAACATAAATTGAAATTGAAATGAAGCATTTGATACACATGAAAAGCACTATGTTCAAAAAAAGACAAGAAGAAGTATGAATAATCCTGATGCGTGAACTAGACCTGGCATTTCAGGGCATGAGCACCACAGCACCAATATTCCTTTTCTCTGCTGTCAACTCCAGTCATCTTTTCAGGTGTCTCAGCTGTGCCTGTTCTAGTGGCCTGAGAGGATGGCATGGTACCCAAGATTTGGGTGGCATCTTAAACCTGTCCCTGCTGCTGCCACACAGCCCTAGCACAACACCTGAAGTACACAATATGATGTTACAGACACACTTCCCAGGGAGGGGTGGCCTTTTATTGGAAGTTACTGCACTGTGATGAAAGGGATCAGAGTTCAAATTCCTGACCTCTTTTTCACAAATTTTTCACATAGCTTCATGTCAGGTAGTGTTGCATAGTTTTTCTTCATGACATTTTGAAACACAATGTTTGAAGTGTGTATTTAACATTAGGGATTGATATTTCTTTTCTGAAATTGGATGTTTTGTTTATAAACAACTGAATACACTTGGCATCTTTCTCCTGCTTGGGTGGATGTTCATACGCTTTGTACATCGTTCCATGTAACAAGCTGGGATGTTACATGGAATAAAACCTTACTTTTAAGGTTTTTATGTCCTTTGCAAATTTGTTTGGAATTAGTCAGTGACATAGATATTGGAAACATGGGTAACATTGACAGATTTAAAAAAAAAAAACCTCAGATCCCTGCATATCCTTCATTTCTGAGAAAAACTAATTTAGTTATGACAAGTATCTTTGCAGTTTTTTACTTTAAAATGGAGCATTTTGCAAAAGTTTTATTCCTATAGTTTTCGAAAAATAACTTCTAACTTTCAATCAGTAATTTATGCTTTTTATACTTGTACTTGTACTTTCAACTGAATATTTTCCCAAGTTTCTAAGAATGAGCTAAATGATATTAAAATTACTTTGTCTTTAGTGCAATGGCTGTGACTGTTGGAAGATCTGCACTGCTTTCAAATCCAAAGTTTAAAGGTTGGGCTTCATAGTTTTTTATTTATTTTGAGCTGGTTTGCTCCTTTTTTTCTCCAGTCCTCTTGCTATTTGAGTTTTTGGAAAGTTAAATGCCTCCCCCAAGGAAAAGTGTTTTAAAGAACAAGTTTCTATGTCATTGGTACAGGTCTGGCAAGTGCTTCCTATCTCAATGCCACACACAGCACACCAGAATTTAAGAATTTAATGTTCCTTCAGTCTTTTAAGTTAGTGTCTCTTTTCTAAATTTAAAACTGGGATTATGCACTACAAAATATTCTTGTGTGGTCCTTTTAGGGCACATTTTTCTTTCTTTTTTTGCAGTTTAATAAATTGTGATTGGTGACCAACTTTGCTGTGACTTGTCAGCAGAGGCTGTCCATTGTTTGTAAGGTACTTCAGCAAAACATGAACTGGAGAAGAACTGAAATAGATTTTTAGTTGCCTACCACTTTACACGTAGGCACACTGAGAGAAAAATGCTTGACTTCATCCAACGATATAAGGAAGTCAAATACCTCACCACAGGTACTGGATTAATCTTCATTACTTTTACAAATGTATTTATAGCATTTATTTTCTTTTCTGCAAGTACTAATATTTTTATGTTACATATAGACTGACGTAATTCTTGAAAGAGCCTACTAAAGTTTAATATTTTATTCATAGAGTTCTGTGCAAGTTTAAACAGGTCTGATTTGCAAGATGATGAGTCTGAACTGGACACTTCTGAATGCAAAGGATTGCTCAGAAATGTAACTGAACATGTCACTGAGGTTTGGTTTGCTTTGGTTTGTTTTGAAGATCAGAAATGCCTACATTGTGCAAAACTGATGACACCTTGAAAGGACTTCTTATTTCTGCCTGCCTGACAAGTCCTTTTGAACACTTTGCCTCTGCTGTCCTCTCTCAGATGAATCAGCATGTTTTTATTTTCTAACACTGATGCTGTCACGAAAATTGATTTGGAGTTCATTAATAAAGTTCACCTCTCTTGCCTGTGCAAACCCTGACCAGGGTTACTGACAGCCTGGGTTACTTGTGACCAAGTGTCTTGTGACCAACATTGTTAACAAGTGCTTTAGAGTGAAGAAGAGCTGAATAATTTATTGTTAGAGTCACATCAGAATGATTTACAGGTCACTATGATTTCATTCTTTTAATGTTTATTTTCATCTATTTTAAATACCTTCATTAGCAGTATTAAAGGACCACAGCTTCTTGGTTTCCTGCCAACAAGCCATTGCTGCCCTGATTTTTTATGTGTTTAAAGTATAAATCAGGTTATGTCTTGCAAAAACATCATAAATAATTTGGTCTTCTGCTATAATTGTATCTGAAATGCCTCACATTCAGGTTATAGAAATTCTAAGAATTTATCCCTTCAATATCTCAGTAATGAGGTATTTTTGGCAACACCTTCAGAGAAATCCAGCTCTGATCTTTCATATATGCTGTCTAGTCTTAAATATAAAAGGAGACTTATTTTTAGTGAGACATATTTCTCTGTAAGTTCCAATCCCTGAATATTTTCAAATAAAAATTATTCGAGGAGAGTGTCATATTGACAGGGTGTTGACAGAATCTGAGGAGGGCTCAGGAGGCTTCCACACCAATTTTGCTTGATCTTAGTAAATATATGAAGAAAAATACACTAAGATTTTTACATATCAACTTGTATAGAAGGAAGAGTTTCTTTAAATAAAACTATTTCTCAAAATATTCAGAACTTTTTATTCAAAAGAATTTAGCTTATCCATTCTTCTATGGAATGTGCTAGTTAACTATCCAAAATTGAGAAGAGACAGGAAAATTCTCTCAGGTGGAGTTAAGTTACTCTTACTCTGAACTCTTGCCTGGATAGATTTCCATTAATAATGTGGACTCTCCCTTGAGTATATTCTGATACCCCCTGGAGAATATAAATTTTAATTAATTCCTTCAACATTTAAAATACTAACAAACCATAAAACTTGAATTTTTAGTATCATTTGTATTTTGCATTTCTGTAACTCTTTCCTTGTCCTGGAATAATTAATTTTTATAGGAAATAAAATAAAGCCAGTAAGACTTACTTGAGGTAGCAGGTAATGTTGTGGTTGTAGGCAGAGCTGTAGTTGTGGGTAACTTTTTTGGTCTAAATTTATAATGGCCAATAAAACCATCAGCTGTTAAGCTTAAATCAGATAAAAACTGAACGAGCAACTCATTTTTCTCAGACAGAATAGGCCTAAAATAGAAAAACAGAATAAAATATTTCACTTCTTTTGCTTGTCAAAGCCAAAAAGCATTAATAGCATTCTTTAAAAAAAAAACCACTTCAGACTAGTACTGAAAAACACATCCTTCTTTGGTGGTATGTCACACGCTGGTGTTTTGAGGATGAAACTAATTTCCGTTAATCACCTAAAACTCTGATTCCTGAAGTTTATGCCAATATGAGTACTGTTAAATTCTTCTGTGTGACTTCATTGCAGACTTCACTTCCATGAAATTGGTCAGATTAGGAAAGTGGGAAAATACATTGAAGAAATTCTCAGTATACGGGGGAAGAAAGTAAATGTTTTTTTTTTTAAATTTGGGTTTGTTTAATGAAAAAGATACTGCACATTTGGAAGGGCTATGAAAATTCATTAATTATTAGATTCTGCAACTCTTCAACAAGCCCACCAAAAATAAAATGTTTTGGGTTATTATTTTTGCAGGCTCACTTTTTGTCAAGGATTGGATGTTGATTACCAAGGACTTCTTCAAAACACTTAATGAGGTCTTTGAAGTACAAACTTGTCATTGTTTCCCATGTTTTTTGGCAGATTATCCAAAATCAGTTTACTCTGATAGCTGGGTCTGACACAACCCAAAGGAAGCAGCTGGTTAACTGGAACTCTCTGGATTTACAGCTGCCAGGGTGGTTGCCCAGATCAGCCTCTCCTTGCTGCAGTATTGACACAACCTGTGGATGTAGGAGGGCACTGAGGATCAGCTGCCAAGAGCTTTGTTCTGCTTCCTGAACACCAGGGCTACAAGGCCAAACCTGACAGATCAGACCCAGTCTGTGTATCCTGTCTTTTTACAAAGGGCTGAGAGGAAAATGAGTCAGATAAAGTGAGGAATGAGCCAAGGGGTGAGAGAACTCAGCTGGATCCTTGCACTTCAGTATCTATAACCAAAACACACATTTGGTGTTAATGTTCAGCCACCATTACCATTGGTGCTACACCAGTATCAGCAGCATTGGGATTAGCATTGGTGGTGGTACACAGTGCTCTCATGAGGCTTGTGGGACAGGAGAGAATAGGGTTTGGAGCCAGGGTTAGTCATGGAGACAGAGAAAACAGAGAAAACCTAGAGAGACAAGGTACTAAGCAACTTCTACATGTTCAGTTGGAGGTAGAAAACACCATGTTTAATTTCAAAATTAAAATCTTTCAGAAGCCTTGGACAGCACTGTTAGCAAAATGACAAAATTACCAATTAAGGGAAGTTACTTACGCTGGTGGGCTGTCCCCACAGTATTTCCCAATTCTTCTAGCATCATTGATTTCCCCACCATTAAACACTGCAACGTAGTCATATCTGCAGTAGTTGTCTCTCTCCACATCAAACTTCTCGAACTTTAACTCTATTAGCTAAAGGGAAAATAGAAATAACTCATTAAGGTTTTGACATGCAGAATTTATAAATACTTCTTGTAGCAAGTGACATCTTCATATGAAGTACTATTTAATATTTCTTTTGAAAAAGGAAAATTCCTTAATCTACTTAATTGTAAAGTATTTCAATACACATGACCTCTCCAACATAAGAATAATAGTTCAGCATATGCTTCTAATATTCTGTAAAACATTTTCTTCTCATATGTATGCAAGTAACTTCTGATAAGTTATTTTTATGAGTGGATGTTAGTAGGTGTTAGGTGTTACAATGCTCTTAAAATAACTACAGCAAGTGTAAGCAACAGAAAAGGAGTTTTTAATGTCATTGCATCATCCAAGATATGCTAAAGAAAAAGCAAAGGTGAAGTTTGCATGAGACATTTCACTAACTGCATTAACAGCAGGCCCTAAATCACTGTGGTTGCCAATGCTGTGCATACGTGATGCAGAATTTAAAAAAATAAAAATTAAAATATTGATACAAAGAAAATTAGCAAAGAATAAAAAAAAACCCTAGAGAAAGTAAGCACTTAAAAGAATACTGTTTCCATGTCAGATTTCCATAATTGTTGAGGTTTTACAAGTCATAAAAGTGAATTAGTATTGTTCTGTATTTCCAGTACTTATGCTATTATCTCCAGTGACTGTTATTTATGGAATTTTCTGCTTAAGGAAAGAAAATAATATACAAGGAAACAGAAACAGAATCTACTACTCTGAAATTAAGTCCTGCAGAATGACTCTGTCAGTCATGTGTGGCAAGGAAGTGAAACACAACCTAACTGCTGCATAGAAACAGAGCTTATATATGCATTTATGTTGCTTCTTTAAATGAAGCACAACTATTTAAATCACCTTCCCATAAATAGCACAAATAAGGCTTGAATGACAAGATTGATTTGTGCTGATTGTAGATCAACCTTTATAAAGATCTGACTCAAACAAAGATGGTGTTAAATCTTCTAAGACTATACAAAGAAAAATAAGTAATTTGTACATGGCATGTACTTTATTTGATTATTGACACAGTAGAAGTTCTCTTGTTCAACATTCATAGTAACCATAGCCTGTTATCACCTCACGTCTTAGTTTTGCATGGATATAGTTTTGCACTATTAAGATGTTTAAGGCATAATTTTGTTTCCTGTGAAGTATGAGTAACCTTGGGGGACTTGATTTCAGAGATGACTCACAGGCTTGTTCCAAAACCCTCAGTATCATGATGAAAAAATGCACTTTAAATGGAAATACCAATCTGAATAACATGCTTGTGATCAAAAAAAGATGGTATAGAAAGAAGTAATGCATCTGGGAATAGAAAAGCTAAATTTTTCCATATCAGGCAAAGCAGCAGGCCATAATATCTACTTTACTATTGTTCAATAAGTGTACTTTGCTCTAGTAAGTATTTCATGGCAGAACAGAAGCTCTTCATTGTCAGGAGAAGCTCCTTCATCTTCTGTAATAAATTAATTATTGGTTTATATTTGAAGCAAAAAACAAAGAGTGCCTTGTTTTATTGCTCCTGTGCTTATGAAAGGGAAATAGAAACAATGACACCTAAATTCTGGCAAATGGAAGACTGGGGAGCTTTTTTTTCTGTACAATTTGAAGAGAGATGCTTATTCACTACTTCATGGAAAATGGCTTTTGTCCCTGTCAAAATTCTGCCTTTTTTCCATGCAAACAACCACTGTTACAGTACATGAATAATATATATTTGGAAACAGGTAGATTTATGGAATAGAATCATCAAAAGGCACAGCATATAATGCCCTTATTTTTATTCTGATATAACCTCTCTCAAATCTTCTCTACAAGCTTAGAAAAAGTTCTTAGGCTTATCTAGAGACATTTGGAAAGAACCAAAGTAATCTGCAGTTTACAGATAAGGGTTTAAAATCACTGCCTATCTATAGGATTGTTAAATGATCTGTATCTAGCAAACAAGGAACGTGGATTAAAAAGGACTACAGGAAAGACTAAGCTGACATCTTGCTTCAGTTCAAGGGAGGAACTGTCTTGGTAAATGGAAAAGTAGGAAAGATCAGAAGAATATATTTATTTGGGGCAGCTTTTTTTATTTCAAGGATTAGTTATGAGCAGAAGATGAAGAGGAAAGTCATCTTTATATGCAAATGAATTTTAGAAGCTGGATGAGGCAAGAAAAGCGACCTACCAAACAAGCTTGTCAACCAAAACATTCGATCGTTGTAGACCTCCTTCTAAGATACAGAACAGATGGCTCAGCAGCAACCACAAAATGTGCAGCTAGCATTGAGATTTGCCCTACAGTGCAGGGAGCACACTTGTGTTTGCCACGCACAGCACAAGAGCCCCCTCACTGCTGTCACATCTCCTCAGCTCTAATGAAGTGGTAACATATGCTCTCGTGGCATCTGGTTAATTAGGCAAGCGTGTTATGTGATGGAGCCTTCAAAATACGAAATAAAAAAACAAACTGCTTTTATTAAATTTAATCAGCTCTACCTGGGTACCTCAGTAAGAAACTGCAGCAACACCAAGAACGCTCGAACATTGTTGGACTTAAATGCAGCATTGGTCATCATCATGTTTGGTGCTGAGACCATCACCTGCCCTAACTTAATTTGCAGGGTATCTTTTTAACTAAGAAAGTAATTTTTAAACCCGCTCTGGCTTAAAAGCCTCAGCAGTCACAGACGCTTTAATGGGTTCCATTTAGGGGACTGTAGCAGTGCGCGGCCCTCTGAGGAAGCACAGGAGTGACCGGGGCGATGCAGCACAGGCAGGCGGGACGCGGGACCGCGGCTGTGCCCGTGCTCGCTGGCCCTGCCAGCCGCTGTGCCAGCGGTGCCACTGCAGCGTCCCGGGCAGGGTCCCTGCATGCCCGGGAACCTCAGCTGTGCCAGCGGTGCCACTGCAGCGTCCCGGGCAGGGTCCCTGCATGCCCGGGAACCTCAGCTGTGCCAGCGGTGCCACTGCAGTGTCCCGGGCAGCGCGGGCAGCCGGCTGCTCCGAGCTGTGGGTCCCTGCAGGCACGGGAAGCTCCGCTGTGCCAGCGGTGCCACTGCAGTGTCCCGGGCAGGGTCCCTGCAGGCACGGGAAGCTCCGCTGTGCCGGCAGCGCGATGGCAGCGCCTTACCTGGTTCTTGGGGGCCACGATGTGCCAGGAGCAGGTGACTCCCGCGGGGTAGTCCCGCTCTGGCCAGTTGGGCGTGTGGAAGGATCCCGACGGCTTCTCCAGCCGGCCCCCGCAGTATTGGTCCCCTGCAGAGAGCGGAGCGCGGGCCCTGAGCTGCCGCCCCTCAGGTGCCGCAGGGCGCGCTGAGGGGCCCGGCCGCGGCCTCTGCCACAGACCGGCCGAGCCCTCCGCCTCAGCCGGGGCACCTCTGGGACACACAGTTTATAAACGGCAACAAAACACACCGAGAGAAGCACCCCTGCAAACACGGGGGCTGGAGGGGAGGAGAACCACGGGTACCGCAGGAGCCATCCCGCAGCCCACGGTGGTGGGGCTGACAGGCACTCTCCAAGGAACTGCAGCCTGTGGTTTTCTTCCGTATCTCCTGCCCTCAGTTCCAAATTAAAAACTCCATCAGGTATGAAATCCTTATTTACAATATTATTATGAACCTTCTTATAAAATAAACTGTAAATTAATAAGAATTCTCATTTAGTTTCTAGTTCTCAGTCACTGTGTTTTAATATACATTTCAAGAAGCTATCGATACAAGATTACAACTTGAAGGCCTGATAAGTTATTAATTTTTTTACCCATATTTTCTTTTCTAAAAATTGTTAAGTTTCTGTTCCTTTTCTGATACCTATTAAGCACTGGAGTGATACTCAACTACTGTTCAACTATCTCCATAAATTATGTATTTTAAACCAAACATCTCATTCCAAAACAGTAAGAGTCAATTCAGAACCTGCTGTAGTGTACACAAAGTTAGGGTGATTTCCCCTTATTTCAGAATTTCATCTGCCCTTTTAATGACTAGCTATTACCAGTCTACTACTAGTAGTTCTTCCACTGCTCTTACACTTGTCAGCCTTTCTCTTTACTTCTTGATGAAGTAAGATGGCTAAACAGTTACACTTTGCTATCTGCTAAGCAAGGTAAATAATAAATATGTTGAATAGCACAATCCTTAATATCTCTGGGACCATATCTTTTTAAGCATTAATGTGGCTCTGGATAGAGCCGAGTTATATTTGTCTTCAGCACGTATATAACGAGTAATTACCTCTTTCATGTGGTTCTGCTGCAGAAAACTTTGCAATGAATCCACTTCCAGCAGTGTTAGCATCTGAGGTCATCTGCACCAGCATTTTATTGGTGCTGGACACGAGGGCCCCTGGTTTGACAGTGCCACAGAACCTGCCGATGCGCTGCCCGCTGGCGTGGCCGCTGTAGATGTCCACAAAATCATAACGGCACAGGCTGTCGCTCTCCAGGTCCAAATACCGGAAAGAAAGAACCACTACTTTCCCCTCTGGGACCTGCAGAGAGGGAAGGAGGGAGAGATGCATCTGGAAGTGTCACCACACACCTACTGGAGCCTACTGTGTGCATGACTGTTTTCATACCCTGCACTTCCTGTCAGATGAGCTCTTTTATCAAATATATTCCAGGTGAAGCAGTTTTTAAAGTTAACTTGGACTAATCCTAAATGCAAAGCTCTGGCCATCTCTTGCCATTATTTTCTTTCTGATCCAGAGTATCCTCTAGTGAGGCTCATACAGTTAATTATAAACCAGTTCAGCTTGGTGTGTTTCTCTTATTTTCTGCTGGAAGTATAGAATCAGCCATGCAGCTCCCTGTCACCAAGTAAGGTGAGGAGGATGAGATGAATATGAAAAAAATATGGAACAAGCAATTTACCATTTTAAACAAATGGTCTCTCTTTCTGATTTGCATTACCAAGTTTCATAGTTTGACGGATTTTTTTTCAATTTACTCACATACATCTCACATTTATAAATAAAATTGGAAACTTTATGGCTAACACTGTACAACCCTAATATTTACTCCAGTTACTGGAGTGGGGGCAGTGAAAGAATTGCATTTAGAAAGACAATGTAAAACCATAAAGAGAGAATTCAAAAGAACCATTAGTGGATGTCCTCAGTATAGAAGAGAGTTTTGTTTTCTGAAATATCTGAGGAAACATAAGACAGGGCAAATCTTACACGTCTGCATCTGTGGACATTGCAAAAGAGACAAGAGCACAGACAAGGATGTAAATTAAGACAACATAATATTTTACAAGGAGGAGAATATTTCCTGGGATACAGTTACAAGCTTTTAAGAGAAAAAGCAGCATGCTGAGAAGTGAAAACTATTCTAATAAAGCACTTAATGCTATGTAACAGATCTGAAGAAGGGAAACAGTATTTTAAAGTATAGAGAGACCTTAGACAGGCAAGTGTAATTATCTGCATTCAATCCATATCATGGTAGAGTGGTTAGCTATTAAAATAATTGCAGCTGTTCTGCTTTACTGAGACACTACTATAATTTTCTGCTTTAAACACACACTTAAAAATATATCTGCATTAAGTTCATATTTAAGCTACGTTATTTAAGAGTTCATGATTTTTTTTTCATTCTTTAACAGTGACTCATTTTAAAACACTGTTTTGAAATAAACTAAAACTAAACTGTTCCTATATGAAATTGTCAAACTGTTTAACATTGAGTCTCAACAGTTAAAATCTGCTTGTCAAGTATAGATGGAAGTGCTATAAATGGAAGTGAGTGCTTTAACCCACAGAAGATACTGATAGAGGCAGCAGCTCCAGATGTACTGAAAAATGTGCTGTAGCTGTGTTCAGATGACTCACTCGTGTGGTTGCTTTCATGTCCAGTGCTGATACTGATCCTGCAGCAGGACAGAATTTTCCTTCAGCTGTCCTCACTGCCTGACCAGCTCCACTACAGTTCTTGCTCCTGGTTTCAGAGAATTTTTCTTTTAAGTTCAGAGTTCTCTCAAAAATGCATTCAGGGCCCCTGTGCTTATACACATCACTGCTACTGCTACTGCTACTGCTAAAAAACCCACCTAACCTTGAATTTATTCGTTGAATCACTGCTCTCATATCTAAATCTCTTATTGCATTCACTTTCTTCTGGTCTGAATCACTAAGGAGCGTTAAGGTGTGGTCATTTTAACAGAAAATTAGCTAAAATGAATTTGGTATTCCTGCCAAAGACCTGAATATTATTTATGTTTATACTGCAGACTCTGTGTCACTGGACAAGTCAGTTCAGAAATGCTGACAGTAAAATTAGTTAGATAAAGTCAAATTTAGGCAGTTAGATGCATTTTTTCCAGAAGTATGTCTGTAAAGTTGCATGTGCTCTTTGGGGTGGAACAGTCATTTTCATAAGTTTGTACAACTGGTATGACAGGATGACAAATGGGGTGATCTTTAAAGGTTATCATATTTTAAAATAGAATATCATGCTTACAGTTAAATTTGTCCAGCATATTCCACAACAGTGTCTTGCAGCTGTGGCTAAAACTTGCCCATCTTTAAGGTATTTCCCCTTTTCCTTCCCCTGTTTTTGAAAGCTGAACAGACGTTGCTGTAGCATATTAGATCAAACAGTTTTATCAGTCCTTACGAGATTTTTCCCAACTTTCTCAGCCTGAATTGCTCCTTTGAATATACCTGCTCTCTCCCAGAGTTTGAAGAAGGAAGTGGAAATGTGAGAGGTGGCTGGTCCTGGGGTAAGTAAAGGTCTTTTTGCTGTCCTTGTAAACTTGCATTCAGATTTAGCCAAGCGGTTACCCCACAGTAATGCTGGTGGTGCTCACTGACAGCTTTGTTCCAGGAGTGCACAGCCCAGCCCTGCTCTACTCACAGCAGCCCCAGGCACTCACTCCTTTCCCTGGACATTCACTGCCCTGTGCTGCCCCTCAGGCAGAGGGAACCAGGCAGGAGACAGAGCCCAGCTCAGGATGAGAGGAGCTGGCCAAGCTGCCAAACCCCAAACTGCAGCCAGCCCTCCCCTCAAGTCCTACATTTGTGGTTCATAGTATCAGTCATTCTGTGCAGTGTTCTGCTTCCTTCTCCTCTCTCTACCACTGGCTATACTATATTATACAACACTACACTTTATAATTATATTTCATTTTAGCTTTTAATCTCTGCTTCTGTCAGTTTAGTCTATTTGAACTTGGTCAAGACTGTTCCCCATATTGACTTCTGTTTCATGACAGTCTGTAAAAATACATGTTGGAAAAACACAGCCATGTGGTCATGAAGGTTTAACAAGGAGCCTACTGCAGGTTTTTGTGATCAGAATAATCCTTGCTCATGTTTAGCTGAATTTGGGAGGTAAGTGATTTAAAGAAATGTGGCAGGTCCTTAATTACAGTCACTACTTACTTCTATTACTTTTATTTTAAAAATATACTTGCTTATTAAAATATTTGTCCTTCACAAAAATAACAAATTTGTTCCATTATGTTAAATCACTTAAAATTTTGTGCTCTGAGTACATGACAATCAGAAGTTCAGATGATGGTGGTTCCACATTCTGGCAGCAGCTGTTCCAGCTTGCAGCTACTCCCAAGAAATCTTGTGCTAAACCCAGGCATCTTTACAAAACTGTACTTTCCTTTGATTTCTACCATTTCGCTTCTTTGAATGTTGAGAACTAATGTGCTAAAAACTGCCAGTGATTACCCCAGGACATTTAAAATATTGTTCCATGAGAAACACAGGGGAGCAAGCATAGACCAACATGACTCAGTATTGTTTACTTTGAGCCACATCTGAGCCTGATGCAGTAAGAAGATGGGATACCTCAGAGGAAGAACTGGAAGGAATTCAGCTCTTAAAAGAAAAGAAAAAAAAGGAGGGAGGAGTCAAAGGAAGAATGATGTGATGCTTCCTCTGCAGGGTGTGCCTTATTTTTGTTTTATCCATCCAGCTGGTATCGTTCAACAACAGAGGCACTTCATCCTCTGCCTCTCCTTGTCACAAAGAGGGCAACCAACCCATACTCACTCTCTGCTTCCCTTCTTATATTAACTCTATGAGCTTCTTTAGGCTCAAAAACTATGATGCTAAACTAATGTGAAGGATCCCTTACTCCTATGGAAGGCTAAAAAATTTTTAGAGGGAATTTTTGTAGAGAATAATTCCCTAAAGGCACCTGTGTAGATCACTAACCTCTTCATAAGGGCATGATTATCCCATATATACAATACACCTCAAAATAAGGTCCTGAGATTGATTATTGATTAAATGAAATATCTGCAATGAATGATAACCAAAACCAAAGTTCAGTTACTTTTAAAGTAGTGAAGCTGTTTTACTGCTGTTGTTCTGACAGAATACAAAGCCCTCTTCAACTAAATTATGTGGTTTAGACTATTTACTTTAAAGATAATCTTTCTGGGGGAGGAATTCCATTAAATGCTAACTTTCATAAATATATTTTGCCTAACTTTTAAACCTATATTGGGGTGAATATATTTTGATATATGTTTAATACAAAGATGCTTATTGTATGTTTTGCTATAGGAGTCCCAGGTAGAGTTGAAAAATACATCAGCTACCTGCAAGCCAAATGTAATATTTCTCTCTACTAGAATGAATGTGGAAGTTATTTGGAGTTACATCCCGGGAAGAACCACGATTTCTGCCTAGTTGCTTGTTCTCTATCTCCAATTTAAAAAATTTTAACTTGCTCTTCTTGACAAGGGCATTAGATTCTGTTTGTCTCTTTCTTTTCTGGCAATACAGCCAATGTGTAAAGACTTATTTTCTACTGGAAGGGCAGTTTTACAATGACATAGGAAAATGAATGCTTAAAACATAGAAAAAATATTTAAAATATTCTGCTCTCTCAGGGCAGATTCCCAACTGCCTTGATAAGTAAATTTTTCAAACTTTGCTTATTGTCAGCAAACCTGCTGGAATGCAGCTCCTGAATCTCTAAAAACATAACCTTACATAACTCTGACAGTTAGTATTATTGCACATAAAGTTGTTGGAGTTTTATGGGAACTAAGCAGTCTGCCAGAAAAACACAGGACAGCAGT
This sequence comes from Cisticola juncidis, assembly GCA_013400215.1. NCBI lineage: Eukaryota > Metazoa > Chordata > Aves > Passeriformes > Cisticolidae > Cisticola > Cisticola juncidis. The sequence goes on from VXBR01010920.1 coordinate 4,159,944, forward strand.
CCAGATTCTCGGACTATTTGACACATTTATGTGAGGTGATGGCCAAGAAGGATTACAGAGTATTAAAAGTAAGTGTATATGACATATTTTAGATAAAGCTATATACATTACTATAGGAAAGGAAATAGCTCAACAAATGACTTCTTAGCAAAGCCAGCGAAAAGCTGCTGGGTAGTCTGCCAAGGTTGTAATAGAACCACAAGCATGTGCTGAACACTTCTTAGAGCTCTTAGAATAGAGAAGCTGTTTTCTTTAGCCAGCTGAAAAAGTCCCAGTCTCTTGAAATAACAGAACCATAACTGAGTTAGAGAGATTCTTCTAGCTTTAGCAAACTAGTTGGAAAGATTTCAGATTATACCTGAATGCTACATTGCTTTATCTGTATTACCTGTAATGTTTTTAAACCTATTTTCCTCTAAAGAACAAATTAGCTCTCATTCTGCCCCTCATTGCATTTCTTGTGCAGATGATGAGATCCTGTAGTTGAGAAAACAACAGCTTCATGCTTCTCGTGACCCAGACACAAAGTGATTCAACATCTCTTCCAGTCTTGCAGACTTGTCAGATCCTGCATTAGCAGAGTGTTTTCAGGAAAGTGTTCACAGCCCTTGGCTAAAACGGACAGGCAAATGTCTTAATCACTTTCTAAGACCAGATGCTAAATGAGGAAGACTAACAGTAAGTACAGAGTATTTCTTCATAGCAGTGTAACAGGCTTTCTTACTTGGATGCTATTGCAAGCTATTCTGAGCCTCAGCAATATTTGGTGAAAGGATTTTGTTGTTTAAATTTAGGCTAACCAGACCCTTGAGAGTACCACTGTGCCGCAGTTTGGTAAACCATGGTCTTTTTAAAGAGAGTACAGGCTTAGTCTTGCAAGTTTATTAGTCCTTGCCTTCCCTACATCCTTCCTGCTCACCCAAAAGACACAGAGCGTTCTGCAGTTGATGGGGGAAAAGAAATCAGCTTGGCTTAGTGAACATTATTGCTTAATACAACAGGTTAACTTGGGTGAGGGCACAAGCAAGCCTGGACTACTCTAGCTGTGCAGCCTTTCTCTGGCTTTGGGCAAACTACAGAGGACAAGCAGGAGGCAGTCAAATGGCAGCACAGCACAAAACTCTGCTGGGAGTCTGGGTGAGCATGAAATGACAGAAGCCATTGAGTTCCTCCCATTGTCAGGAAGGCTCAAGTGCAGACACAGCTCTGCTACAGCTTTCTAGTAAAACTTCTCACCATGTCCAGGCTGACCTGGATGCTGGCATCTTGTTAGCAACAGCCACATAAAGTCTGCAATGAAACCACTCTGTATGGACTTTGTAAGTAAAATAATTTGTTCTCTCCTCCCTCTGCCTCCTGCATATGAAGGGCAGATACATGGCATGATTCAGTAATTGCTTCTTTAGTGCTGCCTGCATTTGTTATCTTAAATTTTTACTGGTAAAAACTTCATGCTCTTATAAGCAAAATTATTATTTTCCTCCAGATTCAATTTTGAACATCTAATAGAGCATTATATTGTTAAACTAACTTTGTATTTTTTCTCTTTTATTTAAGGCATGTATGTATGATTCCAAATGCAATTTGCATCTACTCTTCAGATCGCAAGGTGGGCCATGCTGATTGCTGATTGTCACCTCAGCCCAACAGCAAGGAAAGAAGTTTACAGGCATACACCGTGTTTGATATCCTCTTCTGGATGAGGTCAGACACAGATCAAAGGTAACCTCTAACTAAGCCCCAATAATAACACAACAGAAAGGTGAAGAAAGCAACTCTGCAGCTTCACTGGGATCTTTCAGATTAAACGATTAAAATCACATCACTCGTTTGGTGCGAGAGTTGTTCTAAACTGAACATTGTAAACAGATCAATGTCTCCTGCTTTGCGTCAGCATCTCTGTAGTAGCAGGAAGCAATTATCCTGTTATGGATGCTGAAAACCTGATCGGAGACAGGAATCAGGCAACAGCCAAGGCTGTGTGAAATTAAGCCACACAGCTTTCTCACACTGGCCTGGGAAAGTGTGAGGAGGAATCAAAAACAATCCTTGGAAGGTGAAAGTCCGTTAGCAGGTGGTGTTTTTCTAACTTGTTATTTACTTGGAAAAACAGTCAAAAGGCGTTGTTCTGAGTGTCCAATTATTTTTCCTGCTCGAAATCATCTACATAAAAGACAATGTAAAATAAAGTTTGGCTCTTTGCTGTCTGAGAATAAAGAGTCAACGTCGTTGTTCTACTGCCATCCTGAACCAGACAACAACATCCTGTGAACTCCTATTCTCCTGCCAACACCTAGCCTGTGATAGTCTTTCAACTGAAGTTGTCTTTAGTGATCCTGTCAACACACAGACTAACTTATTTTTCTATGCCTTCTTATTAGTTCTGTAGGCCCTAATGTCAGAAGAGCTCTTGGTGAACCATGCCTAAAAAAGAGAGGAAATTTGGGGGGCAGTTTCAGAGGGTTTAATTAGTGCAGATGTGAGGAGAAGTAATCATTCACTCACACCCCTTTCTCTGAGTCTGTGGATAATGACATCCAGGAATCCTAGTTGTTTCATGAAATCTGTTGTCCATGAATATGGTATCTCTGCCCTACAGTCTCATTTCAGCATCAAAATATCAATTGTACCACATGGTTCCATTTCACATAGTCATTTATAAACGTAACAACACTTCCCTACTGCTGTCAGCCTATGACAGACTCCAGATGTCCTGGCTGGCAGAACACTGCTAGCAGCACACTTCAAGCAAACCTGCCTGAATTTTTTGGGTTGGATTGAAACTTTTTGTATGTCTTCTTGCCAAGAAATTTTGCTTTTCATAATTGCCACCTCAAATCTTTTCTTTGATAGAACTCACTATTGCTTTCCACAGTGACAGAAGGAGAGATGTTTGCTTGTAAGTGGGTTAATTTAAAACAATTAGAGGTGCATCAGGGAAGTCAATGAAAATTTGCTTCTGACATGAGGTAAGGCCAGTTCTGTTTCAGCTGCTATTATCATATTACAGCAACCCTAAAAAGCTCCAGATAGCTGAGCTACTTCGAGTTACTGAGTTCATTATTGCACATATGTTAGCCCATGCAAAACACAGTTTAACAACAAATAGCTGTTCATTGTCTTCAGCACTGATTTTGTGGTATTAAAAGTTCTTACTGTGATTTTCCAAGTACACTTGCTGTTTGGTGGGTAGACACCAGGAAATCCTTCACTTCCAATAAACCCAGACTCTCCAGATACAACTCCTCCACATGTAAATGTAGGCCTGAGAATAATTGAAAAAAAAAATTTATTCTTTGTATAAGAGGAACAAATTGTCACACTGTCTCAACAGCTTAAATACTTAAAACCATTGCTAACACGAAACATTTAATTATTTACATAAAATCCCTATTGACATAGAATGTGCTATTTAATGTGTGAACTTAGGTGTAGAAAAAATTAACTACTTGGGCCTTATTCTGGGTAGGCACAGACTGTTATCCCTCCCTCTTTTTTTACTTCCTAAGAGCAGTGGTGTGCCAGTGCGACACATCATTGCAAATTGCTATTATAATGGAAAAATAATTATTAAAGTCATCAGCAATGACTTTTTATAGTACATATAATAGTAGTTAAAACAGCACTGAGATAAAAATTAATTCTCATTCCTTTCTATGCTTTGAATTTATGTGTTTTAATCAAGGAAGTCTCTGGTACTTTTTTGTAGCTCAGTAGTACAAACCACACCGTGGCCAAGCTGTGCTCAGAGCTCAGCTCAGGTGAGCTCAGGTGCTGGTACCGGCTCTGGACATGCGAGGAGCCCTGGAAAACCTGTGTGGAACCACTGCTACTGCTGAGGACACGAGGGTGAGAGAACGCCCTGCCGAGCTTTAGACACCGGGATGCCTCACCCTGTTATACCGTTATGCTACAGAGGTTACAGATTACCCGGGCACTGAAACACCCGCGCACCCCACGGAGGCACGGTAGGAACGCGACTGCAGGGCACGAAGGGAGGGGAAGGGGCTCGGGACCCGTGCGGGGACAGCGGGGGGCGGGACCTGTGCGAGGTGTGCGGTACCTGTGCGGGGACAGAGGAGCGCGGGAGCCGTGCGGGGACAGCGGGACCCGTGCGGGGACAGCGGGGGCGGTACCTGTGCGGGGGGACGGCGGGACGCGCAGCCGCCAGCAGCGGCAGAGGCGGCAGCAGCAGCAGCAGCAGCAGCAGCAGCAGCGGGACGGCGGGCGGCATCTCAGGNCCCGCAGCCCCCCGCGACGCCGCGCTGCTGTCCTCAGGTGGCACAGTGCGGGGGTTTGTCCTGGCCATGAATGAACTCAGTGTGCAATCGTCTGCACCTCCGCCAAAGCTTGAAAAATAGTAATGCTGCTTTGAAATTTCTTCTTTATTTAAATTCTAAAGTAAACTTGAAATGCTTCGTTTTGTTTACCAGTGGGTAATCCTGACCCACTTAGTAGCCTTTTCGCTCTGGGCTGTGAAGGATACTCTTTAAAAGGCTGTGGCAGAACACACAGTGATGAACTCAATACTTGGGTGTTTTACAGGATTTGGGCCAAAGTTGTTTGACTGAGAAAAAAAAAAGAAAAATTAAATCAGTGTTCTTATTTTGACCACAGTATTCTTATTGAACGTGGCATTTGAAAATCCCCACATTGTTAGTGCTGTTGAACAATGACATACAGATTATCACATCAATATGCGATAATTGATGTTCTGAGGATTGCTTTTAAAAGAACCTGTTCCTCTTACTGTTTTTAAGTGCTTCTTCCCATACGTGCCTCTGACAGAAGAAAGAGGTAAGTCTCTAAAAGTGTTCAGGCACAACCGATTGAACAAAGACTCGAGGAACTAAACAGAAATTCTCCTGCATATAAGGCAGAAGATAAGCCCATTCTCTTATTTTTAGCTAATTTATTGAGCACTTAACATTCCAAATTTTTTGCAAAATGCAAAGAGTGGTCCCACTACCAAAATTTTAAAGAAGTGCTGTTGATTAGAGAGGATGTTCTGAGGATTAAACAGAAAGTGGATGCTGCAGTGGAACAGTCATGATACCCATACTCTGCCTTCTGGAGTGCTGGGTGAAGGAAGCAGTAGACTAACCTGGATCCATGCTTGCTATAATTCCTAAAGGGTTTTTGTGGGAGAGGAGGTGCAGCTGTTGTTGGAATGTCCCAGATCTTTGGAGACAGCCTGCAGGATGGCTGGCAAGTAAGAGGTGCACAGAGGCACTGGGACACAAGAAACAGCAGAGGCTGGGGGATGTGTGGGTTTTGCAAAGCCCAGGTTTTTAGGTGTGCAGGTGAATTGGCAGCCAAGGGAGAGAGCCAGGCCTGCAGCCGTGAGAAGAGGCTGCCCCACATCCCCCATGGGACCGGAGGAAGGAGCAGGACACATCTAGGCAAGACTTGGTGGATGGTTGGGCCAGGGAGTCCAGCTCACACAAAGAGGGCTGTGGAAACAGAAATCATAACATTGTGGGAGCAGAGACTGTGTTTGCAACTGGGTTTTGAACTGATTTTAACTGACAGAAATGGGAGCTAAGAAAGCTAAAATGGAGACATTTACTTATGACCAATAAGATGCTGGTTAGCAACTAGATTAACAGTAGGTTAACTGCTACCAGTAGGTATATTGGGTGTAGTCATGAAGGTATGATAATGGGAATAGAATAGAATAGAATAGAATAGAAATAATATATTATAATGATAATAAATATTGCTAGATCTGGAAGTCAGTGTGTATGACAGAAAGTTGTGTAGTCCTCACGAGTTCCCTGCTGCTCCTTTCTGTCAACATTTTTAGTCTAGAGAAGACCCTCTATTTTATAAGAAAAATATTTCAGACCTTATATCCACTGAAGAGCTGTTCTCCATGTAAAACCACCAACAAAGGCTGTTAGTTCCCTTGGATTGCATGTTCAAGGATTCCTTTTATAAGTGGTGCTGCAGATTTTGCCTCATCTAAAGGTAGTTTTAAACTTTTGAACAGTTAACACCTTAAAAGGTTCTGCACTGCCACCCAAGCATATCCACAGATCTGTGCAGCAACAGGGCAATTCAGGCCTGTTGAGTAAATTGAGATGATGAACAGGCTGCTGGGAAAGCCCCAGCCTGTGCACAGCCCTTGCAGCCAAGCTCCTGCATCTTTGCCAATCAGGGAAACAGCAGCATCACTCCCTGCCTGGGAACACACCCTAAATGTATGTTCCCAAAACACCCTGAGTCTAGTGTGCTCAAGTACTTCTTTAGTGCCCCACTATTGAATAGATTATGAATACCACAAGTAGTAAATGACAGGCTATAAACAAGGCTCTCAAATTAAACTGCATTTATCAAATGTAAATGATGTTGCTAGAGAGGATTCACCCTGAACTAACCCAGAGATGTCTGGCTGGTTTCCATCAATGGCTACAGAAAGAACAGAAAACTAAAAGGCCAGTAAGTAGCTACCCATAAATAAATGTGTTATCGTTGATATTAATCTTCAGCTGAATTATGATCTGTTAGAACACAGAAACAGGGGTGACCTTTCTTCTTCACCAAGCCCAGTCCTCTACTCTTGCAGGGAACCAAATAAAATAAAACCTTTCATATACTGATGATATTTCATTTTTGAAGTCAGGAAGCTGCTCAATCAGCATCTGTTAGAGTCCCTGTCTTTTTGGGATATAACCGTGGAATGCACAGGTGGGAATTGTTTGTAGGTAGTGGATATAAATTCAGCTAGAAAGGTTTTAAGCTCAAATCCAAAAGATGGCATATTTACAGTCTCATGAAATCTTAATTATGCTGCCTTGTGTATGGATTCTTTACATAAATGATGCATAGGTTATGTGACAAAAATAGTATGGAGCTGCATAAGCAATGTGTCTTTATTAATGTGGACAAAAGATGTCTAACTTTTGACAGTTTACACTGCAGCAAAAGTTTTCTATGGTAGTTTGATTTCAAAGATAGAGCAAAAACTCTTTTCTGTCATGTGTCCCTGAGGTGACAGATCCTCAGGCTCGGAATGATGAATCTTTAGTGGCAGACATTTAACATATGAACTACAGAGCTAGTGCCATGGTAATTGTGAAGAATGCCTGCTGTCCCACGGTGTCATTGGTTCCTACAGTGGTCTGGCAGAAATGCCAGCCTGGGTGACCCCTCTTCCCCCACCAGCTGCCGCCAGCAATGCTGGGCTCAGCTAGTGATGCTGGTGATCCAGGGATGAGAGTTTCTCCCTATCAGTCACTGAAGAAAGAGATTTTGTACACAAAGCTGACGAGAGACAAATTTCCTAATGAATGTCTGGCAAGTGAGACCTTGTCTGCCTGAAAATGAGACAACTACTGAAGTGGAAAGTGGAAACCTCTTCCTGAAATGTAACCCTGTGTGACAGACTGTGCCTGAGATGTTCTTTGCAAAGAATGTTGGTGCAAGCCTCCTGTGCCTCTGTGTATCCCTGACATCTTTCCTGTGACAAAGTGAATCATGATGCTGTGCAGTGGCCAAAGTGGCCTGGTGACCCAACTGAAAATGAGGCTTAGTTTATGCTCCAGCTTTCAGGCCTCTCACCAAATCTTCTTTTCTCTGCGGAGAATCACCTGGACAAAATATCTTGACATTTTCTACCATGGCAAAAGATTTTTGGTACTCTCTTGGTGTTTCTGTACAGGTCCTGTTCAGCTGACACTGTGAAATTAATTTAAATTTTTACTCTTCATTTCATTTGAATCATAGGATGGTTTGAGTTAGCAGGGACCTTTAAAGGTCATCTAATCCAACACCCCTGCAACGAGCAGTGACTAGATCAAGTTGTTCAGAGCCCCATCCAATCTGACCTTGAATGTTTCCAGGGTTGAGGCATCCACCACCTCTCCTGATGTTGCCACCCTCATAATAAAAATTTCTTTCCTCGTATTTTATCTGAGTTTACACTCTTTTAATTTAAAACCATTACTCCTTGTCCTATTGCTACAGGCCCTATTAAAAAGTTTCCTCCCATCTTTCTTGTAAGTCCCCTTCACTTATTGAAAGGCTGCAATAAAGCTGCTCTTGAGCCTTTTCCAGGCTAAACAATCCCAACTCTTGCAGTGCAGTCTTAAGTGCCAAGATCTTGATATTTTCACTTCCAAAAGAACTTTGGTATTTCCTGAAATTGCAAGTTGTCCTTTTTCATAATAGCATTGGAAAACATGCAATAGAGAGAATTTTATCCCTATCTTCACGATAATCCAAGCACCTAAAATGACTCTTACAAACTGATATGCCCTGGCATTTCCTAGGATTCCCAAATTTGCTTAGATCTGTAAGACAGAGTTTTCCATGTTACGCCTTCAACTGAATCTGCTACTTGATAGAAATAAAAACCCACACAAGAACTGTCACTGGAAAACTTGCAAAACCTCCACCCTTCCCCAGGCTGGAATTTTCACTCTTCTCTCTTTTTGTCAGTCAAGCTTTGCTCTTGGCTCATTTATCAAAAGACAATATGCTTTCTGGCTTTATATAAAAAATGTCTGTGATGAGCACTGGTCCTCCCCCCCCCTAATTCTTCTGATACAAAGATACAAAATGTAAATGTAGTACTGACAATACTCCCACACCTTAGGAATTTAGGAACTTATTAGGAACTAAGCTTACATTCTTTAATTAACTTTTTTTTGTCTCTTTGCTAGTTTTACCTTAAGTAATGTCATATTTAATACAGTTGCAAAACTTCATATTTCATTTTAGCATTTAGCAGAGACCGGATATGATGCATTAATCATAAAAGCAGTACAGTTTTTCAGCATGGCTTTTCTAAATTGCCTCCTGGTGTTTCCATTTGTTAGTTTGGGTAATTCTAATATCAGTCTCTACTTGCCTCTTCTCTTTATAGGAATACAATCTGGTATCCAACAATTATTTTTTAAAAATGTTCTACCTTCTCTTGTTCAAAGTCAATTGTTTATTTGCCAGCATAAGAAAATATTAAGGAGAATGGTGCTGATTTGTCATTACTTGAACTGTTTTGCATCATAATATAAAAATTCTGAATTAGATACTGCTAAATTCGAACTACTGCTAAATGCAAACATTTCTGTAACCAAAGATATCTAATAATGATTAACCAGAGCACTTGCTATCAAGCAGGATGCTTGAAACATTGCTAATGTTGTGAACAGATATTCCTTCATGGTACAAGGCTCCTAAAGGATTGTTTCAACACTTGCAGTGAAGCATCCCAGGGTCCACTGAGCAAGAGCAGGCACTTACAGTGACTGTATCACAGAGCAGCTGTAGAAATGCCTAAAGTACCAATCAGAAGAATGGAGTCCAAAAAAACCCCACCATTTTGGAGCAAGTGCTATGTCCCTAATAGTGCATTTTAAACATAATAGTCTGAGTAAAATAATACATAAAAGGAGCAGGAGCATAAAGTATGGAGTAGAAGGCCCTAAAATAAAAAAAGGCGGAGCCCCTGAACTGCCGGCAGGTACCTGTGAATCAGGGAGTCCCATGGCCAAATCTTCCAGCATCGGAGAGGAGAGGAGAGGAGAGGAGAGGAGAGGAGCAAGGCACTTCAGTCTCTGCAGGTCAACTTCTGAGCTCCAGCACAGGGCAGGGTATCATCAAGGGTCACAGGGTGCTATTCTTATCTAGAGAGCTGTAAAAGCTAAGACAGATCAGCTAGCCAGTCTTGATGTAATCTAAATCAGCAAATCTTCAAGTGGATAATATTATGAAACAAAATTACAAAACAGATTCCCTTAGCTTTGGCAGATGTGGGAAAGAAACCTGAGACCATTAATTGTGTTGTCATGAAGGAAATAGGAGACCAGCTAGAAAATTGTGTCACTAAAGTGGAAAAAAATAGACTTCCTGTTTATTGCTATAAAATAGAATTATTTTAATGAGGGATATATATATATAAACCATCCTTGGAGCCATTGTTCTCACTTAATAACTAGACTTACTTATGTCTGTATATGAATAAATTTCTGAAGACTTAGATCAGAGTCTAATTTATAGATTGAGACTTGAAAAGAGCTGATATTTACAACAATCTACTGTACAATAGCATCCTTTCCTCTCCAAAAGCACCTCCACTAGACATTGTTAAACTGAGCTCTGACCTCAGTGAAGAAAATGAGCATGGGGAGCCAGTGCTGTACATGACACATTTGGTGCCAACAAATTGGTGACAGTCACAGCCACCTTCCCTTTGATCTGGCTGCAAGTGACACCGGAGGCACAGGGTAAAGGCACGTGGGAATGCACTCAGGAGTGTGTGCAGTGAGACTGTCAGGTACTCTTAGTGCAGAAGTAGGGAAAGAAAAGTTGCAAAAGGCATCAAGGGTGCTGCAGAGAAATCACTTTCAGGATGAGAATGTGCTTTCAGCAAGAATGCTGTCAAAAATAAAACTAGAACCTCGAGCAAAGAAGGTAACTCTTTTTTGTGTGTGTGCTTTAATTCTCTGGCATTCAAGACAGACTTTTACATTGTCTGGAAATAAGTAGGTTTGTATTGAGGCATCTAGCTTCAGTTCCCTCCCCTCCCATTTTGTTCTTTACTGTCTTCTGAATTCTGTAGTTGCAGGATAGAGATATTTCTAAAGAGAATCAAATGTGTTATGCTGTCATATTCTATTGCACAGGTGATACCTGGGACCTGAGTCTCAAGGTGCAGTTTCACTGTAATTAATTTGCTGTTATTGGCAATACAAATTTGAAATCAGAACTAAGCCCTGTGAGAAACTGTTTCCTGCCAATGCTCTCATTGCTTTTCCTGAATTTACCTCTGCTCTTATTTATAGGGCTAGACATAAAAGGGAGCACAGTAGGATCTAATTTATTTACTGCAAATGCTCTTAGGAAGAAAAGTGTTGTTCAGCCAACTAAAATGCTGTTTTCCTACCTTTTCCTAATAAGAAAATTCACTATCGCTTCCAAATTACCATAAAGGAGACAATGAGGAAAAAGCACTTTACAAAATGTGCAAATGATATACAAAATGTGCAAATGACAACCCGTGCAACAAGAGATGGGAGAATACAGTCAAATTTCCATCACCTGTAATAATTCTTGCACTTCTTTTCTTGGCTTGAAAAGAAGTGCCTAACTTAACAAGCAGCTCAACAGCTACATCTGAATGATAAACTGGAGGAGTCTAAATCTGAAGAACTTCCTCAAAGATGAAAATTCACAACAAGGAGAATACCTTTTCTTTAGTAGGCAGATTAGGCCAAGTCAAGAGAGCCAAAGTAATTGTGAGGGAATATCCTGATACAGTCATTCTCTGCCAGGTACAGCATCATATTAATGGTACAGAAAGACTTCCTGGGTTCCTCCTGCTGTTCATGCTAGATCCTCAGCTGTCCTTATTCAGCACAGAGTCCTTGGCAAGAAAGTGGGTGTTGAATCACTGGTGTTCCTGTGCAACAATAAATTGTACCAGGGCTGGGCAGTTCTGACTACAGAAATTACAGTCAGTCCCTATGGCCTACTTCCCATCAGAGTACAGGGGTCATGGAATGCAAAACTGGGGCCAAATTATTTCACTGGTGGCTGGAACTCAGCTATTTGCCATGTGCATTACAATAGTGAGTTTACTTTTTCTAAGTGCTGAATTACTGCCCTGGGAGATGCACACATGCATTCCAGGCCAGAATGCAGAGTTTAGCCTAACATTATGTTTTTTAAACACATCTGGGATCTATTATGTTGTTGGGTAATGATTTTCACGGAATCATTGTTATTTAATATGTAAAGAAATGTCACTATCAATATCAGTCTCAGCATGGTATTGCAAAGAACACATCTGAATACTAGATAAGTGCTTCTTGCTGTGGGTAAAATATTACAGGTGATTAAAATATTAAAGTATTAAGGGGGGAAGTCATAAAAAAATTGAAGGAACATACATGGAAATTTTAGGAACTGGGACCAGAGACTTCTAGGTAGTAGTAATTTTAGTTACAAAACGTATCACAAAAGTAAGATAAACACTGGGAAAGCATTACAGAAACAGCATTATATGCCCAAATTAGATATATGCTTGGTATAAAAATGCTTGAAACTTGTATTCAGTTCTAACTCGGCAGCAGTCTTTTAGTACATTAGGAATCAAAAGTGCAGGGCCAGAATCAAGCAGCAGTTTTTGTATTCCAGGAGTTACTTGTTTTAATCCTTTCAATAGCCTCAGACTGTTTTTGTTTTAACAGTCTCAGAGGAAATTTCTCATATCCACCAAACAAAATAAAGGCCACACTGAGCAAGTAATAGTGTAATTTAATTTCAGTGTTTGTAAACTCTACTTGACTTCGGTTTGGACATGGACACTTGAGCCCAGGCAACTGTTTTGAAAGAGTCTTCATGTTTAAATCCTTCTACTCACTTACTGAAAGGGTACTTCAAGATGAGAAAAGTCTTTGCAGAATCTAAGCCTGGTCTTTGGGCTCATTCTTGAGATAACAGCCAAATTTCATTTTAATCCCAGCAGGAAAGGAATGAAGACTGCCTGCCTCCACCACATAACATTTTCTTGTGGATGGGAAGCATCTTTGAATGGAAATCAGAGAGTTTGCAAGGATTGGTGAGTATTTATTTAAATTCCTGTTGTTACCTGTTCTGCAGTTGGAGAGCTGTACTGCTGTAACTTCCACTTCAAAGCATTCATGCCTGGCTTTGGGCGTGCAGGAAAGGCTGATGCAGCTCTTGTGCTCCTGTTTTATGTGATCCATCCTTCTTTAAGAGGTGCAGTGCTTTGCCTGAGGTATGCTGAGCCAGCATTCCTTCATCTCTCCAGATGCACTGCAGTGCACTGATAATAATTATCCTGTGCAGTGTCAAATAGCAAGGAATTCCTGCTGTGTCAAATAGCAAGGAATTCCTGCTGTAAATAGGTGCAGCTGTAGATATGTGATGCAAGGTATATAAATTCTTGAAAGGGCATGAGAAAAACTGATTCATATGGAGCCTGAGTTCTAATGCAAGCAATAAATCATAATTTTTATACTGTCTATCCAGTACAACATCTCAGTATTCAGCTTTCCAGCTAAGTTTTTAAAGCTCTGGGCTCTTAGGAACTTAAACACTGCTGACACTTCTCTCTGCCTTGACACCACCCTAAAGTGTTTGCTGGCCTGTTTCTTGGTTATCACCCATCTCATGGTTACAGGTTTTACATGGGTAGAAGTGTGACTGTGTGAATTCCTTAATAATTTTTTGTCATTATTAACACTAGAGTCTCCTCTTAAGTACCCTTATTCAATTATCTCCTTTTAATGTAAGTGAAAGTCCAGTACATCTAATTCAACTAAGTAGATTCTGAGCTCAGTGTGCTGTGTCTCTGCTCTGCCATGGATTATTATTGTCTGAATGTATACCTGTTGTGGTACTTTTGCTTTTTCTGTAATGCAGAAGAAGACTCCAGCATCCATTTCCAGTCAAAGTCTAATGCAAGATTTAGACCCAAAAGGTTTTAACAGTAAGAAATGATCAGTGGTCTAATCCAAACACAATAGGGCTTTTGATTTTACTGCGTCCTCGTGTTCAAAGAGTATTGTGACAATTTTGACTCCATTTCCAGATTCTTCAGCTACTTTATATTAAGACAAGAATCAGGGGTTAAATCTGCCATTCGGTTTTGGATAGTTTAGCAGTTTGTTCCACTCCTAATCCCAGTTTGTCTGTTTTGGTTTGGTAGCTATTTGAACTACCCTTAAAATATAAGTCTATTTGTTAAACTGAATGTTTTTCAGTTAAGGTTATGGCTTTTCCAGGCTGTGGATTCCCAAGTTACCCTGCCTTTCACAGAAATCTTTCACTACATGACAACAAGGTATGCTTTATAAAAGTCAGAGTTTTTAAAGCAGAAAGCAGAAATTATCTACCTGACCTTTGATTAGACTGAGATAAAAGGCATAGAATTTGTGGAGCCCATATTGGTAAACAAGATACTATTAGAAGACTTTCTAATTTAGTATGAGCTAATAATTGACTGAATACTAGGACAAGAAAGAAAATCTCAGTATCTAGGAGCTAAATATGATTTTTCTTATTTCTAAATGAAATTAAGTTTCCAAATTCAATTTCATTTGGTGCAAATTCTTCCATTTAATGCTGAAGAAGCATTTTTAATGGAAGTGGTTGTCAAAACAATGACACAAATTGATGTCATTGTCAAATCCCACGGAGAAAGTGAGGATCATATTAGTGCTCCTCAAGAAGTCAGTGCATGTCTCACAAAATCTAACTCTACCTGTGTTTGAGAGGAATTCTCTCCTCTGCAAATCCAGGTTTCTGCCTCACAGCAGCAACCTGACCATCAGCCCCTTTCACTGGAACAGTCCCACTTTGTAAAAAATACTTAAATATTCATGGAGCCAGCTGGTGAGAGAAAAACAATGCTCTAGTTTGATGGTTCAGTAACCCTCCTGGGGAGGGTGGAGGTGTTAGTCCCAGTCCCAGTGAATGTGTAATTATTTATACAAAGTAGAACAGTGTCAACAGGAGAAGTGACAAGTCCTGTCTCACAAAAAGTTTCCTTGCAGGAATGGAGAAGTCTAAAGAAACAATAATGCATTTGCCAGAAATCTGCCAGGTATAGTTAACAACGGTTTAAACAAACTCTAAAAATAATTTACAGATTATTCCTGAAATAGCTAAACTTTTGGATGAATAGATTTCTTCCACATCTCTGAGACAGACCTTGTTCCTCATATTAAGTGAACAGACCTTTCATCCTCCAAAGCAAAACAGCTCTTAAAAATAGAAATCATTCAGAACATATTTTAAGGACTTAGCATCTCATAACATCATACCTCCAGCCTTGCTCCTATTGACATCAATAGAAGGAAAACCAGTATTTATATGTCCCACATGCATGTCTCTTGGAGAATGCTGCTCTATAATGGTTTGTGTCTGACAGGAATAAAGAACTCTTGAGATCTGCCTGCCCGTTGAATAGCCAGGGCTGTATGAGCTCCAGCAGCAATGTTTGTGCAGAGTCTTGCCCAAAGCATCATGCAAGGCATGGTTCTTCAGCACAAATGAGTCTTCATTGGACCAGCTAAAAGACAGACAATGTTTCAGGTAACAGCTTCTCATTCAGGGCCAAGGCAGAAGGAGCAAGCTTTAAGCTGTGTGTAGGCTGAGGAGAACTGCTCTCACTTTATCTCAATTTGTGAATTAGACAGTGTGTCACAATCTTCTTGCAGTTTGCATGAGTGTCTGTTAGAGCGCTCAAAAAAGCATAGATAGTTCTAGGGCATGTGCCTGACCTACAGACACCCGGCTGGAAAAAAATGGCATCAGGAATTAGAAATTTAAAACCTCTGGCTTTAAAAAATGAGTAAGAGACCCTAAGAGATTTAAGCTTTAGTCATCAAAACCAGAGCTGCCTGAAAATTGTTTTTAAAGCTCAGCTGTAAACAGTGTTGTAATAATTCGTATTACAGTAAGCACAGAGTCATATCCCTTTTGTTAGTCATACGTTTTGCCAATAAAATGACTTTCATTAAAAAAAATTCATAGTATGGAAGGTCTTTCAGAGGACTGTATAATTAAACCGCAGTAGTTTCTGACATCTGGAAAGAAATTCTTGACTGCAGAGCAATAGATGACCTGTAACCTTTAAAAAATATTTTCAGATGAAAGATTTTCAAAGAAAAGTTTGAATGAAAGCTGCTGCAAAAGCAAAGACTGTCTAGAAATTCAGAAATGGATGGGACAGAGCAGATTTCTGCATCTACACATCTTATGTAAAAGCTGTAAAAAACAAGCAGCTGTCAGCAAGAGGTAAGAATCCACCAAGTGATATTGTGATGACTACTCAAAAATTAAGCAGTTAAATATTATATAGGCTCTGGCAGATGAAAAGAGAATGACCAAGCAGCAAATACTGCATCAAATCTAGTATATATAGCTGATGCTTGTAAAGTACAGCAATATGTCCATCCACATTTAAAGATGAACAAAAAGTTTTAGTATTTCTAAAGCCATAGCAAGGAAATGCAGAATTTTTGAATCTGCTGGCATTTTTCCATGTGGTGCAGGTCAGCATTTCAGGCCTCCTTCTTTAGGAAGAAATCTAATACTGTCAAAGAGAGACTGTGGCAGTGGTCATAAAGCTGGAGGTTAACACCACATTGCTATTGAAATTCAGTGTGAAACTGGTGTACAACTCTAACTGGTATCTTGCAAATATGCTCCAATACCCCTCCACTCAGTTCCTTGAGGCAGGGACACACAATTTACCCAGTGTTACAGGGAATAAAGGGAAGCACAGTGGTGTACATGTATTCTGAATATAGTGCACATTTGGCACGTGGACAAAACTAAATGCAGACATTACAATTTGCACAGAAACACTGTGAGCAAGTACCATAGATATGTGTGTTTTTGGAAGAAGCAGCATTTCTCTGTTCCACTCACTGCTCTGCTGCGTTCACCACAGCACCATCCACAGAACCCAGCCCAGGAACCAGACTTTGGGTTAGTGGGATGAGGGGCCCTGGCTTTGGGAAATGGGTGCAGTGAGCCTTGCTGAGGCTGAGCTGTCCTTTGGGCTGGGGTGCCCTGCAGGCTGTCCCTGGCCACATGCTCCCGGAAACAGGCTGGCCCAGGATGTGCAGGCAGTGCAGATGTGAAGCTCTCTGCAGGTTTAGTTTTCAGCTGCCTGTCCTTGGGTGTCTGATCTGTGTTTCCAATGACTCCTGGGCTCTGTGCAGCCCTGCTCCTGCCCGTGGGCTGTGCCTGTGGCTGTGAGTGTAACCTGGGTCCTTGCCTCAGCTTCCCCTGGTGCTGGCCTGGGTGCAAGGCTGGGATGGCAGCACTGCACAGCGGGAAGCAGGAGCCTGGCACCCTTGGGGAGTTGTGGCTGTGCAGCTGCAGGGTATGGGTTGTGCAGGTTTTGCACTGTAGCTCAGAGACTCCTGAAGCCTGACACCTCTGCATCATTCTTGTCCTTCCTGTTAAGTCTGTGGGTGTCACATGAATTCTCTGTAGGTTTCAGATAACTCTTAAATGAGCACTGGTGAGAACGCTGCACTGTAACACCAGAGAATTACTGCCCCCAGTAGTCAAAGCTGAGCAACAGTTTACAACGATGTTATTTTATTTTGTTGACAGCAAGTCCCAAAGCAACTGATGCTTTTGCAACTTGATCTGTTCATGGAAGTAATTAAGAGAATGTGAGAATTTTCAAGAAAATTTGTTCACTTAAGGGATAATGTGGAAAGTTTTATTTCTCTCATTACATTCCTATTTCTTCTATTATGTTCCCACCACAAAATAAAAATCTTTGAATATACAATTATAAGTGAGGTATAAAATTAAATATTTAGCATATACACTGGAGATGCTTGTCCTTCCTGCCTATAAAGAGCCATATGAAAACCCCAGACTTCTTTTGTAATTTGTGTAAGAGGAATTGTAAACATATCACTGAAACTCGCCCTGCTAAAACCTTCTGAAGAGTTGTAGAGGAGGAAGCTCCCTGTCATGTGAAGCCTTTCTATTTTTACCATGTCACTAGGAAGGGTCACTGTTTACTGTATTAACTATAACCTAATGAGATGTGTCCTGTGGCAAATCCAGGACTGGAATTGCTGGACAGGTTGTGATGGTTCTATTATTAGAAACCTGTTACATTGAGATTAAAAGATGGGGCTTATACTGCAGAACATTTCTTGTACTCCTGACAGTAAATTCCAGCAGTTGTTACCAGAAAAGATGCTGAAGCCTCTGAGTTCTCATTGATTTGACATGCAAGTCAATCAGTCATGTTGAGATACACAAAATCTGTTGACAAAGAAATGATGACTGATATCCTAAGAACAAAATCTAATGATGAAAACAGTAAATCTTGCTATTGCCAAAACAAATTCCTCAGAGATCAGAATTTCACTTTCAGAGGGTATTTTGTATCTAGACAGATTGTGTGTTGACTTAGTTTATATAATGTGTCTAAAACATCCAGAAAAGCTTTACCTATATTTGGGCTGTGTGAGGAAATAAATGCATTCATTTTTCAATGGCATGTCAGAATAAAATATGTTCTTACTGGATTTAGCTGAACATACAAGCATGGCTGCATGTTTGCATTTTGACCATATTTCAAGTGGGATGTAGAATTATTTAGTGCTCTTTAGTGCTAATACTACCAACTGCATAAGACAGGAAGAGAAGAGCACTGAAAGGCCACAGGCAGCAGGAAAGTCACTTTTCTGTCCTGCCTGTGTGGCAGCAGCACATGTGGCTACACAGAGCTACACAAGGCTCAGGCAGGGCATGGGTGTGGCACTGGCACAGGGAGCAGTGCCCTGTGCAGCATGGACAGCCTTAGTGGCTGCTCCCCCTTGGCTTCCCTCAGAGAGCTTCCACCAACACTCAAGGCAGTTGTCAGTGCTCAGCTTGCACAGAATGCGTCAGATCTGAAGAAATTTGGCTTCGGGCTTGAAATTTGTAAAGAGAAACGGATGAGATAGCGAAGTTGGGTCAGAAAGTGGGAAGAAATAAATTAAAGGAATAAAGTAGTAAAGAGGGTTGGAAACACTTGGATGAGATGCTACATCTGCATCCATACAACGAGGCTGCTGACTTTCACAGCTTGTGCCAACACAAGATGTAGGGATCACTGGGCAGCTTGCATAGGAAGTCATAGTACTGTGAAAAAAAAATCCATATGTTAATGTTAAGAAAGGAATGGACCAGGCTTGCTTATATCCCAACTTTGACAAGGGCTGTAGAGATAATCTAACAGCCTCAGAGCAGCTCTGGATTATGGCTGTGCCCAGAAGAGACTTATCTGAAAAATGAACAGTGCACAGCAAAGCACAACTGTCTCGAGGGTGCTGTATGATCTTTGGCAGTAGGCTGGGAGTGAAGTGTCACTGGCCAAAACGAATGGGAGTTCCCCAGGAGAGCTTGAAGGTCATGGCAAGCCAAGAGCTGGTGTCTGTGTCTGTCCCTGAGAGGATGAGTGTCAGCTCTGCCCTGCAAACAGCACAGCCAGTCCAACAGCTCCTGCAGTAAACTGGCACACAGGGATAGAATCATAGCACTGTTACAATACTCCAATTAACACTGCAATGTCAGAGCAGAGAAGGAACCTGCAGTATTTCAGAGAGTGCATTTTAATGCCTAAGGTGTTGAAATATATGTGAAATATATGAAATATATGTGTAGCATGAAATATATGTGCATTATTTGACATCAGCTGGGATTAAGATAGTCAGGTTCTATGAACACAGGTCAGTGAGAACCCTGAGTAGCAAAGAGCTGTTCCCATCCAGTAGGCAACACGCTGTGCCAGCCAGATCAAATGAACTTATTTTAGTGATAAAGGAAACAGATCAAATGAACTTATTTTAGTCAATATGTTTAAATAAAAAGTCAACATGGCAAGAGGAATACTTCCCACTCTGACTGACTTATGTTCAGTTCAAGTTCCAGGAATGTTTAAGAGGGTGGCATCATTCCCTTCAAAACAATTTTTTCCCCTATTGGATTATATCAGCAAGCAGCTGCCTCTAAGGCATTATTTATGCCAGACGGCCAGGCTCTCTGTGCCAGCTTCTCCTTGAGAGTGTTCCACGGATGGAGGCATCCCTTCCAAATCAGCCCAGGGGACGGTAGCGGTGCCCAGCCGCGGCGCTGCAAAGGGCAGCTGTGCCAGGGCCAGCGGGGCGCTGGGCGGAGGCGCCTGCCGGGGGCTCCTGTGCTCCGTCCTGTGCGCTGCGGATGAGAAACGCAGCGCCAGCTCCCATGGAGAGGGAAAAAGTGTCCGTGCCGGGGCCTCCCGCCGCTCTCCGGCCTTGGCCCCGGCCGTGCCCGCAGTAGGGGCCGGCAACGCTTCTGCGGCTCCTCCTGGAGGCGCGGAGCGCCGGCCCGGCCCCGGGACTGACCCTAGCCCCGGTACCGACCCCAGCCCCGGGACTGACCCTAGCCCCGGGACTGACCCTAGCCTCGGTACCGACCCCAGCCCCGGGACCGACCCCAGCCCCGGGACCGACCCCAGCCCCGCCGCACCGGGCCAGCCCCGGCCGCAGAGCCACTGCAGTCCCCCTGCTGTCACCCCGCGCACACCGCTCTGCTCCTGATCATCCGCGTACATGTGCTGGGGCAGACTAAAACGATCCGAATTATCCGATATTTTTCAATATATGTGAAAAAATTTGTTTTGCCTTGTTAATTTCAAGCTGGTGAAATTAAGGATTCGATGCAACTGAGACCTCAGAGCGCTGAAGATACTGAAATCGGCTGGAATAAACCTAACACATTTGAAGCATTAGAAAGCAGTCATTCTTTATCTGTGCAGGACACACAGAGGATTTTTTTTATTCTGCGTGTGTTGTGAGGCTTTACAACAAGGTATTTATCCATCGTAATCATACATATTCATTAAAACGTGGTTCTTATTTAATACATAAACATTACTTTCCTAGAAGTAATTTGTATGTATCCATCACCCACTGAAAGTCCTTTTTTGGTCCTGGAGAGTCATAGGAGGAGTCTCTGGTGGTTGTATTCACTGAATGCTTTGATATTAAAGGTGACTTTTCCTTGAACTTTTTCTTTGGGCATGTGTTATTACTTCTTTGTTACATGACTTAGAAAAAAATACTGTAGTCCTTTTTATCTATTTCTCCACTGGTTCCAGTCACGTTTATCCTCCTGTGGCCTTATTTTAACTTTTTTTTTTTTTTTCTTTTCATTTAGTCTTTAAGCTTAATCCAGCACCTTCAGGGAAACTGAACATTTCTATTCTCTAGATCATTTATCATTGATAGGTGAGTTAGCAAATGAAAATTTGTTTTCTTAAAACCAGTGAGACTGACTCTTGTCTAGGAAACTCCTGCTGGTTGACCTCAGTGTCCTCCACAGGTCTGCTGGGCACAGACTAATGCTGCAGAACTTTCTTCTGAACAGCAGGCCTGAAGCTCTTTCCTGTGAGGTTCAGCTGGCACAGCAGGCAGGCAGGGCTGTCACTGCCTCCTTCTCAGGCTGCTCGGGCTCGTGTGCGGGACTGCCCTGGTGGCACCGTGTGGCTCTGTGCCATGGACGGACGGTGCGGCACAGAGATGTGCTGTGCCACACTGCATTCCTGCTGCATCCTCTGTGCCAGTACAGCACACAGGGATGTGATCAGGGAAGAGGAGGAGAAAAGAACTTTTCACAAGTCAGAATTATTCTCCAGCCTGTTTGAGCTTTCTGGGCAAAATGCCAAGGGAAGAGAATTGAGTCTGGTGCTTGTTTGTGAATTTAGCTCAGGAATCACTTGTGAAAGGAGCCGTGCTACTGCTGACCTATTATAGTGCACATGGGAAGTTGTCACCTTAGAGACTTCATTTACCAGCCTGTTTGTTGCAGATTGTTTCATTCAAGAGTTAGTGGGGGACTGAAATGGCTTTTGAAACAAAGAGTATTGAGTAATAAGTTGGAAATCATTCATGTCTAGGACGTACCTGGCAGTGTTGCCCTGACACTGAAACTAGAAATCATGATAATTCCAGAGCCTGAAAATCATAATTATTTGTTAGCTGTATGTGCATATTTGGCTAATAAATAGCATTCTTTGAGGTTATTTAAAAGCATCAATGAAGTGTGTTGGAAACTGCTAGGGGAACATCTAGTACTTTCCATAGAGGACTTGCACTCCAAGAAGCCACAAGTGCTTTAAAGGTGAGAGGGCCAGATTCACTGTGGGTCTTCAGTGACTCTGCTTGGAGAAAGACACTGTGACTTTCAGAAGAGAAAGCAGTGATTACTTCACTTGGTAATATTTGTAAGTCCACCAGTTCATTTGCTTTGTGCAAACCCAGGTAAGAATCTGCCAGCAAAGTCAAAATCAATACATCTTTTAAACTCTGTAAGGTTAATTTTACCTTTTTATTAATTTCTCTTTTTTTTTTTCTCCCTCCTTTAATAAGGAAGACTTCAAAAATGTCATTTTGGTAACAGTTGGAGGTCTCAACCAAAGTATGTAGGGCACCACCAACTTTTTCATGTATGTAATTCAGCCTTGTGTCTGAATACAAGAATACACTCATCACAGATTAACTGTAATGGAGGTATCTGCTATTTGGCACTCATTATTATCAATTCACAATATTCTTTGGAATAATGGTCATCTCAGTAGAAGCAGATCTGAAGCTAGACTGGCTGTATATTCTCTCTGAGGTGATAGGGCTGCCGAGTTCAAAGCTAGCTGGGACTTAAATAATACTCATTTAACAACCTGAATATTGCATTTTGATCAGGTTTTCCACTCTTGTGTAGTCTCAGTTCTCTGTGTTTTACTGAACACACTTAAGTCAAATTATTTTTTTATTCTCCAAAGAACGTCTGAACTTTAGAATAAAAGAGATGGCATGCTTCTGTTGGGGCAGAATAGTTATAGCTTGAAAGAACATGCTCTATGGCTAGGGACAAAGGTGTTCTTCAGAGAATATTCGGCTTCTCTGTTTAGGTTTTGAGTCTATATTCTGCAGAAATAAATTTTCTGTTTAACTATGTTGGTTAGTGAATATATACATTTTATTACCCAGTGATTCTGGTTACTTACTGTTCCAAACTGCTTCTCTTCAAGCTATGATTTTCTACTAGACTACAAGAAACAATGTTTTGATATTGTAATTTGTACAGATGGAAAGCCTGCAGCTTTACTTCATGACTAAATTGGTGCATTTCTAACTATACATGTATATTTTGCTCTTTGTTTTGTATTAATTTTTTTCAGATGATGCCACGAGGGTGCTTTAAAGTGCTCCAGCTGAGAAGGGAATGTGAGCCTTGGGTGCTGGAGTGTAGGACACTGCCTTAGGGCTGGATGGCAGGATCTGCTGTGCCAGACTCCTGCTGGCAGCATTTCCCTGGCACTGTCTGCTCATTAGGGCTCTGCTTCTATAGCGCATTTAAACACCAGCAAAAGTTCACCCCACCAATGAACAAAGATAAACATATAGTCCTGTTAAAGTTAAGCATGTGCTTATGAGCTTCACTACATTTTGGATAATGAGAGATGCTGCCTGTGTGTACAAAGGTATCAGAGAAGCTGCCCCAGGGACCTGTTTACCTTTTGCTCATTATTTGTATTATTGCTGAGCTCTACAGATACTGCTGCTTGTTATCCACCCCACTGACATTTCTTAGTTGTCTTTCCAAGTGCTGCTAAAAAGAAAAGCTGAGATTTTGGAACACGAGTGAGTGCCAGTGATTGAATTCCATAGCCCTGGGGCTGTGGATGGGGAGAGCGCAGCATATAAAGAGGGGGAAAAAAAGAAATCAAGGATTTTTTGTTGTACATGTGGCATTGCCCAGTTTCTCAGGACAGCAGAGGAGAGTGAGAGAGAATAGACATTTTCTAGCAAACACAGTATAATATTGAAAAGTATGCTTCACACCAGAATGAAAGAAAACTATTTTCATGTTTCGTCAGTCAGGAGGAACAGGAAAGGATTAGACCTTGGAGGCAGGAGAGACTCAAATTAGAAAACTCTATAAAATTTCTTACTCTTACTGGTTGTTTTGCTTCTGTAAAACATGCATCACGTACCAAAAGAAGTATTTCCAGCTCCCCACTAACAGAAGCGTACTGCCACTCCTGATAAGAAATCTGCCCTGTAGTAAGAGGGTTTCTGATGCAGAAAGTGCATCTGTACTGTCTACCCCAAAGGGTCTTGTCTCTGCAGCCAAGATTTAGCCTTAGCATTAATACTGATCTGCTCTATATTTTTACCAGCTTTTAATTTTTAATGAGTTTCATCTTCACTTGCAGATCCTGCTAACCTTATATGATCGTACAATGAGAGAATTCGATCTGAAGGTAATTTTTGTGTGTCAGATGTTTCTGTGTTCCTCCTCAAATACAGTCCTGACTTTTAGGATCATTTGTCAGAGAAGTGATGTCATGGTATCTAAATATAGATTGCCTCCAGATTTCCAGTAGATTATCAGAGTAACTATGGATCCTCACAGCTGAAGGTTGAGCTACTGACCTCATTAAATCACCTGTCCTAGCAGCTACAACTTTTGTTGCCTACCACTCTGCTGTTTTGCCATCTTCACTGGCTTCATCAGTCTTGTGGTTTTCCTCCAGCAAGTTCATGTCCAGCAGTCAGATCCAGAGTTCACTCTTAACATTATGAAAACCCTTAAGTGTTAACAGGAGGATGCAGTCTTGTTTGGAAGTATTTGTTTATTTGGAGGATGTAGTCTCTTGAAGCATCTGCTTCCAAGAGGACAATGGAGATTTTTGCTGGGATCATCAAATCCTTGGAGTCATTGCCACATTACAAACAGGATGTACAAAGTCTGCAAATAAGAATCTCAAGAATTTTAGAATTTTTGAAGGAAATTTGAAAACCTGAACTAGAAGATCCTACTGTTTTCCATTCTGTTTGGTCTTTTCACAGCATCAGGGGCAGCCTGCAATTATGTTGGGATACATCCTGTCCTGCTGAATTTTGACAGAAAATGCTTAAGGCAGATACTTTATGTAATTGCAGTTCACTGAGTGTTTTTTGGTGTCTTACTTGGACTGAAAACAGTATTTTGCCATCCTACTCTGCCAAATGGGAAACTTTACTTGATGCCAAATAGACCTCTTCATTTTGCAGTCAATATTTTGCTGTGATTCTTGACACTGCTACTGCTATACCAATTTCATGATTTTTCAGTGAGCACTGTAGGCTAAACACTGATCCTCCAAAAAATATGAATGTATTTGATCCCAATGTAACAGGGATGTCTATCATTAATTAGTTAGCAGAGAACTAAAATGGCAAAGAATGCTATTTTATTGCTTTAAGATATAAAAGACAACAAAATGGCAATGATACTTTTACTAGTATAGTGTTTTCAGAAATACCAACCCCTCTAAACAAGAACTGAACGTTCTTGTGCTCATGCTAGCATCGCCTGTTTGAAGATAACAACATTCAACATATTTCTGATCCTACAGGTGGCACAGTAAATTAGACTAAGAAATGAGAAAAATCTTTATAAATGCATTTCTGCAAAAATGATCTCAGAATCAACTTTATTTATAGATCACACCCTTTTTTTTTGCTAAAAATGCATAGTCATTACATATACAGTAGTCAGCATCCAAAAGTGTACAAAGAGTAAATTTTCAAACCCTCCCAACAGAACCACACAAAATTCACACTTTTTGTTCATTGCATGCACAGCCCCTTAAACATGATACCTCCTACTAAAGCGTGCTTGAACCTCTAGCAGACAGAATTGACTTGCTCTAAACTGTTTCTCTGTACTATTAACCCCCAGCTACAAGCACAAAGCCTAAGGCATTCCCATGAAATAGCGAAGCCCTGCTCCAGAATCCTCCATGTTCTGAGTATGGCCCAGGAAGCAATGGCCCTGAAAGCAGAAGTCTGCTGGTGGTGTTTCCTTCCAGGCAACTTTGAGCAAAAGCCCTGCTTCCTTTGTCTTGGTCAATAATTTATTACTGAATTCAGGGGAATGAAGCAGCATTTGTCTAAGCAAGATGTGAAAATGAATAAACTTTATTCCACACCCAGCTCCAAGACACTGAGTGTCTTGAATGGAGGTCTGTGACTTTCAGTGCATGTGACAATACCATCTTGCATCTCATCTGAGGTGAAGAGAGTAAAGTCTCAGCTGTCACTTGGGTGTTGATTATATAGCCCTGACTCAAAGGTGTCTCACAGAAGCTAGAAATATACTTGGATATTGGGAGAATTTCTAAAGGTACAGGCCTTGACTAACAAACCACTCAAACCCTTTTGCTTTTGTTTTTTTCCCCTCAGCTACTGCTGCCAGTTAGAAAAGCTCTTAAAAACATGGTCCTCTTCTCAGTGGTGCTGTTTGTATCAGCTCTTCCAGCTGATGGGCAGAGTGGGTTAGTAGGATAATTATTCAGGGCTCCTTGACAGAGTACATATGTGTGGTCAAAATATCCAAGTTCAGATTTCACTCAGCCACAGGATTAACTCCATGTTGGTTTCGCAGAACAGAAGGGAAAAAGAGAAAGTTGTTTGATCAATACAATTTTATATTCTCAAAAGATTAGGGTTTTTTTTCCTTAAAAGCTTAATTTACTTCAGGTCTTTTTACTCTGCTAAGAAGCAGTTTGATGTAGTTCAAAATTCCCAATGGCAACTGAGACATAATCATAGTCTTACAGACACTGGTGGGAAATCCTGCTCCATTGTTCCACAGTAACTGGAATACAATCCACGGCTAAATGAACAAGGAGGCCTCGTGGGTGTCACAATGCTCCTCAGTACAAGCTACCAGTGAGAATTTCTGAAGAAAAGCTTATGTAAGTCATTTATGTTTTCTCTTTACTCCTGACCCTTAAGCATTAAGTCAGCCTGTTTAATACTGCCTGGGTCTTGATTGCCCCCCACTTGAAGCCAGTGGAAATTTTGCCATCAGCTCCACGAGACACAGGATGTGAACATCCCAGAGTATGGCAATGACAAGTGTTTGTCCCAAGAGTTCATGCTCCGGAAACATTCATGTTCCTCTCCCTATGAGATGAGGAAAAATATAACATTCTCTCTGCTGGAGTTCAGTAAGATTTCTTCTTAGCACCTGGGAGGGTCTTTGCATTTTTAAGTGCTTTACAAACATTTGCTAGTCTTCAGAGCAACCCTGCGAGGTAGGTAAGTATATTCTCCCCATCCTACAGATGTGGAAACTGAGACACAAAGGGTCAAATTCAACCCTGGTACAATTCCAGTGTTTCACATGATTAAAATTCATTCAAAATCAACACAGTTTAAACAACTTGCCCTAGATTACAGAACAGATAGTGGCAAAGCAAGGATAAGAACCCAGGAGTGCCTGACTCCTCAACTTGTTACTGGCCACTTGGTCATTTTTACTCTCATAGGCAATGAAAAACAGTTTAATCTGGGCAATTACTACAGGTATGACTTGTTTCTGTAAGGCATGTGGATGGTAATCAACTGAGTTTAGTGCAAAAATGCTCTATGAATGTGCTGCCTCAGAGAGTTTACTTAAACACGAAGTAAAACTTACATACTGTCATTTTCTGCAGGTGCACTGTTGACAAAAAACCTGACAAAGTAGCTGGATTCAGCAAATAAATAATAAGCATAACACTAGGACAACTAAGCAGAACAATCATTTTAGCAAAAAGAACCCCCAACATACTTCCTTTAACTGCTACATTTCTACAAGTGCAGCATGCAGATGAAACCTTTCCCTTTGTTTCCACACTGTAGATTCCAGTCTTGCTAATGAAGCTGCTCAAAGCTTCACAGATATGCTGGATGGTGACATTCAAGTGAATACACTGCAGAAGAAGTATCACCACAGAAAACAGGGTGATGATTACAGATCAGGTTTATCAATATTACATGGGAGATGAGCTTGAAGCTCACAGGCTACCCAGCAGTGCCCAGAAGCCTTACTGAATATATGCCAGTGTAGATTGCAGTTCTGGGCACGTGCTGAATGCAAGGGGGGTGTCTGTGCCACCAACACTCTGCAAGTGGCCCCAGCAACAGCCACTTCACATCAGCACTGGTGTGTCAGTCTGGGGGTCAGTGCTGCCCAGACACACAAAGACACCCAGGCATTACAGGGCACCCCCTGTGCTGCAGCCCCACCTTGGCTCCCATCCCTGTACAGATTCTACTACAAAAGGCCTGAAAAGCCCTTGTGGTTTCAAACATGAGCTGTGGAATCCACAGTGCAGACCTGATAGCAGGTTATGGAAACATTATGACAGGTACTTCTGCAAGCAAGTTAGTTTTCTAAGATTTCCTCATCCATCTAGTCTGCAGGTCTTGTCTGAACCTTGGACATGCTAACACGTGTCCTTCTCATGTACTGACCGTGTACTCATGTACTTTCACACCAGAAAGTTATCCTGCACCTTACAAGTCACACAAATGCTGACTCACTTCTATGTGTGCAAATTCCAGCACTATAATTATAGATATCTTGTTCCAATTTTAATCTTTTTATCTCAAATTTGTTCTGTTCATTGGACACAGCAAATAAAACAATTATCTGCATACATGCCCTTCACTGAATAGACACAGACACTCAGGTAACATTTCCCTAGATATTCTCCACACTTACTGTACCTTTTTAATTTGCAGTCACATTTTTTTTAACAAAAACCAGACAAACAAAAATCCATTAATTAGAACTCTTAAATTCTAATCACATCTCCCTGTAGCCATTCACTCTGGATTCAGCAGCCTGCTTACAGTGGCTCAGGCAGCAGAGCTTGCAACCAGTTTTTACAAATAATTCCATGAGGTGCTCAGGCCCATACATGTGCCTAAACAATTTCCCAACAGAAACTTCTGAATGAAGCAATAAAAGAGCCAGGTACCCAATCTTCAGTGTGACTGGGGCTCACAAGCAACTCTTGTAACAGCAGTAAGATTCCAGTAAAATTGCAGTTGCCTGCAATCCAAACTTTACACTGTTATCTGTCGTTGAGATATATATAGATGATCCTGTGTGGCCTAACTCCAAATATCAAATGTATTTTTACAAGTCAGCAACAGGCATTTTTGACATTGCCCCTTGAGATGTCCTCTACACTGTGACTGACAAGCACAAATATAATTCATTATACAGTATGCTTTAAATGCCTGGTCTTTTACATTTGGCTTATACTGTTTGTTTCTGAGCTGCTTTCCAATGCTGAGGTTTGCTGTCCCTGGCCTTTCTGATTTATTTCTTAGCATTTAATTGCTGGTTGGACGTGCTAGTGCCATCTCCCAGGCAAACCCTTTCTACATAATTAGTCTGGATGAGTCATTGGGCTCTAACTACTATGTGTCTATTATTCCAACTTGAATACAGCCCACCTCAAAGATTTTGGCCTCTTTATGCAGTTGTGGAAATTCATAGCATTACACTGTTGCAGGTCTTGATCCACTGGATTTCTATTTTGAGTTTTCAGGGTTTACACAATATTAAAGCACATTTCAAGGAATGACAGTGTTGTGAACCAGCCTCCTCTCCCAGTGGTACAGATCATTTTCTGCTTTGTTGGCAGCTAAGAAAGCAATGCTACCTTTATGACAAAAAAGTTAGTGAAAATAGGTAAAATACTTCATGTAGTTTCCATCTTCTTTTAATGCAGGTGGGCAAATGAAAAATTAACACAGCCACTCACATAGGGCCATGTAGTTTTTTATGGCCCAACAGCAATAACTCAAGAGGCCACAGTTTGGGAACTGCTACTTCAGATAATTCTAGTCAATCTCCTTAAAAAATCACATCTGACCCTTCCAGAAATTACATACCAGCAGAATTGTGCCTGGCAAAGAGTATATATTTTTGTTAAGCTATTTTCATTGTTCACTAAGAATCTAAAATATTCAAACCCTCATATGTAAAATGGGTTGAGATAAGAGCTAAATTGAGTGAGTGTAATTTTCTTTTAGCTTATGCATTTCCATTGAGAAATTTCCATAAAGCTGTTATATTGGTACAGGGCATATCAGTTGTTGGGTCTGTGATGACTCTGACCCATGTTAAGGATTTGACTTCATAATCCCTGGCTACAGTCCCTCCTATATTCCCATTTTAAACAAAGGGGACTTTGTCTTACAGATGATTAGGACTGGACTCAAAACATTGTCTTGGGATTCAGATTCCATGTCCATGAATATAGGAAAGACCCAAGCAGAAATACACTTCTGCAACAGGAGGTGAGTAAAACAGCCACTACACTATAATAGAGTCTGACACAAGGGTTTCCTAAGGAAGTACCGCCCTTCTTTTGACAATGGGTTACACAAGCAGTTTCTCACCTGAACTTTGATTTGTAAGCCTCTTGTGTAATATTATTGCACTTAATTCTATCAGATGAAAGCAAAATGCATCTGCTTTAAATCTGCATATGATTTACACAAATGTATCAAGAGAGTAAACTCAGTCTGCACTTAGCTCTTTGTCGTGTGACAAGGATAATACCTGGGTTGCTCTGAAAAGATACTGCTTTGGAAAATTCCCCCTTAATTCTTGTCTTTGCACTCCCCCAAAGCTTCTGAAAGAGGACTTCAACACATCAGCTGCAGCCACAACTAATCAGAATAGGAACAAGTGGGGAATGACAAAAAAGTGCCAATATCCAGTACTTGTAGAGCAAAATTTTAGGTGCTGAACTCAGATTCAGCAGCATCTTATTCTGCAACTAATTTTAGGATGTTAAATCTGACAGTGCTCTAATTAAAGAGCAGTAAAAACTAGTTCCATATAGTTTTTTAAAAGATACAGAATGAGATCTCATGCATCAGTTACTCTCTTTACATCCAC
This sequence comes from Cisticola juncidis, assembly GCA_013400215.1. Taxonomy (NCBI): domain Eukaryota; kingdom Metazoa; phylum Chordata; class Aves; order Passeriformes; family Cisticolidae; genus Cisticola; species Cisticola juncidis. The sequence goes on from VXBR01010920.1 coordinate 4,190,220, forward strand.
AGAACCCCACCAAGCTTGGCAGGGGTTTATAAAAGTCTGGCATCTGACTTTGACTCTAGAGGACTGATTTGGGGGTGATTTACCTAGGAAGACAAAGGGGCCCCTTAGCAACTCCCTTAGCACAACAGATGTTCCTGACACGCTGAGGGAAGAGCCATTCCATTATGCAGTGTCCTTCTTCTTCCTCTGCCCCCGTTCCAAACCAGTTTGACCCCTTTCTGGTTCGGTTATTTCACATATCCTTCCATTTTACTTTATTATCCGAGAGGCTACACCAACCACTCACTGTCTGTCTAATTAAAGTCTCTCCATCAACTCATAATTCTGTAATAATTCACAGCTGTTTTTCCTCTCTCTTAAATCTATTGTTCCCTGGCTGAAAAGGCTGCAAGACCTTAGAAACTATAGATAGCTATCGATTTGTTTGCATTTAAAATCCAGTATGTGGCTGCAAAGGCCTGTTACAATATCAGAGAGGAAGATAAATGTCAGTGCATGATCTGCTAAGAAATTTCACATAGGAGTTGATTAAAAGTCTGTGAGAAATCATTGCACAAATGTCTTCGAGTGTATACATATATATACACATATATGTAGCTAATAAATATATAGCTAGATATATAAATATATATGTATATACAGAGCTAGTTTAGACCTAATTGTTAGTAAGTGGCATTCACCATTCATGCATTCTTCCTAGTTGCAGAGCTAAATTATTTCAGCTTATACTCTAAGCAGCAACATACCAGTAAGCATTTGCTTGCTTCCCCTGGTAACCTAGTAGTTTAAAGAGCACGAGCAGTTCTGCCATGGTCATTTTCTCCAGCAAACCTCCATGAAAGGGACCTGGCTCTTCCACAGGTGTGTTTTCCCCAGGTTTCACAGCTTCTTCAGGACATGGTGGGTCTGGTCTGAGAGTCACCAGTCTGAAGGTCATCGGCCCAAGGGCCTCCACCCAAGGGCCACCGGCATGGTGGTCGCTGTCTCAAGGGTCTCCAGCCCGGTCAGTCCTGCTTGCAGAGGTCTGCAACGTTGAGGAACCTCCTGACGACCACGGCGAGGCAGACGGTCAGGAGCAGCATATACCCCACGGTGCCCAGGTAGGTGGGGGCAGCCAGGGGCGCCTTGAGAAACTCAGCCAGCCCGTCCTCCACGTAGTGCACCTGGTCGTAGATGCTGAGGAAGGTGAAGATGTGGAAAAGCTGATGGCTATGCCCCACAATGTCGAAGAGCCCCGGCTGGATCCGCTCGGGGATTTTGCTGACGTTGAAGAAGGCGGCCACCAGCAGCCAGAAGTAGCGGCGGTAGAAGTAGACGAAGAGCGTGGGGTTGCGTGCGCGGAGGTCGAAGAGGAGGCTCTCCAGCATGATGGGGCAGGCCATGCTGAGCGGCATGGCGAACACGAAGGTGCGCACGGCGAAGGGGTAGGCGCAGCACGCGGCGCGGCTGCGGCAGCAGGCGGCCGTGCAGCCCACGGCCAGCGCCAGCGCCACGGGCAGCACCAGCACGCGGTAGGCCGCGATGGGCAGGCTGCAGTCCAGCTGCCAG
>VXBR01010920.1:4200688-4247253 GCA_013400215.1 Cisticola juncidis
CTGCTCTGCTCCTGCTCTGAGCCCGGGGTGACCGCGGGCCCCGGGACCGGGTGGGAGGCAGGAGGGGTACTCGGGGTCCCGGGCCTCTTGCGGGGCACCCCCGCTTCCCGAGACCGGCCCGGGCACGTCTGTGTCCCCGTGGCGTCCCCGTGCCCCGGCGGAGGAAGGCGCGGGGCCCGGCGAGGGCGCTGTGCCGGCCCGCGCGTCCCCGGCTTGCAGTGCGGGCTGGTCCGTAATGCCCTGGCCCCAGCCGTGTGGTTTCATTTCATTGCCCTCCCCCGCGCAGGGCTAGTTTCCAACTCGCGAGTGTGAAGGAAAACGACGAACTGAGATGGAGCGGGTTCTTTTGAAGTGCGATGAAATGAGAAGTTTCGTAGAATTGCCATGGCGTTCCCCGCGCTTTTCACTGTACCCGCTCTACTTCCTGTGGTTCCTGCTGGGTGGATTTCCAGCCCGGGAGCACAGGTAGTGCTGCAGTTCTGGAAACCCTGGCCCAGAGCTGCGCTCTGAAACCAGCGGGTGGTGACGGCCCAGAGCTGCCTGTGCTCACTCTCCTGCTGGGAGGGGAGAGGGCACGATATTTTGGGGGATGCACTGGCGGCTGATGGTTTGAGGATTACTCCCTTTCATTCACTTTCTTTTCAGGTTTTAGGTCAGAGCTATATAAATTCTCCAGGTTTTGGTGTGTGAGTGTGTAAATCTTTCAAAGAGGAAGCTGTGTTATGGCTCAGGGATTTCCAGTGCTATAAATGAATAATTTTTACCCATCTTTTTATTAAGCAAAACTAGGATTATTTTTTTTTCCTTTATTTTGCTGCTAGGAAACTGGAGTAATTAATGCAGTTGGTAATGAAATGTAGTTACTTAAAGTCTGCATATTTACTCAGTTATTATTAGTGTACGAGGTTTTTATTTTTGTTTCCCTTTTATGATCTGTTCCAAATATTGTGTAGAAACAGTTTTGTAAAAACTTTTGGCTTGGAATGGCAAATAAGAACTGGACAGAAAACTTGAGTAGTAAAATAGGTCTTAATTTGTAGGCAGTGGCCTTCAGGGAATAGGACATTTTGGGGTTTCAAGTATAATTAGAAATAGAATATTTAATTATTGATGAATGCAGCTGGTAACATGGTACAGAAAACCAACCCAGTTGCGATTCCTTTTGTTTTGCAGTTACATCATAAGCTATTTTTGTTTTGTCATTTACTATTTCTCTGCTGCTGATACTGTTTTTTCAGTTTGCAGTAATAATTAATTTATAGGAATTGTTTTCTGCCCTGGATGTCAGTTGTGCAGAGGTATGGTCAGACAGTTGACTGTTCCATCCCATGGAAGTCAGTAGGACACCTAGGGAATAATCATAAGGTCAGATGTGTGTTCACCTGCCAGGGCCTGCTGAGGAGGTCCTGTACCTCCCTTGCCACCCTTGTGCACTTCCCTCTCATCCCTCAGTTTCCCATTCCTCCAGATATCCATGCCGTGTTCCAATAGTATTTTTCCCATGCTTCACATTCTAGATCTTGCGTGTTTCTTCTTGTCAATATTATGTTCTCTGCCAAAGCAAATAGGGACAGTATGTAGTTGGATTCATGAGAATGTTTCTGTTGAAAAGTGAAATAAAAATAAGACATGCCTATCTCTTGGGATTTATTTCCCAATAAGTAAATCATGGGAAATCTTGGGGGGCTTAACAGTGTGTGGTCCCGTCAGTGCCTTTGTTTTGTTATTCCATCGATGCTTGTATGTGTTTATACATCGAGGTACTTTTCAGATGTCTGCATAAAGAAATGGTACTGAAATTAGTAATATTTTTGTTTTAATTAGTTTATTCACACAGGGATTAAAATGTGTATTATTAGTTGAGCCTATATGAAAATGCTTATGGTTTAACAATTGAGCAAATAACCATTTTGCTCAATTTCTTGAAGTAATTATTTATCAGACATCTTGATTATTTTAAATAATTTTAGGATTCATTTACTTACATAATTAAAATGGAGGTTGTAGGCCTCTTTTGGTGCATTGTATTTAGAAATTATATTTGTTTTGCAAATACAGATATTTTATATCTCGCAGACTCCATAGGATATGTTTCAGTGGCAGTTCCAAGGTGTGCCCTTTGCTGGCTTCTAGATACCTGCTGAGAAGACACAGTGACCTTTTATTTTCTGTGCTCTGCAGGGAACTGTGACCCAGTGCCTGAAATAAAATAACTTCTCCCCTTCAGAATGGTTGGTGTTTGTTCTTCAGTCTTAGAGTCCAAGTACCGAATTTGACCCAGTTATATGGATTATATCTATATTTATACATATTTATAGTGCAAAATCACATCTTTTCAGCCAGGCATTATCTGTTTGATTCACTGTTTGAAAAGCATTGCTGGAGGTGGTACAGGTTCAGGGAGCCCCCAGTGCCTGCATGGCTGTGGTGGCAGCTGCTTTGTGTGATACTGGCAGCTGCTAAATACTCTGAGAGTCTCCCATGTGAAATGTATTGCAAAAGCATTAACTATTCCTTTGGCACTTTGAGATTAGAATAGCAAGATTCATTCTTGAGATTTGGAGAACTACAAGTAGGATTAAAGGATAATTAAAGAGGAGAAAGTAGGGATTGCCAAAGAGTACACAGGACATTGGTGTAGGACACGATTCTGAAATGACAGATACAGATGTTCAGTTATTATCTTCATGTAATGAAATTTTAGCTGCTCAGTGGCTCTTCCATTTTGTTATTGTACCCTCTGAGCATAGTGACTGTCTGGCATGGCTGCTGCTCTTACAGAGACTGCGGTTCAAATTTGGTACCGTATGCAGAAGAAGTACTTCACTCGGACCAAGCTGTACATTTCCATTTTTCATCCCAAAAGCTGTACCTGTTAGCTGAGTTTAAGGTTCTAGTGGAATACCATTCTGTACAAACACTTCCAGAGAAAGCCACTGTCCATTTACTTTGTGTCTGCAAGTTATGACTGCTCGTATAGGGACTAATACTAATCTGCATTATTCCAGTAACTGTAAAGACTGAGAACATTAGCCATAACATAATTTGCAGGTGTTTTCAAGCCCTTACTTTCTAGAGAGGAAGGAAGAACAAAAAGGATAAGGCAAGCTGGAAACCTCCTTTTCCTGGATTTTGATGTTTTAACTTATGATAGGTTTCCATTTGTTTTTCCTTGCTGTAAGTGCTGACACAAAACAGTCCCAGCCTTAGCTGCATCTTCCCTACCAAACATTGTCCTCTTTGGTTGATTTGGCACAATTTGGGCAGCGAGGTGAGTTGGGGGATGGTTTGGCTGAGCCTCCCCATCTCTGTTTTGTGGGTGATCAGCTAGACCAGGAAACGGTGCTGTAGTTCAGTGTGACCAGCGTGGGGGCAGGATCAATGGAAGGTGTTGAAACAGGGCGGGAGTGGCTTTCATCAGAGTTTCTTGGAAACATTTCACCCTGAAGCTATTGGTTCTTTCAAGGACAGGGCTTTCATTTATGTTTTAAGTTGTTGCCATTACAGTTGTAAAAATACCATTCAGCATTAGAAGACCACAGATTGTCTCCTGGGCTCTATTGGCAGCTTTTGTTGCTCTTTGTTGTTTCACTAAATGACATCAGTATTAATTAAAAAAATATTTATTGTATACAGCATGTTTTAAATACTTGTGAAATAACACAATCATGCCAGTTTTACCAAGAGATTTTTAAGTCTGGAGAAACCGTGAAGGGCTGGATTTGTGGCCATGTGAACTGTGGGCAGGAAGGAAGATTTTCAAGAGCTGTTCTCTTCTCTGTTTTCCTTGGAAGCTTCCATGAAGCTGCAAGAAAATATAACGACCAGAATCTCAGAGATGACACTGCTTTGGCATTTTCATGGAAGTTTGTCATGAATCTCATTTGTATGGTCCTTTGAAGTCTTTGGTTTTTCTCCTGGAGGTTGAGTGAAGTTGGCTGGACTCAGTAGTGAGGCTTTGGGTGACCTCCAGGACGGGGGTTTTACAGGGCTGTGTTTTACTGCAGGAGCAATGCAGGCTGCTGAAATGGCATTTCAGCTGGGCTGGCACATGATTTGAGAAATATGTAGCGTGACAGTGATGGAAAGAGTGATCCAGCTGTAAAATAGTCTAGTTGAGGAAAAAAAAATTAAGATAGTTTTCATGCAGAGATGCAGTGAATTTGGTGAAAGAAGGCATTTGTCAGTTGTCTATGCTGGCAGTGACTGAAAGTCACTGCATTTTTTCTGTGGCATTTTGAATATGAGGGAGCTATCCTCACATCACATGTAGGGCAGAGCTTTGTGTGTCTTTCTTTCAGCAGTTAAGTTCAGTTGAGCTACTTGACGTGATGAGAACAGAAAAAATAACCATGCTCCAGATTTCAGCACAGGTGGGCAACATCTTCTAAAATGTTTCCCACTCTTAAAAAGACACCAGTTCCGCTGAGTCAGTGCAGCTGGTCTGACTCTGAAGGAAACAAAATGGCCCCTTTTGTCAAGGCAGTGCAGATGGATGCAAAGTGTAGTGCTGTGAGAATTTGTGATTTTCTAAAATAACTGCTATTTAGAAACTGGCAGATAGCAATGTGTGATTTTATCAAGAACCTTTTCATCTTGTGCTTTGTCAGAACAGTTGCTTGGCTGGTCAGGAGCCGTATCAAAGGTAGAACTAAATTTATACATAGGAAAGAGAAGATCTTAAGAATTGTTGAAGGAGGAAGATAATACGGCTCTCCAAAGGTGCTGGTTGTTGTGGGGTACAGTTGGTCTGAAAGCTAAAACTGCTTTTAGAAGTTTTCTGAGTGCGCCTTAATAGCAGTTCTGCTGCTCAGCTAATGTTCAGTGGCTCCAAGTGCCGTGGTCTCTGTTGGTGGGTTGGGGAGTGCCACTGTACTCCCACAGGATCTCTGTGTGCTACCACGCACTGCAGCTTCTCTGAGCAGTATCATCTGTTTGCCACTGGAGAAGCAGATTTATTGTCTTTTTTTAATGTTCTTCCTCATGATAGTCTGCCATTGTACTGAGCATCCCCACTGTTGGTTGCTCTGTGTAATGCCTTGTTTTTGCCCTCCCTATAAGCAGCTATCACTGTCTAAAACTTCCAGAAATGAAACAGATGTGGAAAATCGGGAAGTGACATTCCCTTCCTTTCCTGGAGCAGTGCTCGATCTCTGTCAGTAACTAAGGCAGACAGCACTGTATCACTCCAGCTTTGAGACTGATTTTTTTAACTGCAGGTCTCCAATTGTTTTTTGGAAGGCTGGAATTGTGGCTCCTGTGGTGGTTGCCGCAGGGTGGCAGCTGGCAGCAGGAAGAATGCTGTTTCCATGCTCTGGAATTCTTTTGCACAGTGTACATCTTTTATCTGCGTGATGTTGGGCTACGCATTCATAAACTCTTGAGGGGAACAGCTTTCCTTAGGCACGTTTGTGCAGTGTGTAGAACCTGTGCATAACAGATTGCTGATCTGAGTGCCACAGGCAGTTGTGGATCACAAAGAAATCCAGCACCAAGTACACAGGAGGAGAAGTTTGCAGAAGTGGCATTAGTAAAAGATGCTTGAGATATTTGCTTCTGTGTGTATTCTGATGAACTGCTACTGCTGAACTCAACTTGTTATTAGCTTCTGTGCAAAGATGTGCTTGTGAGTCATGTACAGTGCTGCAAGGAAGAGGATTTGGGAGGTATTTGACAGTAAGACATGGTTGTTTTTCCCTGTTTTTTCCCCTGCCCCATTCCTCTTTCTTAAAAAAACCTCCAGACATGTTCCTAGAAGCCTTTTGCTTCTGCCTTGGAAGGGCTGTATCTTTGTGTTGCTCTTTACTTTTGTGAACTTATTTTGGTTGTTTAAGTGGTTTCTGTTGAAGACCATTTTTTTCTAAATTGATTTTACTCTATAACATAGGAATATACTTGTTGAAAGAGAAATGTCTCTGTCTTAGCTGTCTTAGATGAAAAAGCAGGATGCACAACAAAAACAAGGCCTAGTAAATTATCTTGTAAAGTAGCATTTGATGCTTGTTGGTTGTGAAAGACTGGAAAAGAGCATCATATAGTACTATTTCTGGTATAAACTCCTGGTAATATGGAGAAATGCTAATGGCCTGTAACTAATGAACAGATTTCAGCTAATGGAAATGTTTTATTTTCACTTAAATTTCAATTAAGGTATGAATTATGCATCAGGCAATAATATCTTGTTAGTAGATGTTATGTCAGGTTTTCTGGAATTCAGGCATTATGTAATTTAAAAGCATGCTCTCCATCACTTAAGCTTATTTAAAACCTCATTTTGCATATATGCTAGTTCAGGTGTTGAAGTTCAGTTAGGGTTTGAAGTAATAATGTCAGTTTGTACCTAGGCACAAATTGAGGTTTTGAAGGTGGCCAGGTTCCATATGTGCACAATACAGTAAGAGCAGTTTTGGAAATTATTTTATAGGAAGCCAAGTGTAATCAAGTACTTTGTGTAATCTTTAGCAGCCTTTAAGACAACTCTTGGAGATGCAATGTAAGTAACTTGCTTTTTTTACCCAGTGTTGCCATTAGTGGCATATTTATAAAATCCAGCTGTGGAAATTCTGATTTTTGAATAGTTTATCTTTAGGTTTGTCCCATATTTGCCTTATATTGACATTGTTTCTGAGGTGACTTAGGTCAGATATATCATTAAAATACATTATATGGGGTTTTTTTGTGCCTTTGGATGTTGAAATTGAAATGCGAATCACATTGCAAGAACTGGGAAGAACCCCCAGAGGTTGTTTGTCTGTTTCTTGTTGAGTGCCTCACCTCCTCATCGTTCTCTCCTCAGGTCAGAGGGCCAGATGCAGTACATACCACTGGATCTGCTGATTCACATGTAAGTCCAAAACACTTCAACAAACAAAAAACCAAACCCAAATTCCAGCCAAACCCACAAGCTCGAAATAGGCCTGTTTTTGAAGCAAACTGCTTGCTGCAGGCAGAGGCTGGTGCACTGGGTATGTAACCTGTAGGTGTTTGCAAATGAACCATTGATTTCACGTTTAAAAATACTCCTTGAAACTTTCAAAACAAGCACCAGTGTAGGAGCTCTGCTGCATGGTGCTGCATCCACAACAGGTACTGGAGCAGAAAGGAGCTGCAAGGACTTTGTATGGGTTTGTCTCTCATACTGGGGAATGCTTGAGAATACGAGGTCATCAATCCTAGGAGTCATGGGATGTTGGGATGTTGAAGTGCCTTTTCACATATTCTTGGCTTCTCAAAACTGAGACAGTGTGGCCCTAAGTCCATCCTTTATTTTTCTTTCTAATAGAATATGGTAAGGGAAAAGGTAAGAGGAATAACCTGGTCCTGCTGGCCACCCCACCCCTTATCCCCTTAGTGATGAGACTTTTGCCTGGTTGTGTGGTTGGCATGTTGCATGAAGACCTACCTGTTTCTGAGCTAAAATGAAAACAGGCAGCAAGAGCCAAACTGGGAGTTAATACCAGACAATTTATTCTGTGGTTTGGATTTTCTTCAAGATTTCAATTTGATTTTGTACATGCAAAAGTCAATTACCAGCTTGTGAGACAGCATTGTTCAAGTTGATAGCAGAAACTTTTAATAAAGGAGTAGCTTGTTTTATTGATTTCTTTTACTTGCTACAGTTTGGACAATTAACTCTTAAATCTCTTATGAGTGTTTTTTATTGATGTAACTGGAACTTGATTGTGTTGTGCCACCTGACAGTCAATGCAGTGTTCTGTTTAAACAGAAGTTTGCTTTCATACAGAGATTTGATTACACAGCTGCAAGTTTCTCTTTACTTCTATCATTTTACTTTACCCTTTTCACAGTATTCTGCATTTTTTGAAGGAGGAAGACCTTCAAGTTTGGTGTAGTTCTATTGTTAGGAATTCTGTGAAGCTGCATCTGGTTAATGATAGTGTTATAATTGCCCACTAGAATCCTAACTAGCAGACATAAATTAGTTCAATCTTCTTAACATTATATTGCTCCTGCCACTTGGAAGTTGTTTTTTTCCCTGAGACCCTTTCTAAATTGAGCAGGTCTTAGTGCCAGAACTCTTTTATCTTGCAGCTGCTTCCCTTATGTCACTGGAACAAATAATTGTGTGGCTGATCTGCAGGTATCCTGTGACATTATTGTGAGAGATTATTTTCTGATGACAGGATAAGCCTTGGGTAGGAGTATGGTATTTGTTCTGCCTGCATTGCTGTGCCGTAGCTGTGTGCTCATGTTTGGCCAAGATTGTAAATTGTTGGTTGCACTGAAACAGAAGCTGTTTTTCAGACAACTGGAAGACTGGATTTTATTAAATTTAAAATCACACAGGTGAATTAAAAGCTCCTGATAAACCTGTCACAGCAGCTCATGTTGACAAACATGGTGTCATAAACCAGATAACTTCACAGACAGCACTGCATAAATTTGTCACTGATAGCTTTACTTTCAGTCATGAAGAGGTAACACTTTCAAAGAAATACGAGCTACTTGGTCCTGTGCTTGGCACAGATCTAAGAGGTGTTTGTGATGCTAAGCCAGGATTATAAATTTCAGATTAAAGATATTAAAGATATCTCAAACAGTTTGTTTTTCATGGTGCTGTCTGATGTAAACATTTTTTCAATAGGAAGCTGATACTAGAAATAAAACTCTTTACAAAGAGAGTTATTCCTAGAGGAAACCCTTTCCAGTTGATATCAGAACTTTTTTTACAATGTGATGTTGAAGTTCTTCACCTTATTTGTCTTCATATTTTATTGAGCTGACTTTTTGTTAAGAACTGTCATTGCAAAAACCATAGTTTTAAGCAGCACTGTGTGCTCTGTGTAAGAGTATCACAAATATTTTGAAGACAAGGCTCATAGCTTATGTTTTTTTCTTCTGGGACTTTGTTGTTGTGCTGATTCTTCATGAATTACTGTGTTAAGGTAGGCGTTTCCAGAGAAGTATCTTTTCCCTCATTTAACTTCCCACTGCCCATTTCTTTGGAACATGCTCTCCCTCCTGTTGTACATCCTCCATCTTCCTTCTCTTGATGGTTTACTGCCTGTTAATTGCCAGAATAGAGCCTTAAGAATTCCAGAACTTACTGTTATTTGGAGTGCTTCCTTCACAGGGTTTTGGAAAGAAATTAGAAACAATCTAGGAGCTGAATTTGAGGCTTTTTGTTTCATTTAACTGATAGCTAAAAGCCTCTAGAATGCTTTTTATTGTTCTGGCAAAGCTATTAATTTTTACCTTGAAGTACAACTGAAATTCAGCATCCATTTAGTTGTTCCATTACCTCGCACAAACATTATTCTGGCAAAATAGTCAGAAAAGCTTTTTGAAGAATGGGGGAGGGAAGGGGGAAGAACTGTAGTGCAAAGCATGTATTTCTGAAGGTTTAGAAACTGCAGCACTGCACAGTGATAGATGTCCAGGCTCTTACAGAAGTGTCCTTCAGATTTCAGAATGGTGTATTAAAAGCTTTCTCATTAAACCAAGGGTGATTTGTTTAAAAAAAAGCCACACAGATTTAAATTTGTTTTTAGTTGTATTAGATAATGACAACTTCAGAGATAGGTACAGAAAGGCTTTTCTTTGTTTTATCTGAGTTACTGATTTAGACCAAGGTCAAAAGTAGCAACATTATTTTAATTGTTTTGTAAACAGTTTGATGTCTGTTTTCTTACTCTGTCTGCAGCCTCTAATGGAAAGTAAACTTAAAGCATTCAGTATTGGCAAAATGAGTGCTGCCAAACGGACTCTGAGCAAGAAAGAGCAAGAAGAATTAAAAAAGAAGGTAATGGTATACTGTGAAAATTTTACTTTGTATATAGAGCTCAAATAAGTTTGCTTTTAGATTGCAACCAGCTTTTACACCAAGTGTCTTAATTTTGATAATTGTACCTCTCTGAGAGCGGAAGTGTATTGTATTTTATATGTATAATGTATTTTTGGCATCCATGGCATTACCATACAGAGAGGCTTACTCTTTCCTTCTCTGTGGGAAATCAAGTTCTCTGGCTTCCTGCAATAGGGAATTACAATAATCTGTTGATGTGTTGCTCAGGATGGAGACAGCCATCACCTTAGGTAATTTTCTGTGCTTCCCTTGCTCTCTGTCATTGGATTTCAGTCATTACAAAGAGTACCTGTCATTTTTGAAATTGTTTCAGTACGCATCCTTATTAGTTCTGTAAAACTTTTTTTTGTCTAATGGCAGTATCGGTAACTAATACAAACCTTAAAATTTGATACTGCATTTTAGATTACTTAGGAGTGTCCAAATTTTAGGAAATATGTATCTGATAGTTGGTCATGTGGAAGTTTTGAAAATTTTGAGGTTTGAACTTCAGACACACAACTCACACTATATTCCAGTGGCTTATCTCTGGTTGGGTTGTTGGAAATACTGGCCTAAAGATCATGATAGTGCTAAATTTAGTGTCTCTAATCCATTGAATGAACTTGTTCTCTGGGAGATGAGAAAGGTGCTCCTGTTGTTTGTTGGTCTCCTTCAGCCGCGTGGGTGGATTGTAAAGGCTGGGATGGAAGGGGCACTGTTCTCTCATGCTGAGGCCAACAAAGCTCCAGACTCATAAGGCTTTGATTCGGGCTTTTCTGTTTGGCATCTTTTGAATGTTAAATTGCCATGTAAGCTCCTGGAAAGGAGCATATTGGAGCACACAGCCTCACTGGCTTTGCGTGTTACGTGCTGTTTTCTGCCCACATTTCTCAGAGATTCAAATTGTCCAAAATTGAAATGCAGTTTGTAGCTTGAGCTCTAGAAAATAAAAGGAATGTCACTTAGCTAATTTAAGAGTAACTATCTAGTGAAGGTTGTTGTGTGATGATAGTAAATAGATTAACATTTGCTGTGTAGGAGGATGAGAAGGCTGCTGCAGAAATTTATGAAGAATTCCTTGCTGCCTTTGAAGGAGGTGATGGTAATAAAGTGAAAACATTTGTAAGAGGAGGAATCGTTAATGCATCTAAAGGTATAACTAATCTTTTTTTGGAGGTGGTGGGTCATTTGGCTTTGAGGAAAGATGAAGATTGGCTCTGAATTGTACTTTAATGTTACATTAGAAGCAGAAAAGAAAACTTGATGCTAAAATCTACTTTATGCTTTGACTGAGGTGGGGACTAGTGTGATTTGCATTTTAACCATAAGAAGAAAAAAGGCTTTGGTTTAGACTACCTAATCTATGTTCTTTTTACTTCACATTAAAAGATATTAAATTTTGTAAAATCCGTATTTTCGACTTTTTAAAAATGAAATAATACATTGAATTGAATGACCAGTAGTAAAGAATAACATTCTTTCTAATGAACAGTGTTATGCAGCATTAATTAATAAAATTTTCATTCAATTTGCCTTTAATTTCAGAGGAGCATGAAACAGATGAAAAACGGGGTAAAATCTATAAACCTTCGTCGCGATTCTCGGATCAAAAAAATCAACCGAGTCAGCCGTCTAATGAGAAACCTCCATCCCTCCTAATGATAGAAACCAAAAAGCCTGTAAGTGTCTTGCTTGAATCTTAACTCCTCCTGATGCATTAGAAGTGCTTAGGAAAGGGCCGTGTGATCTTGCAGAGTAGTTCTGTCTGCACGTGTCACATGCTGAGAGGAGGTGACATTTGGAGATGCCTGAAGCTGTAGCAGATACGAAGGGGATGAAGTGTAGAGCCCCGGGAGCCCTGTATGTGGCACAGCACCCCTGGTGCTGCACTGCCCTTTTACTGTGCTGCTGCTAATGTGGACAGACTGCTCATGGATATGGATTTAGGGACTGTTGCAAAGTACCAGCTTCTTCAGTCCTGAGAAGTTCTGGTTTTAGGAGTTATTCTTCTCAATCCCTATTGCTACCATCTGGTTTTGATTTTTCTTTTTAAACTTAAAACCAAAAAATAAATTGACCTTTGTGTTGATCCGAGTTTTTCTTATTAGGGTTCTTTGAGTTTGTTTGTTTGTTTTGTTTTGGGTTTTTTTAGGGGGGTGAAGTTCCAGAAGTCCCTTTAGAAGTCCTCTTTGAGTTCCAGAACGTGCACAGTTCTAAAGCTGAACACCTTGCTTTATTTAATTTATTTTGTCTTCTTCATGGTTTGATGGAGTATTTTTTTGTTTTGTTTTGGGTTTGTTTTTTTTTAACTAAGATTCATCATAAAAAGTAATGAAAATATTAGAAATATGAACAAGCAGTCTTCAAGTCAAGTGATAATTGCATATGATTATTGTTACTAGTGTGTATGTGTAATGAATGTCTTGGATGTCTTAGAGGTCTTTTAATAGAGCTTACTACAATTTTAAAGCTTAAGTGAAACATGTATGATGCTGCCTGTGAGGGTGGGAAATGAATGTAATGTAATAATTGTGGGCAGTTCCATCATAACCTCCCTCCAGCTTTAGACAAATGTCAGTGTTAGACCAGTGGGGTTCTACTGGATGGCAGTTTTGATTTTCATTGTATGTAAAGCTCTACAGATAGAGAAATGAATTGTAGCATTTTTTTATTTTTTTGAGCTCTGTTTTGTCATATGCAAGTGTTTGTACTGTAAGACTATTACTGCTTTTCAAATTTTTCATAAATACTTGTGAAGTAATGCAATCAGTTTACTCACTTGCCCTGTCCAATGGTGATTGAAGATAATGAGGTAAAAATGATTTTATTTATTTGGCAGACCCTCCCCAAAAACAAAAACAAACAAACAACTTTGCCTGGGGTGAGTAGGAAGTCCAGTTTTTCCAAAGCTGTAGTGTGTAACACAAATATTTTGTATGTCTGCCTATTGGAAACGTTTTCATTTAAATTTGATTATATAAAAACAATGTTATTGAAGATAGCATTTCACATGAGTTAGTTAAGGAACATATATTACTGTTAAAAAAAAGTAGTATTGCAGTATCCATATTCCTTGTCATTCAGGACTGTTTTTCCTGAGGATCTTGAACTATTTAAAGTAACTGTTTTTCAGACTGTATTTACATCCAAAAGGAAGCAAGAGAAGGAAATTTTTTCAAGTAGAATGTTTGTGGATAAAATTATTGAATATATATGTAAAATAATTTACATATATATGTACACCCATCTGTCAAATTCATTAGAGCATGATGGTTTGCTAGGGATGTAGTCAGCATCGTAGTTTCCAAATGGAACAAAGTGGCAAAATATCTCACAGTTATTTTATATGTGTATGTAGTAGAGAGAGTGTTTGATCACATGTGCTGCATTGTGAGAATGAGAAATAACAATTTATTTTCAACTATCCATAATGTTTTATTTTCTAGCTTTGTGTTTCATAGCGCTCAGTCTGAATGTTCCGAGTCTGTTTGGTTGTTGTTTTGGTTTTTTTTTTTGGTTGTTTTTTCCTCCTGTAGTTACTTGGTTTGAAAACTGTGGGTAAAATATGCATGGAAATTATTTAAAGTTTTGTTTTATGATTTTTAATTCTGTTCATTTTGTCTTCTGAAATGTTATTTTATATATCTTTAATTTTAGCCTTTGAAGAAAGGAGAGAAGGAAAAGAAAAAGAGTAATTTGGAACTTTTTAAAGAAGAATTAAAGCAGTAAGTTTGCTAGTTTTTACTGTAAACAAATGAAATCCAAGGGTTTTGCCTTGTTTTGCAGACAGTATTTAAGATGATTCTTGCTAAGTTGTTTCCCAAAGAAGGTTTTTAATTTTTTTTCCTCCCTCAAATGCTGTGACATTAATTAGCTTAAAGTAACTTAGGCTTAATTCCTGCCATTGTTAATGGGCTTGGCCTTGGCCATTGTTGGGTCCATCCTGGAGCTGGCTGGGTTGGCTTCATCAGCCATGGGGAAGCTTCTGGCAGCTCTCACAGGGGCCTGTGTACCAAAACCTGCCCAGCAAACCTTGAACAGGGCTGCAGCAGAGAGAGCGGTGACAGTATGAACTGTGTCACTCGAGAAAGAAGGAGCTTTGTCAGTGCTTCTAAACTGTGTCCGGAGGAACTTGTAAGAAGAGGTTGAGCTTTTGTATAATGCAGAAATAAGTGTTGTAATTCAAGTCTAGAGACTTCAACTTACAAAGTGTTAAAAGCAAGCTGGATAATGCTTGAAAAAGCAGATTGTTTCACTTCCAAATGTGTTGTAGTACAACTAAGAGCAGTACATGTATTGAGTGCAGCTGAGTGCCATATATTTATCCTGATGCTAGAGATGGAAAACAAATGAATCTATGCATTAGAAAGCAGTAGTTGCAACATTCTAAATCCATATGTGGCTTTTGTGAGGAGTGCCTGAGCCTCACTGCTGTGTGTTCCTTAGTTGGTGTCAGTGTGTTGAACTGACAGCCTTGGATGCCTGGGATTCAGTACCTTCATATCAGGATTTAAGGCCAGACTGCAGGGAACCAAATAGTTACTTGTGAGTACTGTCCTCAGGGTTAAAAACTGAGCTGAAATCTAGTTTATTCTGGAAATAGTAATGTGGGTGTACCTGTGAGTAAGACTTAGAAAAGCTAGAGGGATAAATAGACATTAAGGAATTGTGTGCATCTTGAAAAGTCACCTGAGTGGTGTGTGGATCTCTGGCAGTTGGATGTGGAATTGGAGTCACTTTTTCAGAGCACAGTTCTTCCAATTTTGTTTAAGAGTGAAATACCCTGACAGTGTGAATGAGGAAGCATGCAGCTGGAATAATTCTGGTAGATATATTCCAGTTGATGAAACAGAAGTTCAGACGTATTGGCAATTTGGAAGTTCTAACAAACTCATTGTTCCATATTAAAAATTCTCATAATTGCAAAGTTAAATCAAAATTTTAGAATAAACACTTCAGAATGGTTTTAAGTTGTTGCTTACTTTAAACTTGTTTTGTAGAATCCAAGAGGAGCGTGATGAAAGGCACAAAACAAAAGGTAGATTGAGTCGTTTTGAGCCACCCCAGTCTGATTCAGATGGGCAGCGGCGTTCAAGTAAGTAGATGTTATTTTTTATGTTAGTCTGGGCTACAAGATTTGTAGACTAAATTGTACATATTTTTCTTCTCTATATTCAGTGGATGCTCCTTCAAGAAGAAACAGATCATCTGGTGGTAATACTGATTCTTTTCGTACTCAATTTAATGTTGTCATTTAAATGCATAGCAGGGATTATGACTTCTTTTTATTTTTTTTCCTTTATGTTAGTACTGGATGATTATGCACCAGGGTCACATGATGTTGGAGATCCAAGCACAACAAATTTGTATCTGGGAAACATCAATCCTCAGGTAAGTTTGGAGCCAAGGGGTGCAGTGTTGGCATGTTTGGGCCCAGATGAATATTTTGCAATATTCATTGAAATAAATCCTCTGTACATAATGCTGAAAAGTTAAGGTTTAGACTACCAATCTCTACCTCAGTTAAAATTCTTTTTCCATTGATATCCCTAAGCAAGGTGGATCATATCTTAAAAATTTGAGTTTGCTCAGTTAAAAGTGCAGTTTTTTAGATTCCTGTTTCTGCAGTAGATTGCATTGGGTGCTATGAATGGTGTTTTTCAAGAAACTAAAAAACCTAAAATTTTGACATTTGGACAATAATACAAACAACTGTCACAGAAATACAGTGACAAAATGTTAATTTTTACCTCTTTTTCATGTAGATGAACGAAGAGATGTTATGTCAAGAATTTGGCCGCTTTGGACCATTGGCGAGTGTTAAAATCATGTGGCCAAGAACTGATGAAGAAAGAGCCAGAGAAAGAAATTGTGGCTTTGTTGCCTTTATGAACAGGAGAGATGCTGAAAGAGCATTGAAGAATTTAAATGGTAAACAGATTTCTCTGTTCAGGGCTGTAATTATCTTTGCAGACTGTAAGCACATTTTCACGTTGTTTCATCAGACAAGTGAGATGTATTCTGTAACTCCAGTAGATACCAGGCTGGCAGTAATTTTAGTTTACATTTGACTGTTCTACTGGCAACAGAATGTTATCAAACAATAGTAATTGTGTTCTGCACATTCTGAAGACAGACATTGGGGGAAGACTAATAAAACATTTCGTGTAATGGGCCTTCATTTGCCTATGTTGTAGTCCAATAGATGTAATAATAGTAATCAACAATATAAGCAAAAGGTAAACGGTTGGCAGGCAAACGTAAATGTTGCACTTAACAAGGATCAATTTCTAACAGCATAGTAGTGGAGGTTTTTTCCTTTCCCTTTTCCAGGCAAGATGATTATGTCGTTTGAGATGAAGCTGGGCTGGGGCAAAGCTGTTCCTATACCACCACACCCCATCTACATTCCGCCCTCCATGATGGAGCACACGCTGCCGCCGCCCCCCTCGGGACTGCCTTTCAACGCCCAGCCTCGGGAGAGGTTGAAGAACCCTAATGCTCCAATGCTACCCCCACCAAAAAACAAGGAGGATTTTGAGAAGGTAACTTACAGTACCCTGGGCCGTATCTCATTGTTAAATACTACATCTGTGACAGTATTTCAATGGCTTCATAGATTTGCATTGTTCAGGCTGACTTTGGCAGCCCTTAGTCTGCAAATTCTCTGGCTCCCTGCTGTAGCCCAAGGGAACCTACTTAATTCCTGAAGCTTTGTTTCATACCTGTGTTAGTGGACAGTACATTGGCTATTGGTTAATTTAGTGCTGCTTAAAATCTGGCTATCATTTTCCCCCTCCAGGCTCCCTGGATTTTTTTCTCCTACGTCCCCCCCTTTTCTTGGCTGCCAAATTGCAGTATCTAAATTGTTTTTCTTATAGAAAACCCTACATTTTAATTTGGGTAGCATTATTTTTACCCTAGAAGAGTTGATGTATTTTGTGTAGAAGGTAATTAATCTGGACATTGAGTAAGTATTTTATGCTACTTATGGAGTCAATTTTCAAACTTTTCATTTTGTGGCATATTAGCTGATAAAAGGGTAAGTATCTTGAAATCACAAACAACTTGATTTACATTTGTAAGAATTTATTGAATCTTTGAATGACACTTTAATGTCAGGGCTGTTTTTTGTAAGACTTGGGAATAAAGTAATACCAAGTAATGATCCAAGTCAAATAGTTTAGCATCTTTTCATAAACTTAAGAACTCCTTTCTTATATATTCAGCATAGTTCCTATTCAGTGCCTCAATGTACATTCTGACAGGAATGTTCTGATACTTTGCAATTAGTGAACCTTCACGGTTCACTGACACAACCATTTGAATTTTGTGTAATTGCTTAGTTATAACTTCACAGCAGTGATTGCCTGCAAAGTTTGTGATAGATGTGTAGTATTTTCATTGCATATGTATATTTTTGCTTGTTACTTGTTAACAATACTCACATATTCTATGTTTATTATCTGATGTGACTTCATATACAGACTCTGTCGCAAGCCATAGTCAAAGTGGTTATCCCAACAGAAAGGTACATGTTTTTCTTTATTATTACTGATCTAAATATAGAAAATTTCCCCTTCGGAATTTTAAAGAAAAATGGTGATGTTGTGGAAAAGGTAATGGCTTGACTGAGCAATGGTTATTTTATGATGCTTCAAAAAAATGTATGTGGTCTAACTATTCTTGCCTTATTAACTCTTTTTTTCAAGTGAGATTAGACTTAAGTAACTACCTTTTGCATTGAATTTGAGCACTAGAGAATAGATGCAGGGTAGTTTTGTCAGTGAACGCTAAGGTGAAATATTGTCTTACAGACACAGCATAAGTCCTGATGTAAACCTCTGTGTACTGGGATGCAGTTGTGGGTGGGGTTTTTTAGGGGGGTTTTTTGTGGGTGTTTTTTTTTGACTTGTACATTTTATAACCAGTTCTTTTGAAAATCACTTTTGATTTCTGCTAATTTTTAAAATGCAGCAGTTAATAATTTTTGTCACTGAAAGAGATAATTTTTTATTATTGCAAGGATATTTTTCCATTTTGCTCCCCATCACTGTTCCTACCTTCACGCTAGTCTAGGTATACTCTTGCTCAGTTAAGCTAAAGCCTTTTCCCAAACATAGGAACACAACACTGTTTTAAAAGTAAAGAAGCACAAAAGATTACCAAATTCTCTTTGACATTGGCCTTGGTGAGCAACACCAGCTGAACTGTCTGCGGCAGCGGGGGACCAGGAAAACATCATGGGATGGATTGGGAAAGTATACAGTTTTTGACCAGACATTGGTACGATCGGCTCCAATAAATGTGGTTTTATTATAACTGAAAAACCTTTTTTTTTGTTGGCCAACTTAAGCTAAATGACATTTAAAAATAATGCACTATTGGTTTTTTACTACACTGTTTTAATTGTCACCAAGTCCCTTTTTTCTTTTTTTCGCATGGGGGGAGGGGGCAGGAGGAGATTTGTGAAGCTGGTTGTAGTGCATTAACAAACTTGTCAGTACATGCTCCAATGTGCTGTATTTTTGATGGAAATTTAGGGCAGTACAGTTTTTGTTGGGTAGAGACTTGAATAATTGAGGCGACCAGGAGGAGTCTTGATTTGAGAAACATATTGAGTAGTAAAACAAGTACTTGTAAAACTGTACAGTGCTCACAGAGTAGCTGTCAGAGAAAAATTTTTATTTTTCTATGTCCATTTTATTTACTG
This sequence comes from Cisticola juncidis, assembly GCA_013400215.1. Lineage (NCBI taxonomy): Eukaryota > Metazoa > Chordata > Aves > Passeriformes > Cisticolidae > Cisticola > Cisticola juncidis. The sequence goes on from VXBR01010920.1 coordinate 4,219,210, forward strand.
TAGCATTGTGAAAGCCACTATGAACTCATGTTAAATGAATTGTATTTGGAAACACTTCTAATGATTCCTGATGGTTTTGGAAGTTGCCAATGACAACTGCTAAGACCATTCATTACTCAGTGCATCCAATCATGTAAAAATTTTGACTGACTTCAGTGGGATAATACATGTAATGATTCTCTTTTAATTAAAACTTTTCAATACCATTTTTAATATCTCTTACTCAGTGAACAGCAAACCTTGAGTATGTATAACCAATTGTTTTTTTCTGAGAAATTCACTTCTAAGTAGTCACATCTTACATACCAAAATGCCTATAACAACCTCTTCTAGAAACAGGATGAGCTGAATCTATTTTCATATGTTGGAGGTCTACACAAAGCAGATGTTCTTGTTCAAGCATAAGCTGCTCTTACACAACTTGATTTTACTTGAAGAAAACCAGTGATGGTTTGCAGGAAGCCAGAAGTGATCACACTGGATTTGCCTTAAAATAAACAAATGCTGTAATAGTTCAGAGGCTTGAAAGCTAATTATAGATTTCTTTCTTGCTGATGTTTTCAAATACAGTTCATATAACAAGAAGAGTCTGGGTGTTTAGACTTTCAGAACACTGCTGTAAATAAAATGGCTACAGAATTGTTGAAACTATGTCCTCTTTGCAATGTTTTTGGGATTATAAAAAACAGACAGGAAAATTGAACTGATTTTATCTGTGTAATATTTGAGGCAAATTTTGGTTTAAAAAGAGCACTTGCAGATAGCAGGGATAGCTTTCTATTACTATGCTTTTAAGTTGATTTTTTTTAATCTAGTGCATTATGTCTGTGGCAGAACTTGGAATACTCATGGTAGAAAATAGTCACCTCATTGCTAAGAAGTAATGGAAAATTTTCCAACTTTATAATGTAGCAATTAAGGAATTTCAGTCATCAAAAAAGTGCTATATAGAAATCTAATGAAAATCTAATGAATTACATGTAAAGAACCAATATCCATTTGTTGCATCTAAAAAAATAAATTAAAAATGGAAAAATCTGTGGTTTTTTGGCTTGCATCACATTCAAAGGACACGTGCTGTGAAGCTTTTGCTGTATGTAGGTAATATATTTTTAAAATTCAGGACCCTATTTCCATAAAACCCCAAAAGGGTGGAAACTGGCTGCCACTGTTTTTGATAAAGCTTTTATGACTGACTCCTGTTAGTATGCTTAGAAGTGACTCTGCACTGAAAAATGTGCACTTCACATCCACTTTTTGCCTGTCTCAGGATGTAGTGCTGAATGAAGTGATACAGATTTTTTTTTTTTTTTTAATTGTGATTTAGTTCTCTTGGGTGTATGAGGGAGGGGACATGGGATGGTATGACACACAGGGATGGTCAGTTTTGTTCTATGCCAATAGTTAACTCTTGACCAAAAAGAGACAATCTAAATTTAATAAATACATTGCCCTGTGTGGCCTCAAGAAGGCTATTTGCTTTTCCTTTCATACTTGAATAGTTTGAAAGCTGAATGCAGATTCTATTGAATATTCAGAAGTATGAGTGTTTTATTTTGAGCAAAATATTCAGCCACTTGTTCCACTGTAGAACTTCAGCCAACACTTCAGTCTTACTTCTAGACAATGTAGATGAGGGCTTAGTTTTTGATACCTAATTGTACTTTTGTGTTCAGGTGCCCATATTTGTGTATCAGGCTTCTGCTAAGCAAGACATGGCAATTCAGGAAGGAGGTCTCTTAAATTCTTACTGCTAGGCATGGTTTGATTTTTAGAATGCCCGTGTCTGTGATGCAAAGCTATAATATGTTCCATGTTGCCTTATCTTTTATGCAGATTTCTTAACAATACAGCAAAATAATCTCCTGCACAGTTGTAGTATCTTAGGTGGAGTGTAGTTTTATATAGTGTTAGGTCTGAATCAATTTTTCTTTAACTGTGTTGTTGTTGTAGGAATTTGCTCGCTTTGATACATCGAATGATAGAGTTTGTGGTTCGGGAAGGGCCCATGTTCGAAGCCATGATCATGAACCGAGAAATCAACAACCCAATGTTCAGGTGCTTATTCCATTGCTTCACTTGCAGATAACACCACTGTTCTTTTCACTGTTGTTAATACTCTGCATTCTTGAAATACTAATAAGGCTGGCTTTTGCTGTATGTATCTTTATGTGCAGATGTAAGCTTTACAAATTGTACATATGGCTGTAGTATCCTTTTATAAGGAAGGAGGCACTTTTATTCCAGTTGTGACTAATGTGTACGTATAAATAAGTAAAATGGCACAGCCCCCCATGTAATACATCTTTCTCTCTATATAAATAAATAACATTTAACACATCATCTGAGGGATTCACAATCAGTGGAAGCAGTAACATACATTTTAGAAAAAAGAAAAAAATCCCCCCCTGTCCCCCAGACAACCTCAATGGGAAGTCCACTCTTCTTGGAGCCTAGTTTCTAACCTTTAGCAAGAACTGGGTGTAATTTTTCTTCTGTGTCAATTAAAATAGAATTCAACTTCAGCTGAAAGAGGGAAGTTTTGACAATTTCCAGCACTTGTCATTGATAGAATAAAAAAGGACGAGTTTCCAAATTTCTTGTGAAATGCAGTTTCTGTTAAAGGGTTTTCAGAGAAGTGCTAAATGACCTTTTAGCAGTATTTTATTTGCAGTAAGTTTAAAGTGCGTCATTATGATTTTCATTTGCAAAGTGAGAAAATATGTGGGTCAAAATATCCTGGCCATTAAAAATTGGCTGCTTGTCCCCCACATCCTCTGTCAGATGTTGCCAGTGTTCTGCCAGACAATTTACTGGTGGAAAACTGGCGGTCATTTGGTATATGAGGAGTCACCTCACTGTGCAACTGCAAGCTCCTGCATCACTTGTGCTGAGGTTGCAGTTGCTCCTGCAGAGACTCTTTGCCCGGATGATTCTTCTGCTTTGCTGTGAGGTTGCACAGTTGTTCTTTGTGACCCTGTTTTTTCTGCTCTTGAGTTCTGAGCAGTGCTGTGCCTTTGGGGAGCTCTGCTCTCTGCAGCTCGCACGTGTGTGGATGAGTGTGTGCAGCAGTTACACATGTTCTGCCTGGCTGTGGGTGTACATGATTTTAGCTCATTGTGTTCGCTCTGCAGTTGAGGTGGGATTCTGAACAGGGTTTTGTTTTTGTTTTTTTTTTAATTGCTTCTTTAAATTTGTGTCGGTTCAAGATTTGTAATATGCTTTGTGTCTTTTCTTTGCTCTTTTGTTTAGGTTTCTGTTTGAAAACCAGACTCCAGCCCATGTGTATTATAGATGGAAGCTTTATTCAATTCTTCAGGCAAGTAGAATTTTAGTGATAATTCATAGCTTCAAGCATAGTGAAGTAAAACAACACCAAAGTAAAAATACTTGTGGTTCAATTTTTGTAGGGGGATGCTCCAACCAAGTGGAGGACGGAAGATTTCCGCATGTTCAAAAATGGATCCTTCTGGAGGCCACCGCCGTTGAATCCGTACTTGCACGGGATGTCGGAAGAGCAGGAGACGGAGGCGTTTGTGGAGGAGCCCAACAAGAAGGGCGCGCTTAAGGAAGAGTATGTACCACTGACTGATGGGGCTGCCTTCATTGCTGCTCTGCCTGGCTTTGCCTGTTGTGTTTTTGTGCTTCTGATGTGTCATCCCATGAGTTGTACTTGTCATAGTATTATGTACATGGTTGAGTAAGTGTCTCTTTACCTCAGTGCTTCTGATCATACTTGTTGCTAAGTACATTCTTAATTTGGTTACATTTGTCATCACTGAACCTTTTATTCCAGTTGTTATTAACCCTTAGTTTGACAAGGATTAGGAAGTTGAGAGTTTTCCCCCATTTTCTGCTGCTGTCTATAGCTGAGGGTCTGTAGCATCTTTCTCAGCATTGTTACGACCTCACAAACTAAACCTTGCTGTTCATCAAAAGTTAAAGTTGGGCGCAGTTGTTCAGTATTGAAATTCCTGGTATTTCAGACAGAGGGACAAACTGGAGGAAATTCTACGTGGATTAACACCTCGGAAGAATGACATTGGAGACGCAATGGTTTTCTGTCTAAATAATGCAGAAGCTGCTGAAGAAATTGTGGACTGCATTACAGAGTCATTGTCCATCCTCAAGACTCCTCTTCCTAAGAAGGTGTGGAGATTTTCTGTAATCTTGTGTTTTAGGGGAAGAGCTCACTTAGCAGCACGTCCATGTAATTAACAAAGATTATTTTATAAGTTTCACTTAGTGTTGAGGTTTTGTACTAAAAAGTGGACTTGAATTTAAGTATGATCTCTTCCTGTGGAATTTTATTACATATTTTTTATTCTTTCTGAGTTTGCTTGTAAATAATATTCTGGCTTATTGTGAAATTGAAAACAGTGAAATGGTCTGTTCGAATGAGGCAATTAAAATAGATTGCCATGATTCTCCTTTGTAATGCAGTGGTAATATGTTTATAGTAGTTAATATGCTATAGCATAACAGGGGATAATTGCTTCTTAACATGTTTATTAATAATATAGCTGTCCTACACTTAATTCTAGTTAGGTACTTCCAGGTAGCTTAAATTGTCTTGTGTTCTTTCTGTAAAAATGCCTTTATTTTCAGGAGAGTTTAAATTGGAGTTATCTTAATTTCACTTCATTTTATTGTAGATCGCAAGATTGTATCTAGTGTCAGATGTGTTATACAACTCTTCAGCTAAAGTTGCCAATGCTTCCTATTATAGAAAATTGTAAGTATAATATTTTAGGTGATTGGCAGTTAAAAAAGCCCTCTTATATTCATGTCTGTATGTACATCTCTGGATAAACAGAGATGTAGGAAATTCCAGACTTTCCTGTGCTACTGCTATTACAGACTGATGGTATTTCTATCTGTTTACGTGAAAATGTGTAAGGTGTAGCATGTTGGTAATGCAAAAATTGTGTGCCCCATGCAAGGGACCACTTGAATGGAACTCTGTAAAGGTGAGAATACCTCTTGTGCCTGTTGACAAAAAGAGCCTGTAGATAATATTCAAGATATGGTATAGCAGATAGTTCAAGCAAGAAAGTAAATTTCTGAAACATACTTATTTTTATTAAAATGGGAGGGGAGTAACTTTCCATGATCTTTGGATAAAGTATAAGGGGATGTTAAGTACTTCATTTCTAAGGTGCTGAGTAGAATTTAAAAAAAATGCCCAAGGGTCCGTATCTTTGTCATATTAAATGTTTGTGTCTAGTTCCTGGAGTGACTAATGTTAGGGCAGCATGGTGGGAAATACTCAGCATGTTACAAAACTAGTGATTGCAGTTGATGTTTCTTGTTGCAGTGTGTCTGTGTTGTCCTGGTTTGTTTTTTGCACATTGTGAGAAGCTCAAGGGAAGCTGGGCAGCTTTTGCTCACTGTGCTTTCATTGAGAGGCTCACTGAATAAATTAGAGTAGAAGTATAACTAAGAATTTTTAAAAATACAGATTGAATTTTGAGACAATTCTTTCATTCTGTTTAAGGTTGTAAAACTCCTTTTATCGTCCTCCAATCTTTCCAGGGTGTATAAAGAGACTGCAGCAGATGTGAAGATCTCCCTTCACAGTTCTGTTGTTGTCCAAGGTGATTTAATACATAGTAATCATATTTGCTTTATAGTTCAGTTCATGGCTACTGTAAGAATCAAAACCTTGTGCTTTTGAGTCCTGTGTCCCAGGTATTTTCATGAATTATGTATGTCCAGAAAACATATATTACGAAGTTTAACTAAAGAAATGTATATGTTTAATTCTAGTTTTGAAACAAAATTATGTCAGATATTCTCTGATCTCAATGCTACTTACCGTACAATACAAGGCCATTTACAGTCTGAAAATTTCAAGGTATGTATTTTCATCGTTATTTATATGACATAGAAGTCACATAAATAGATGTTCCTGCACAAGAGATTGCATACTATCATAGGTGGCTTAGACATCAAGGTCCCTATATAGGCTTTAAAAAGAATAATATTGAAAAAGTTTTCTTTTGCAAGGATAGCCTTGAAACTAAGGAAGCAAATGAGCATCTGCCAGCTGAAGGCAGCAGATGTACAGTTGTGGAGTTGAGAGGATTACTTGAATTGCAAACAAGGCCTTCTAGCTTTCTTACTGTTCTTGGGCCACCTGTATTTCAGTTTCAGAAGTGAGCTTGTGTGAAGTGCTCAGTGTGGGAAAGAAGCTCCTGGGCAGAACAGCTTAAAGTTACTTCTAAATATGGGGGGATTTTTTTGTGTGTGTGTCAGGCTTTATTTTAGAGTTCTGATAAGCAGTCTGACCATGGGTACTTGAGAGTGATTTTTGAGGTCAAAGCTCTCTACTTCTCATGCTCAACCTGTTTCCTTCTGTTTTCATGATGCCTCTGCACTTCTTGTTTCTTCTAATTGTTCAGTCAGAAGCTTTAAATTCAAAGGTTACAGGGTAGTTACTTTGTATTAAGGTCTTCATCCTGGTTGTCCTTCTGTTCTCAGTGGCTCTAGATTGAGAATCAACTGTAGTTATCTACTTTTTTAAAACTTAGTTAAATTATATGATAAAGAGAGACAGATTTTTTTAACATATCTGCATCTTCAGTAACGTTTAGTGTGTCAAATTTGAACTGAAACACATTTTTCAAATATGCTTTTTAGGAAGAGAAATTATAAAATTATTTGGTTTGGAAGGGACTTTAAAGATCATCTGTTCCAACCCCCTGCCATGGGCAGGGAGGCCTTCCCCTATCCCAGGTTGCTCAGAGCCCCATCCAGCCTGGCCTTGGACACTTCCAGAGACGGGGCAGCCACAGCTTCTCTGGGCAGCCTGTGCCAGGGCCTCATCATCTTCACACTGAAGAATTTCTTGATAATAGATCTCAACCAATCCTCTTTGTGCTTAAAGCCATTCCCCTCTTGTCCTGTCACTCCCTGCCCTTGGAAGAAATCCTTCTCCAGCTTTCTTTTAGCCCCTTTGGGGTCTGGAAGGGGCTCTAAGGTCTCCCCAGAGCCTTCTCTTCTGCAGGTTGAACAAAATGAAAGTAGGAACACAATTTCAGTTCAATAATACGTATGAGCCAATGCTATTTTTTAGTTATTTTATTTTACAAACAGGTATTTTTCTCTTAGATTTGGTGGAGGAACCTGCTTCGAACATTGGAGCAGAATGAAATTTACTATCAGGGTAGAAGTAGCAACAGCCAAAGTAGATAATGTAACAGGAATTGAAAGGGAAAATGAAACCCAAGTGAGATTTCTTAAAATATAGTTCCTATACACATATTTTTGTAAAATTACTAGTCTTGCCCAGCATGGTACCATTTTAATGTACTTCAGTATGGAACTACTTAAGAATAGTTGTCTACAGTAGTAGTTCTCTGTGGTTTATTTCCCACACATACAATTTCTCAATGCAAATGTTTTAGCATTTATTTTTCCCTCTTGCTTCTAGCAACGGGTGATGACATGCTTCCGAGCATGGGAGGACTGGGCAATCTATCCAGAACCATTTCTGATCAAACTGCAGAACATTTTCTTGGGACTTGTAAATATCATGGAAGATAAAGAAACAGAGGTAAGTGACCTCAGGAGTGATGCTCTCAGATGGCAGGGAAAAAATGTGTTAATATAAAATAAGACTGGCAAGGATTATTTTGCTCTCTCTTTTAGAGTGAATAAACCTTTCTTTCTTCCAAGTCCTTGCTCCTGAATAGAGGTGTAACATACTTTCAAAAGCAAATACTATTGGTTCTGTTCATGTGTTTCTTGCTTGTAGAATAGGTGGTGTGGTGGAGTTACATTGTGAAAGTGTTTCATAGCAGCCTAGTAGAGAATGACAGGTATTTCCTTTGTGCTGGAAATACTCTGTAATGCCTGTCTGTGAATTCTGTGTGGAGTTTCAGGCATTGTGACTGTGTGGGAAGATGCCTTTCTGAGCAATGGGAGGAGGACCTGCAGTATAATTTCCCTAAAGCTGATTGCTCAGAGTGGGAGAACACACACGTGAAGGACAGTGCCTGTACCTAACAAGTTAGAATACACAGCTGTATTAATAATTTGTGTGTTCCTTAAATTGATGTTCTTGCTAAATAGTCCCTTTTTGTCAGTTTTTCATTTTAATGGACTTGGGGAAACTTTCCTGTCAAGGAAGTATGATTTATCTGACTAATTTAATGATTTTGAGCTAAACCTCAATTTAATAGCTCTTCTTTGAATATAGGTATTGGAAAGCTTCCAGTACATTGTGGACAAATTCCAAGTTCTTGTCTATAATTTCTTATAGGAAGATACTGTTATTTCCTCTAGAATAAGCAACTGTAATTGTCAGTAAAAATTGTTGAAGTAGATATTTGGAGATTTTGGTATTTATAAAAGTGCTTCTTTAAAAAGAAATTATTTGATAATTGGAGAAGTAAGGCAAAGCAGTGTAGACTTGTACTTGAAATCATGACATATTGTTTGCTTTCAGGAAGTACCGGATGATCTTGATGGTGCTCCCATTGAGGAAGAGCTTGATGGTGCTCCACTAGAAGATGTGGATGGAATTCCTATTGATGCTGCTCCTATTGATGATCTGGATGGAGTCCCAATTAAATCGCTGGATGATGATCTGGATGGAGTTCCTTGTACGAAATGTTTCAACTTTCAAATTTAATCTTCAGTCTTTGATCTTTTCTTCCTGGGTAGTTTTGAGAAATACAGCCTAGAACTGATCTGGCATGTAGCTTTGTTAAATGTTGATTATTTTCAGTGTCTTTAGATAGCAATTCCTTCAGAAACACAGGAGGTGTGTTCCCATATTACACATGTCAGGATCTAAACCCTGGTTTCTTTACTTTATGATTGTATAATCTATTTCATTATTCTGTTACCTTAGTACTTTTTGGTTTCAACTTCTGAAGAGCTTCCTAAGTTATTTGTCTGTGTCTCTTTCTCCACCAGTGGATACAGCTGAAGACTCAAAGAAGAATGAGCCTATTTTTAAAGTTGCTCCTTCGAAGTGGGAAGCAGTGGATGAATCGGAACTGGAAGCTCAAGGTTAGTTCTGAAAGTGTCTTTTCTGAAGTAAACTGAAAGCCTGATGTCACCTGTGTAATGATGATTTTCAGCTGATCTGTGCTAAAATGCTAATAGGATTCATGTAACATAGTAGGATTTTCTGTTGTAACTTGTTCACTGAATTTTAACCAAAAAGGAAAATAGTGTATTCTGTTATGGTTATTCTTCTTCAATAACCTATCAACCTTTAAAAGTAATTTCCAGTTTATTAAGAATAAATACTGAAAACAACAAAAAAATCTGGTTATGTGACTGGCAGTCTTTTTAAATCTTGGCATGAAAGATAATATTTTATAAACTGACAAATACTTTTCTGCTTTTGAAGGCTTTACTGCAGTGTGATATGCAGGGTGAGTGAATAGCTCTGTGAATAGTAAATATTCTGATAATGGGCTAATTTGAATATTTCTGTGAAACAGAAAGTCTGTATTAAGTGCCTGATGCTGGTAAATTTTACCACATTGTAATTCTTATTGTATGTTATATACTATATATATCACTCTTACTATAATTATATTACAAATACTAATTTTTTGATTAAGTGGTAGTGTCTTTTGTTGTTGAAATTATCTTGCTATCTCTTCTAGCTGTTACTACTTCTAAGTGGGAGCTTTTTGACCAACATGAAGAATCTGAGGAGGAGGAAATTCAAAAGTAAATACTTTTTCATTCTAATGAAAACATACTTATTTTATGTATCTAAGGTTGAGTGTCTTTGGAACTCCTTGTAAGATAGATGTGTTAGAGTAGAACATGAGTAGAACAAAAATTAAATTTTGAAAGTAGGAAAATAAGAAAATGGAGAAAGCTCAGGATTTTAGAGCAGCATGCTTTCAGCCCCCATGATTTTTTTTCTAACATGATAAATTACATCTTTTGGTAAGTTGTTGACTATAATCTTTGAATTTATGCTGATTTGGGACTTCAGCATCAAATAGTAAGAGCTAAGGGAGTAGTATGGAAATCTTGCTGTCAGGTATATATGAATGAATCTAAACCTCTGCCTTCTGCTGCTGAGACAAGCACAGTGAGTCGTGTTCTGGGTGTTTCATTGGATGCTGATTGGCTCCATGCCAGCAGAAGTTGCTTTTGAGTTGTCTTTTCCTTTGCTCTTCAGGCAGCTGAGAGCATCTGTTAGTTAATGCTGTAAACACTTCCTGCATTGCATGGAGTCCTGCAGCACTCTAGTGGTCAGCCTGGGAATATAATTTTGGGTATCTGCCATCTCTCAGGTTTATCTCCCAAGAGAAAAAGTAGTAAATATTGTTCTTCTATTAAGCTTAATATACCTGAAAAGCACCATTACAGCGCTTTGAGGTTCTGCTGAGGGAGTGGGTTTCCTTTTGTAGCTGAGGTAGATATGTATTTGATAATTGTAAATTCCATGAATTCTTCTGCACTCTGTCTCTATGAAAAGGGTAAATTGTGTGAGTAATTAAAACTAACAGTTTCATTAAATGAGAAAGGTATGTCTCACAGATGGAGACTAATTTGTAGCTGCACACTTACATAATCCAAGAACAGATTTCAGAACTAGTAACTAATCATATAAAGTAAGAGAAGTAGTACATTTCTTACATACTTAAGATATCTATGGCATCCTAGTTAATTCTGTATATTTTCTGTAAAGTCAAGAAGAGGAAAGTGAAGATGAGGACGACACCCAGAGTTCTAAGTCAGAAGAACAACACATGTATTCCAATCCTATTAAAGAGGAAATGCCTGAATCCAAGTCATCAGTCAAATATTCAGAAATGAGTGAAGAGAAGCGTGCCAAACTCCGAGAGATAGAGGTGAGCACGGGGTGTTTTGTGCCACCCTTCTGTACCTTTCTAGTCTTCAGCCCACTCTGAGTCCTCTACATATGATTCACTTCATACAATATACTTCACTGAGTTCTCTTCATACCATATTTACTGAAATAATTATAGTCCTATTATATAGTGGGCTTTTCTTGTAGTCCAGTGTATTTTTATAAAGGTTTATTTGTCCACACTCTTATCTTGCCTGGTTTTGACATTTAAAATAATGGGGGAAAAATAAAGTCAGGGCAATATGTATGTTGAGAATGTCTGTTCCTTTTCAGTGTTCTGTTTCAGTACCATTGTAGCTTTAGATTGCTTGGGTGCCCTTACACTTTCCCCTCCTTGGCAAATGAACTTTTGGGGTTAACTTGTGGCTTTAGTCCTCTGCCTTTCTTGTTTTCCCTGAAGTAGCCTTGAAGTGTCTGTATTTTACTGCATTTAACAGTGTCTCTCTTCACTGTCTCAGCCATCAAACAAAGAAGTAGATACAGCTAACCCTCATAGTCGTGGAATTGGAGATATTTTAGTTGAAACTCTGTGTGCAGTTCATAGGGCTCCCTCGTTCTTCTCTCCTTTCTTCAAGCACAGGTGTTAGTGCAGCTGTTGAGCTTGATCAGCAGAGGTTGTTCTGGCTTTGTTCTGGCTTCTGAGCTTGTGCTTGACTGAGAGGGGAACTAGAACTGGAATTTACCATGAGCTTTGTGTAGCACTGAAGTCTTTCTGACTTCGTGCTGCCGTGTAAAATCAGGTTTAAAGTTGTGTGTGAACTTCCTGGCTTGTATTCAGTATTCAAACCTGGGGGACATTGAATACCAGAATTCTTGTAGCTTCTGTTCAGTGCACTAAAATGATGTTAAGAAGTTGCTAAATGCTTATTGCAGTTGTAGCATCTCCAAATGACAGGTTATAAGCTGGGTGATGTTTTGAAGGTGGAATTGTGGCTGCCTACCTGTTCATGTTAAACTGTGCTAGTTAGCTGAAATCAGACATTAGCAAAGCTCTGTAATATTCTTCTAAGTTGTTCAGCCAGTAATATTTTAAAATGTCACAAATGTTGTTACACTTAAATATGCTTCCTTTTAACTATCCAGATTTTATTTAAATTAATAGACTCTCACTAAGCACTGAGAAATCTCTTGCTTTGCACAGCAGTTTAAAAGTTCATGATACACAGTCATTTAAAGGGAATAAATTCTGAATGTGAGAAGCTGAATGGGATTTATGTCTGACCTGACTCATGGTGGCAGTATTTTTGTAGAAAATACATGATGTTGGACTAATGAAAGTACACGTGAAACTCCTTTTCATGTTGCTGCAATATTGATTGCAGCAGTTACGGAAAGAGCTCCTTTCAGACTAAGTCTCTGTTTTACAGATGTTATCTTGGCAGTTGTGGAGGCAGATTAGGCAGTGATTTGCTTTAACCATTGTCAGTTTTAAACTGCACAAGTGTTCTAAGTTCTTTCATCAATGTATTCTGTCAGTAAAAGTTTTAGTCAGAAAAACTCAAGTATTTGAGTTTTTCAGGCGAATGCTTGCATTTTATTCTTTTTGGTAAGTAAATTCCCATTTTGGTTTTAGACTTTTGGAATTGCCAGGAAAAAATCTTCTGAGAACATTTCAGACATCATGTAGGAGTACTTACAATTTCCCTCAAGTTTGCTATTGACAGGAAAGTACTCCATGTACTACTTCAAAGCATTCACACTCATGGTTTCTTCTTAGTATGTACCCAATCCCTGCCAAAACCCACATCCATTATTAAATCTGAGCAAAGGAGCTGAGGAAAAAACCAACCAATTACCAGCTTTAACAATTGTGCCATCTAATATGCTCTGTAAAAATGTTGTGTAAAATACTTGGCAAAAAAATTGGTGAAGTATAAATCTCTAGCTACACCATCTACACAGTGACTGCCAGGGAAGCTGAAAAACATTCTTTTTGTGCATTTTTTGGAAATTCATTAATAAAGCCACAGTTCTTTCTCTTGGCACAGTCAGTAAATTAAGCTTGTTAGCTGGAAGGAGAAAGTGAAGTAAGAAACAAACTTTGGCCTCAGCCATCACACTGGTGCCATCAGAGGAGGGAAGTTAGTAACCTTTTGTTTGCTTCTCTCATGCCCCTGTTAATCCTTCTGAATTCTTTCCAGAACTTAGCAGGAGTAGAGCCTTTCCTGTAACACTGAAGAACAGTGATTTCCTAACTTTTTTTTAAGTCTGTAAAGACTGGCACTTTGCTTTATATTACAACTCACATTTCAGAGTGGTCTTTATGGTGTTTTGTGTGTTCATCTAGACAAAAAAAAACCAACCAAAAAACCCAAACAAACAATAACACAAAAAACCCCCACCAACCCACAAAAAAGAAAAAACAGCACATGGAGAAATTCTGATATTTGCTTAACTTTATGACTCTGTCAGGGATACTGCAGCAATTTTAGTGATACATTTAGCAGTACTTGGGAACTGAATTCGGTTGCTAAGCGTGTTAGCACATGAAAAAGTATTATGTTAGTAAAAATCAGTTCTTTCAAATCAGCCACTCTGTGCAAACAGCCCTGAAGAGGAGGTGCATTGTTTTATGTCCTAATTATGTCAGTCACTTGATTTTAACATTCAGGGTTAAATGGAAAAATGGCAGTTTCCAAAGGAAACTTTGAAGTAGACAAGAGAAGTTGAAAGAATATTGACACCTGCAGTAAATGATTTCATTTTGAAAGAAAAAAAACAGATAATGACCTAAGAAATATAAGGGTGCAGTGTCCTAATGATGGGAACAGAATTTAGTAGAATAACAGAAAAAAATTCCCTCTATTTTTAGTTCTCACCATGTCTTGTAAACAACTGCAGGTGCCTGCAGGTGAGAGTGTGGTTTTATTACTTAGATCCAGTTTAAATAAATATAGTATTTCTGTGCACAAGCTTGTATAGAAGGAATGAAGAACACAAATTATATATCATGGAAATTTCATTTTCAGCCATCTGTGTAACTGGATAATTATAAGTGAAATAATCTAATGGTCAGTATTGTTTTCACAGCTTAAGGTGATGAAGTTTCAGGATGAGTTAGAGTCTGGGAAAAGACCCAAGAAGCCAGGCCAGAGCTTTCAAGAGCAGGTTGAACACTATAGAGACAAGCTGCTCCAAAGGGTAAGAACTGTTCTTTATGTTTGCCTCTGATTCTGTGATAGGCTTTTATTGAGTTTATTGAATGTAAGGTAGCTTTAAACATAACAACACATGGTTCTTGTTAAAATACTGCTGTACTGTCAAACTGCATGTCTTAAGTCCAAGTGCTTTCTGCATTCCATCTCCTTTTCTAATACAAATCCTGTAGTGTTTCCCACTGTACAGCTGGGTATCACTGTGGGTCCAGGAGCCTTAGAGACCTCTCCTGTATCTACTGCATGAAGCAAACTTGGGTGTGGGAAAGGAAAGGGACAGCTCTCAACTGAGGATGTTCATCAGACTTCTCATTTTACTTTTAGTAGTTGAGCTGTTGTGCTAAAGGCTTCTTCTCAAGGAAGGGAGCAGTGTTAATAATATTATTATTATTATAGTTATTTTCTATTTGACAGACTCAGTGTGCTCAGGGTATGTATTTTCTTTCAAAATGGTCCTGTTGATACCTAGAAATGGATTATGGTTGTTTATTTTTGACAGAGTAGATGTTATTGCAGAATCTTGTTTGTATTTTTGTTCTGTCTTTAGATGTCTTCTAGTTATGAGAGTATATCAGTTTTCAGTCTGGATTAATGAGGATGACTACACATATGTAAAGTAGAAAGAGGTTCCTGATATTCTTCCATGTTTAATTTAGTTTAGAAAAGCTATTACAGCTGTAATGTTTCCCTGAATTTGTAGCATTGAAGACTGTTCATATCCAGTTAGATACTCAGATTTTCTCACAGAGGGCGATACCCCTCATGTTTTTGTTAGTTTGTGTTACAGTGAATGTTTGTGCTGTGTCCAAGCAGGAGCAAAGGGCTGGAGAGCTGGGAGGCTGTGACCATTAGTTCAGATCATGTGCTGTGTTCCATCAGTGCTCACTGCTTTTATGCTGTTTGTCATTAGCTTGATTGCCTCTAATAATTATTCACACCTTATCTGAAACCGTGATGCTTCTCATAATCTAGGAAAAAGAAAAAGAGATGGAAAGAGAACGAGACAGAGACAAAAAGGACAAGGAAAAGTCTGAGACCAGGTCCAAAGATAAGAAGGAAAAAGAGGAATGTACACCAACACGAAAAGAGAGGTATGGCTCTCCTTGGACTCAAGTGGATGGGAGGAAAACCCTCTCAGTACTTTGTAGGCAATAGCAGCCTTGAAATGACCTTGTATCACACATCTGATTTTAAAAGAAAAACACGAAACCACCCAACAAAACAAAAACCAAACAAGCCCCATGCTTTGGCTGTTAAAACATGTTCCAAAATGTTAAACGAATTGTCATTTTTTTACTCTGCCCCAAGTACAGAGTTGCCCTTTGGCTCATTAATGCCCTGGGGAAGCATGGTAAAATGATTACCAGTTGCAAACAGGGTTAACAGTCTTGCAGCAGTGAATTGCATGCAGTGCCTCAGTCAGAGAACTGTTCTGAGGACAGACCACAAGTGATAGGTGGTGGTGTCAGTGTTACTCATCTCAGTGCAGATCCTGCTGAGTACCTGGGGTTGGGGTAGCTGATTGGACACTGCTCTTCTAATGCTTGCACAGCCAAACTCTGCCGTGGTTCTGAGTGTAGCTATGGTGAGGGGCCTTGCTTTTCAGGGAGCTGGGACAGAATGTGTTTACACTATCTAATGACTCACAGGCCTTCATTTTTCTCAAGCAGAGAAAATCTGTTGCACATTTTCAACTAGATTTTTTGTTTTAATAATCAAAAGCCTACAATATTTCAATTGCTTACAAATAGCTGGCATGGCACTGTCTAAAGCAGGTCCCTGCAGAAAGGCAGAGCTGTTCTCACTGTCGTTTTCCCTCCCGTGGTGGCGCCTGGCAGGAAGCGGCGGCACAGCGCCTCCCCCAGCCCGTCGCGCAGCAGCGGCAGCCGCAGAGCCAAATCGCCCTCGCCCAAATCCGAGCGCTCCGAGCGCTCCGAGCGCTCCCACAAGGAGAGCTCCCGCTCCCGCTCCTCGCACAAAGACTCTCCCAGAGATGTCAGTAAAAAAGGCAAAAGGTGAGCTGGTACCTTCCCTGTCTCAGGAGGCTGATGGGGGTGTTGGGCTGTCCTTTGGGGCAGGGCTGTTCAGCAGACACGTTTGATACTCGGGTACTCTCAGTGCTCTGTAGTGCGCGGCCCTCATTAGCACCTGTGGGCACTGGTGTTGGAAGTGCTCACAGCCTCCTGCCCCAAAGCTCCAGACTCTGCTCTGCTGGGGTTTTCTTTACCTGTTTGCTGGGGATTTGAGGAGATGCTGCTTTAAACTAGAGCACCTTGCTGCTTTCTTAGCTTTTTATTTTCAAAAGATAAGTCTTCTGTAGTCCTTCTAAAATTTCTGTAGCCCTTCTATAGAACCTCTCAAATTACAGTGACCATGCAACCTTTCACTGATGATTAGCTTACATGAAGCTCCTTACACCCATGGTTTGTTTTTTAAGGGAAAAAAATTGGATACTGCTTATGGGGTTTTGTTTCCAAACTATTTGTTTCCTAACCTCCACTCTGACACAAATATTTGTCTTTAGTTAATGTTAAACTTGAGGTGAAATTTTATTATTCCACTAATGCTGCTGTAACTTGAAACTTGAAAGTTCATCTTCCACTTCTTTTAGAAGTATAGAATATCTTACTGATATAAAATTCCTCAGTCAGGCTGAGGAAAACTCCTTTGATGGTGTTGAAAAAATCATAGCACAAAACTACAGTACTCTAGTGCTTATATAAAGATTTCAAATAAAAGTGGAAAAGTAGTTGAGACTTTTTTTTAGAGTTAGTATGATTATTAGGGAAAAATATTTTCTACCTTGTTTGGCTCAATAAATAAATACAAATAACTTCAGGAAAATGTGCTTTTATCTATTAGTATTTGACATTAAACTTTGGTTTTTTGCAGGTCGCCATCTGGGTCCAGGACACCCAAAAGGTCGAGAAGATCACGATCCAGATCCCCTAAGAAGTCAGGGAAAAAATCCAGGTCTCAGTCCCGTTCTCCTCACAGATCTCACAAGAAGTCAAAGAAAAGCAAACACTGACAATGTTAATATTTTTTATGATGCTGTCACTTACTGGAAATGCGGTTTTGTTTCTGTGCCTGAACAGTCTGTTTAAAAACAAAAAAGCATTCCTGATTTTTTTTTTGTGAATGCACGTGTATACTCATGAGTATCGGCATCTGTAGACCTGTCATTGTTTTATATTGTACAAAATATCTTCATTGTGACTATTTCCCAAAAGAAACATTTTTGTGTTTAGAAGATTCATCAGAAATGTGTGTAACTGATCTGCTGGCAGTAGTGATATTTTGTTTTTAGAATGTTGTGACATAGCAGAAATAACCCAAATGTCCCTCCTTTTTGTAGCTTTGACAATTTGAATTAGATTTCAAATAAAATCTGAACAGAAAACCAAGATGTTGTTTTCTTGCCACTGGTGATGCAGATCCCTAAGGGAGTGCAGAGTTTGTTTGGAGGTACTGTGTATTTCAGACAGACTGCAGTGCTGGATGGGCCAGTGCAGATTCTCTGTTCGTGTTCTCACTGTTTGACTGTCCAGACAAAGGCACCTTCTGACTCCAGTGGATGGGGGTTCTTTCCTGCTGTGAGGTTTTACTGTAAGAAGAGTTAACAGTCTGCTACCTACCCTGATAAGCTTTACAGGTAAATCTTTGCTTCCTATGTCTCCATTTTAATTGCAGGGAATGTTTGTAACACCACAATAACGTTTAGTTCATTTTTAAAAAGGGCCTCTGCAAAGACATCCTCTGTGCAGCATATGTGTTATGTCTCAGTAATGAGCCACCTTTGTGGGGAGCACTACAGGACAGCAAGCCTGAGGCTCTGTGATTTCTTACACACAGATACAATAATTGCAGCCTTCAGTTCACTCTTGTTTTCTAAAACTGACTTTTCCTTCAAAAGGACAGCTTTTACATTATTTTATTGAATTTATTCCTCTGTTGTGAAAACTCTTCAAGGTGGGAAAAATTAAATTTTATTACATATTTATTAAGATTTTTTGATTCAAGAGGCTGTTTGACTTCTTTATTTCGTGTTAGACTTTTCCAAGCCTGTTCTGTGTGTTAGGCATTGATGTGGCTTTAAATTGCATCACCTTACCATGCAATCTTTCTATGGGTGGGAGAGGGGGAGGCTGCAATGTTTATACATGGAGGTGTGGGGAGATTGTAATAAAAATATAAAATCCAAAGGGATCTGGCCTCTTGTGAACTGTTTGTAAAAGCCAAAGCTGTGCCTAGCTGCAGGCAGAGTGCTGGAGGATGACCTGCTGTTACACTGCTGGTGCAGTGGGGTATCCACAGGCTTCACACAGTCAGACATTTGTAAATGTGTTGGGGAAAACCTGCTGGACATGTAAATAGCCTCACTGGCTGCACTTCCAGAAACAGGATCTAAAAGATCTTTTAAAAAAGAATCTCTTTCTCTTTTTTTTTTTTTCTGATGAGAAACATTGTTATAAGATTCTGTAAATTGTTGCATATGTGAGAATTAAGTGGAGAATTCTCTTTGCTGATGAGAACTTGGAAGTGATCTGAAACACTGAAAATATGAAGAATACATACATACTGTAAAAACTTTCTTAGAATGAATATTGAATAGATGCATTGATAATGAGAAAAAATACACATTTTATCTGTTTGTAATACCTTGTAAAGAATCTGTTTTAGAAATACGCAGAGTTTATTTTTTTGTATTTTTTTCCCTCCCTGTAACATAAGATGTTTCAGGATAGGATTCAGCAGAGGTTTTGGTTGCTAAACTCTTATAAACCAATTTATTTTTTTCTTAGATGCTGTGTATTCATACCTGGCACAGATCAGATGAGGCTTGCTAGAGAGAAAAGTAGGTACTAAAATCAGTTGGGGATAGGGAGAATCCTAACTGTGCAGTGGGAAGATGATCACTTCAGATCCAATTAACTTCTCTGTTACTTTTATCTCATAGCTGTTTATAAATGGAGGAGTGATAAATGTCAGTGTTGTGGGTCAAATGGGACTAAAGATGCTTTGCCACAGGAGTATTTAATCTGCAGAATCAATTGTATATTTCATTTAATAACTAAAAACCCTCAGGGTAGAAAATCACTTAGCATTTCAGGTACCTCTCAATAATTAATTTTCATTTCAGCTTTTATAAAATTCTCATCAGTGAATATAGAAAGCTTAAGCCAAATAGCAAGAGAGCTAAAGGAGCACAGCCATTAGGGTTTATTTTGTAGCTGCTCTATTATGCAATGTCTTTTTCAGTATCTGTTCTCTAAATACCACTCATACCCCTTGTTCTTTGCTTTGTGTCCTGGGCTCTAAAACAGCTGTTCTTACCAACAGTCTCTTTCGAGCAATTAAGAATCTGTATCCTTTACTGGATTGCCTGGGCTATTTTGCCCTGTAGAAAAGAGTATCTTTTGATCCTGCTTTGCCTTAATGTCTTCCTGCCTTCGTACTTTTGTTTATAGCTTGGCTTTTCCACAAGGAACAATGGGAAGGGGGGAGCCATCTGGTAACAAATATTTTGTAAAAGATGCAAAGTATTATTGAAGACTTAAAATGAGGCTGCTTATGAAATTCATTTTTCCCTAGGTCATGTTGCAGTGACAAGGTGTAGTCACCATGTGCCATTACTGTGTGACTTGTGTTTCTGCAGCCTTTGGGGGTGAAGTGCAGAATGGGTGATGTAAATAATGATCTGGGATTCAGGAGGCAGCATTCAGGTGAATCCTTGTGAAGTAAAGCCCTGTCCTGAGGAGGTGTGGGCCTGGGTCTGCGGATGGTTTGTGTGGTTGTAGGGGAGGGGGGAGCCCCTGATCCTCTGAGACGCCTCTGTCCAGCTCTTCACTTGGGGAGGGTGCAGAGGCACAAGTGGGTAATGGCTCCTGTCCTGCCCTGCCTTAGGGAAACCAGAAGGAAATGTTCCTGCTCCAGTGTTCAGGCTTGTCCAAAGCAGAGAAACGAGTGTAGCTCATACAGCCTGGCTCCAGCCTGGCTGAGAACCCCTGTGCAGCCAGCACCAGTGTGGGGTGACTGGGAAAGGGAATGTCCCTGGTTTGTTCCCAGATCTGTGCTGGACCTGCATTCTGATGAGCTCTGGTGCAGCCTGCCCTGCACTCCTGGGCATCCCAATGCTCGTGGGAAGGCCTTCAAGGGATACAGCTGCAGGTGCATCTGAGCCAGCTTTGGCCCTGGGAGTGTCTCCACAAGGCTTGGTCTGGCTCAGTGCTGACCCGTGGGCCCTGGGCTGCTGCACAAAGCTACACAGTGCATAGAGCTTCCTTGCAACAATTAAAATTTCCCAGTCTTACAGAAGTATTTGTATCTGAACGGCCTTTTTTAAGCTCTGACTTGCTTTGACTTCCCTGCACAGCAGCTGCATGTAGTTTTTGTAATACTGTTTGAGGAAGGGTTGGTTTCTGAATGTCAGTGTCAGGTTGTTATTCACTGTACACGTGCATGTGGTCTCCCCCTACCTCCCCTTTGCAGTTTTGATGTGTAAGAATCAAAAACCTTAGGGACAAGGGTAACAAATCAATGTTTTCCAAAGTGTGTATTTAGAATGGCAACTATCACTGATGTGAGTTCATCTGTTCTGGTGACACGAGAGCAAAGAGTTCATGTAACACCTTAAAAACCAGAATCTTGGGAGGAGAAAAGCAAGATCAGCCACAAATTGCAAATCTGCTCTGACTAATCACTTGAGGCAGCTTGCTTGTGGGGTTTTCCTCCACAGACATTGACAGTGCTTCAGTGGAATTAATGCTTTAAATAGGTAAAAATGCAAAGCGTTGCTGTATTGCTGCAGATAGACTATTTCTGCAGATTGGTAGTTTTTAGATAGGTGCTGCACTTTTGTAAAGCTGTGTGAGGAGTTTGGGGTAGGAGGGTTCTCAGCTGTTCTTAATCTACCCTGAACACGTATGGTGAATATTCTAGAGAAGACAGCTACAGTGACATAACGTAGATGAGAATGTAGTTATCTTCTCTTAAAATCAAGCACTGCTCAGTGTAATGAGATTTATCAACTCACAAACATGATCCTGTCTGTCTGAAAATTTTATCATTTTCTGAATAAGGCTGCTGAGGTAATTTTATTAAAACAGCTCATAGTAATATTTTAAAATTTCTGTTTCTCATTGCTGCATGTGCTGTTGCAAGACTTCCAGAACCTTGGTGGTACTTGCTGCTGCTGGAGATGCTGCTCCTCAGTTTGTAAGCCTCTCTTGTAAGGATCACGACCAAAATGCTAAATTAATTTTGTCCAAATCTCTTTCCCCTGTAGGATACAGAAGTCTTAAACAATTGCATACTGTTTTTTCCTCCACCTACTTCTGTCTCTACAGTGTTGACTTTCATGGGTGAGCCTATGCCATTTGCCACTTCTGATGTCTGGTCTTGTGCTGGGATGTTCTACAGTGTAACTGTCATAAGCTGGAAAGTTTTCTGTTTGTGGTTATTTAAAGAGGAAATGGTAGTTTCACATGAACATTTTTTTCTTACTTGCTTTGGGTTTGTATTTTATACAGAAAATTTTCCAATTGACGTGGCAACAATAAAATTGTCAGTTTGCTGATATCCAGAAATGCTTTTATTTTAAACCTGGAAGAGAACAATGTTCATGCCTGTTGTGCATGAGCAGTTCCTTGGCCTCACCAGCTCTTCTGCTGCTCGTTGCTGTTCTCCCTGTGTTATCCAACCCTAATGGCTGCTGCTGTTCCTCTGTCAGCAGCGACCTCTGTGCCCCTCGCACTCATTAATGAGGCACAGGCTGCTCACTCTGTGGCTGCCTGTATAAATCTCTCTTGAACCAAGGAAACGCCCACTTGGGGCTGCTGCCGGCATAGGGAGATGATGAGTGGCTCGTTAGCACCGGCAGCGCTTTGCAGGAGGGCAGGGAGGGCGCGGATGGGCCCTGGGGCGCTGTGGATGGACCTGGGGCGCTGTGAATGGGCCCTGGGGCGCTGTGGCTGGGCAGTGTCACACCTCGGTGCTGCTGTGGGTCTTGTTCCAGCCTCCCCTGTGCCTCTTGTTCTCCTCTGTCCTTTCTGCTGCCTTGTTCAGGGCAGGCAGGCCCAGGGGTAGGTGCAGGGCAGGAAGGATGTGCAGAGCTGGGGCCATCCCTTAGCAGCCATGAGCTGGTACAGGCTGTGCCTCTCTCCTTCTCCCCTTTGCTCCAGGGATACTTGAACACAGCACTCAAACCTGAGGGGAGCAAATGCCTCCAAGATAATTTAGGTTCTGCAAGAACTGTGAAAGATGAAAAAGAGGAAAGAGACCTCAGATGCCTCCACAAGATGGGAAAGGCTGGGATATGAACTCTTGATGTTAGAGCCCAGAGTATTCCTTCAGGATAGATTACAAATCCCAGTTATTGAGAATCTCCACTTAGAGCTCAGAGTTCCTAAACACGGGATGTTTTGATATCCCAGGATCTTACTCTATTTTTAATCTTATGTGGTCTGGGAAACTTGTTGTAGCTGTTTGCCTTAAATACAGACCATCAGCTGGACTCTTCAAGACCCTGTTAAGAGGCTGTCTGCAAGCGTGGAATGTGTTTCCTGAATCTTTCTTGGCCTCCTGAGCCTGGACCTAGGTCTGAGATTAGAGCTTGTCTATGGCAACTATGCCTGTAGAGAGGTGAGCAAGGAGAAAAGGGTAAGCATAAGGTCTGTGTAGAGCTCTCAGAGATCTTTCACAGAAAGATTTAACCTGGCAGAATTTCTTAATTCTCTATGACAAACTGTTCTTGTTTTAAAATTTAGCTGGCGTGGGAAGAGGAGGGTGGAATTGATGCATACAATTTGGATTTGTGGAAGATGGAGCAGCCTGTGCACAGGATTGAACTTCAGCATCATTACCAGCAATCAGAATCACCACCAAAGCCATCACTGGAGTAAAAACCAGTTTTCATCTTTCTGAGCCATGCTAAAGAGGTACAGCTCTGGTGTTCAGGAATGATTTAGCCAAATGTTTTCAGCTGCTAGATCCAGCTAGAGCAAACACTGACCACATTGGTGCAAATAGAAACTCAGGAGGGTAGAGATCAATCTTCTGAACTTATAATGGTATAGAGGTTTGCACTGCAGCTGATACTGGGCATTTTCACAATGGAATCTGCATCTCTTGAGTTGCTGGTGATTTAGTATTTTTCCTGGCATTTCAGGCTATCTTCCCTGTTCTATGAGAAAAGAACAGTGTGCTGATTAACTGAATGGAGACTTTTGCCTTGGGCAAATTCTGGAAAAGAATTAGCTATAAACTTTTAGAGATGAGACTGGGATTGGATTCTGACCATTGTGTGAACTAAGGGGCTGGAGAGTCTCATCCTCTCTTTTTGCACAAGGTAATTGTACTAAATAAATTAAGAAAAAAAAAAAAGAGAGAAAGATAAGTTTGTAATAAAGCCTGATTTCTAGGCAGTTTCACCAGGGGAAAACTCACCTTCCATGCCAGCCTTCAGGAAGTCTTCACTGTGATATGGAGTAGAAATATGAAAATGCCACAGATAGAGAGCCCCTTTTTCTCAAATCCTGGGGATTTTCAAGAGCATTAGCAAATGATTCCTGCTACTCTGAGTTTTGAAGAGATGCAATGCATTAATTTCAAAAACGTTTTTAGAGACTAATTTATAGCACATTGTATGTTACTCATGAGAGAAACTGAATTCTCACTCTTTTGCCCAAAGCTCTGTGTTTGACTTTTTGGAGAAGGATTGGCAACTCTCTTCCTGGGATTTAAATTTGCCCAGTCCATAGTCACATGAGGACTGGCTGTTTTGCTCTCTCACCTGAGAGTGCAGATTCAAGGGAATATTGTTGTGTGTCTTGTGCCTGCTGCCCTCGGGGAGAGGGAGGCAAGTGAGGC
This sequence comes from Cisticola juncidis, assembly GCA_013400215.1. NCBI lineage: Eukaryota > Metazoa > Chordata > Aves > Passeriformes > Cisticolidae > Cisticola > Cisticola juncidis. Next base: position 4,243,090 of record VXBR01010920.1, read on the forward strand.
CCCTGGGACTGTGCAGCAGGAGGTGTGGGGTGACCCTGCCTGGCACCGGTGCCAGGCAGAGCCCCTGGGACTGGGATGTCACCGAGCCCCTGGCACAGGGATGTCACCCAGCCCCTGGGACAGGGATGGGGGAAAGGGCTTCCCTGAGCAGCTGAAGGGCTCCTGGGTGCCCTAAGCCCCAGGAGGTGGAGGGTGCCAGGACAGTCATTAACCCAGGATCATGGATTTAGTTGCAATTTAGAGATATCTGAATTTGTGGGGCTGAGGTAGTTCTTAGGAGTGACCTGCTAAAGGTTTGGGAAGCTTTTGATGTGAAAGATTGCCCTTTGTTTTAAAGGTACGTGGTTATAAAAGTAGAATCTCTTAATTTCCTTTAGAACTTGAACCAGTTACACAACAGCCAAAAAAAAAAAAAGATTTCTAATTTTAATAAAAGTCAAATAGAGACTAATCTGCACTGCAGTGTCCCCAGGATGTTTGCAAGGTTCTGGAATTCCTTCAGCTGCACAAACAAAAATTTATAAATATTTATTGAAATTAGGTTTATTGAAAATGTCACCTGTGTAACTGGAAGGGGACATGAAAGAGAAACTGGGGTGGTTACAGACAGTCTGTCCACTTGGCTTTGTATTTCTGGTTTATGAGTGGCTGCTTTAATTTCGGTCCCTGCCAGCTGCTTCTGCACGCACAGTGCAGAAGGAACATGACAGAGAAAATGGATACTTTAGGAGGCAGACTGTGGCAGCCATCACTTAGTGGAGTGGCTGCTGAAGGATTCAACATCACTGGAAAAAAGTGTGTTTTGAGGGAAATTAGTTGTCACTGCTGCATGACATGTTGAATATGCTGTTAAGACATTATTACACAATACTAAAAGGAAGGGTGCACCTGCAGTTCTAAATGCTATGTACAGATTCTTCTCAGTCATCTCCAGTGGTGAGACTAAAATACAGTCTTAAATAAATTTATAGGTTTCCCAAGTTTTGAGAGCTACTCAGTTTTATATAAATTTTGTTCACATTTTGTGGTCTATAATTTGTGCTTTAGTTTTAAGAATCTCACTTTTGGGCAATGTTTGAGGGATTTAGGATCTCTATTTATCCTGAATAGATTAGGTTAGATACCGAACTATTTAATCAGCACCCAGAACTTATCTCACACTAGGTATATAACAGCATGTATCTCCATCTTTCAATTTCTTTTAAAAGATAAAATCTTGCTCAAGTTTGACTTCAGGAAAAACTTCTCCCTGTGCCCATTGCGTTCTTGTGAACATGAGAAAGGCAAATCTTAAAGCATGAAAAAATAGAAAGTGGGGAAGTGTTCCAGTAAGGATGAAACCTTTTTCAGCCCCATTGCTTAAATGAAGGGATGTTGTGGAGGGGATCTTGGAGAATTCTGACTGGGGCAGTATCACTTTGAGGGAGGAAGAAATTCAGCTAGTCAGCATTTGGGTTGGCTAAATATTACATGTAAAATGCATAAACATAGTTACTAAATATAAAATACTAAACTGTAACTTAAAATATTTAAGTATTGAATGAAAAAACCCCTCATATTTTAAATCGAGGCATTTTAATTGCAGGTGCTTATCCCTCTCTTTACACATTGCTGGCTGCAGAGTTTGAGGTAAATACAGCTACCCTACTTCTATCTGAGTTTTGTAGAGTAACAATCTGCACTGGAAAAGGAGCATTCTCTTCTGCTCCTCAAAGGAAACTACATGTATTTGTCAAAAAGTAAAGCTGGCCTAGAAAGAAGAGTTGGGGCTTTGAATTTTACTTTTTTGATGATGAATTTTGCTTTTTGAAGAAAGGAAAATTTTTGTTATTTGACATGGGTGATCTAGTATACTGAAATTAGTGAGCCTAAAATAGACTGACATGAAGTAAAATAGTGGGTGGAAAATGCACACTGGAATACTTGAATATATTTGTGAAGAGCTGTATTTGTTCAGCTGCAGAATGTTCCTCTTTCACACACTTTCTGTGCCTCTTACCATTTTTTATACTTCTGTGTTTCTTTGCCATATATGTTTCTAATGCTTTGCAACAGATATATACATGATTTTTAAAAGACAACCAAACAAAGCTCCAAACTTGTGAATTGAAAGTTTGCTGTATAAATCTCTTCCACATAAACTTATTCACTATTCATTGATATTGAGTTATTCAAAGTGCTAACTTGACTGCCAGGTCTGAAACTCCTGGGAAGATCAGATAAAGCAGCTGCAGTGAACCCGATTGATTCCGTTGTTGTGCGTGGGTGCTCAGATCCACCTGCACAGCACAAACACCTCCACTGCTCCAGTTCTGCAGTGAGGCTCTGTTTAGCAGCTCCTGGGGCAATTCAAGAGCTGCTGCCCTCGTGTTTTCCTCACTGTGTTGGAGCAGTTGATGAAGGCAGCGTTGCTGTCCGTACTGCACTCACTGATTCAGAGATGCAACCACTGCTAACAGCAGGGAAGGTGCAGAATCCAATTACAGCTTTTCATCCTTGGGTTTACTGATTAGTTTTACCATTTTGAATATTATACCTGCAGTTCATGTTTGCTTATCTTTATTTGTTACTTGCTAAATTTTAAGTGCTGTGAGAACTGGAGCTGGCATTGCAGGTTTTTTCCAGAATATTTCATATCTCTCTTCAACCCAGTGAAATGGAAAGAAGGGATTAATTTGAACTTCATGGTATTGTAATGATTTTTCACTGCTATGGATTGGTTTTGCTCCCTGTAGCCTCTGTCCTTTATTGCATTAGTGCTGCAGAACAATAGTGGTGGGAGATATTGCTTTATGAACTCCGGTGTTTCAGTACTGCCGTTGTCATTCATCATCTAATAAAGGCTAATTGATGCTACTACAGACCATTCCAGAATGAAAAAGAAACATTTCTGCTTTAGCTAGGTGATGGTCACTTCATCTGTAGTGAGTATGGACAGCCATAAATATTTGATGAGAACCTTTATAAAAATATATTAAAAAGCTGAATTCTTGTTTTGTGTGAAGAACTCTTGAATCAGAACTAAAGAATAAAATAACTGTGAGAATTTTATGCTACAAGATGCTCCAGAGGTTTATTATTTTTCATTATATACTGTGTTTCAAGAGTTACAAGTGAATCGTTTTAAGCTCATCAGGCTTAAACCGCACATTTCTTTTGCCAACTAGATACAAATAATTTGTACACAATGTGGCTTTAATGACTTCCCCTGCAGCACTGTAGGGCGAAAAAATGGCTTCCCCTTCCCCCTCACTTTGATGAAATAGAGACTGTTTCTTGAATGTTTAAGGGTTATTTAAAGTCTGCTATTAACAAATCACTTCTGTATGAAGAGTCACGGTGCCATTTGAACACTGCCTCAGTGGCAGCGTGTGGGACGGTTCTGAGCGGGCCGGTGTGGTTTGGTGGCCGTGTGGCCGCCGGGACAGCGGCTGAGGGTGGCACTGGTGTCACACCGGGGGAGCTCCTGCTGCCATCCCGCTGCCACCCTGCCCTGGCAGGGCTGGAGAGCGAGCAGCGAAGGGAGGAACGCTCCTGCTGCGGATCTCATCCTTCACTGCGAGGCTGCAAGGGGCTTACAGGATTTTCCAGAAAGGGATCATGGCTGTAACAGCCCTACAGAAAATGTGGGAGGAGTATTGAAATTTTTTGATAAGGGATATGGAGATTGTTACACATTTAACTCCTTCACCCTTTTGTACTGTTTTCTTGCCTTTATTAAATAGCGTGCTACCAGGCAAGACACACACGGGGTGAATTTGTGCTTTATCTGCTTTCTGAGTGTGAAAGCTTTTGCTGTAGTGTCAGATCCGTGCTGTTAATAAACGTTCCGGCAAAATCTCTCCAGTGTCATCTGTTGTGGAGGGATCGGTCTGAGCCAGGGGCAGCCGCCCAGCAGCTCCAGGCTCCCAGCTGGGGACGTGGGCCGTGTACATCTGTGCGTGGTGGGAAAGGCTGCACCCAGCGAGAGCTGCTGGGTGGAGAAAGCGATGGACAGGAGAGCCGCCAAATGCTTCTCTAACTCGTGAGCAGCCCCGGAGCTCTCCGAGGTCGCTGAGGGGCAGAGGAAACCGCTGGGGAAATTCCCTAAGAGTCACTGGGCATTGCCCATCAAGCCCATCGGGAAGCCCGTGTCCCGTAACTGCTCTGTTCCCGCGGGACCCG
>VXBR01010920.1:4258121-4490953 GCA_013400215.1 Cisticola juncidis
TTGTGCATTTCATCGCCGTTTTAATGTCTTGTTGGGTTTCAATGTGTCTTTTAGTGTAACTACTGGTCCTGTCCCACGCCTGCAGTCACAGATGAATTACAGATTGTGTGTCTTCTTTCTGAAATGGACATGGCTCTCCTGACCTCTCAACCCTCTTGCACAGGTGAGCTTTTGTTCCACTTCTCTCTCATTCAGAATGGTGATTAGGCTCCCTGTTGCTTAATTAGTGCTGTCATAATGAAATAATAATAATAATAATGAATAATTTGTGTAAGTGCTTTTCTCTGAGTGGTAGCCAGCCATTTATCTTTGTCATGTCTATCTGAATGAAGAATTATTTGAAAGTTTAATGTTTCACAATTGCTGACTTTGACTGTGGCACAGCCTGTAAACTACACTTAGATTCCTTAAATCATATCAAAAAATCAATGGACTTTTCCTCACTGCAGGCTTCAGGTCTTGGTACAGCAGCTTGTAATGGCTCCTCATTTTCACTTATCAGTCTCTGTATAGGAAATGCTGAGAAAATGCATGTGTGTGGGCTTACACCTGGAGTCCTGTTGACTGCTCTGAGCACCCTGAATGTGCATCCCTATATGCTGTAATGCCTGGTTAAAACAATAGACATAAATTATTCTCACATGGAAGCCTTGGATTTTCTTGCCTTAGGTATAAAGGCATCATGTAGCAGCTTTTTGGGTAGCTACTGAGTTTATCCCTATGGGAAGGCAAAATGGAAACTAAGAAAAATGTAAACATAATTTTAGAGAAAGGGTAGCTTAATGCACAGGCAGATAATGCATTTAAAATGGTTTGTGTTTTTAAAAAAGTCCCTTATAACTATTTAGTTAGTACTTCTATTCTATAATTAAGACAATTATTTCAAGTGTTCCTAGCAGTTCTTCTGCATTATGTTACTGAATCTAAATCATGATGCCCACTCTTACTTCTTGTCCTACTTGTGTACATGGCTCACTTTGCAGGCTGTTGGGCATTTTGCTTCTGTGTTAGTGGGTGGGCTTGGATGGGGAAGGGGGGGATCCCATGATATCCAGATGGTGAATAAACTTCCTGTACCCTCCCTGGCTATTAGAGAATGTACTGGCATGCTTTGGTACAAGGCTGTGCTGGGTGCTCTGGGGATTGATGAACAAGTGTGGCAGTGAGGAGATGATAACATATTTGGCACAGCAGACCATGTTATTGTCTAAAAAGTTTGTTTGGCATATGGTTATTCTAACACAAATAGTAAATATCTCATTACACAAAGCTATTAATGTTTCTAACTTGGCTTTCTGGTACTTCAGTGAAAGCAATGTATCTCTGGCATTTACTGGGTTGTAGTAGTGACAAAAAAGCAGCACACTGGCATCATTATGTATGTACAGAACTCTATTTTTTCAGGCCTCTGGACACATCACAGATGCAGATCTATTCCCTTTCATTGTTTATGTACTTAGCCTTTACATCTGAGCTCTTCTAGTGGCAGTGTGGCCTGGGAGAGGCTGCTCAGAGCTCGTGTGTGACATTTTTTTCTCAATGAAGCTTCTCTGCAGGGAGGGATTGTGGTGAGGATGGGTCATGTTGCTACTGGACAGTTCTAGGGGTTTCTGACAATGCCAGATTGGGGCAATTAGGACTTAAATAAGCCCTGAGCAGCCTACAGGGCTCTGTGCCTGATAGGGAGCCTGTGTACAAGAGATCTTGGTTTCTCTCATGATCCCCCGAGAACAAGCAAGATTTTTGAGCCAATCGCTGTGAGAAAAAAAGCCCTAAAATACAGTTAATCACTTGATGTGTTTTCAGAAGGCTTCTAAAGTGGTCCAGCAATGCTGCTAATTGTCCATATATTTGCATTCCAACTACACAGGCTTGGCCCGTGTGATGAACACATTCGAGCAGGGCCAGTGTACAAGAGGTTGCTCAGAGGCTGGAGGATCAGGACATAGTAAGACACAGGGACAAATTTGGTTCTTTGATGTAACATATTCTTAATTTAAAAACCTATGCTCAGTAAAAAGTATTATTGCATTAGGATTAGAATATGGTCTTAACTCATAGACATTTAATTTTCACATAAGCCCCTCTTAAGTAAAAAAAGGAACTAAGGTAATTTAGAGGAAGCATTTCTATGCTAATGTGAAGCATTTAGGGAACAAGTGGTGCATGAGCAGGCGACTGAAGACATGGTATCTGAAGAATGAAAATGGAGATAAGTTTGATTTTTTACACCTAATGGCAAGAGCTTATCAGGGAGCAGACTGTAAATGAATTTCTGGAGACTAGGACTGGGAGCTGAGGTATGGTGTGACAGTTTGGATTGGAGAGGCCAGGTAAAGAGGTGCGCATTTACTTTTTGTATAGATGTGTAATCTTGTTTTAATAAGGCCTGTTGCATTGTAACAATGCTTCTTGCCTTCTGTAGGGCTGAGCAGGGTTTAAAGCTTATCCTCCCCCGCCCCAATATGGATTGAAATACCTAATAATTGCTTCCAAGTGTTGAATTTTGCTTTAGCCTTGCCTTGCTCCTGGGGTTTGGTTGCTTCAGCCACTGACACTTATCTGGCCCTGGATGCCCCTGTAAGTTGCATGCTTTGCTCTGCAGCCAAGTACAGAGCAGTACGTGCCCCACAACTTGCACCAGGCTGGAACTCAGCCACATCCTAGCAACATCTCTGGCAGCAATTGTTCCACAGTTGTTCTCACATGGAGTTTTACTGCAATCTGTGCCCTGGCAGCAAGGGTAGTGTTTACAAATTTCCTGCTGTGGAACTTTCAGGGTCTCAGGAACACTTCTGGTCCTAGCAGGAATTTAGTATGACCTCGTACACTGAAACTAGGGTCCTTCACATAAAAGGAAGGCAGGATTTTGCCCTGTATTTCCAAGAATATTTTATTTATTCATTGTTTTAAATAAGAGCAGTTGGCTTCCTGAACACTCCTATTATTTCTAAGATGTTGTGGAAATTGGTGTTGCTGATCTGGCACTCTTGCTTTCTTATCTGCTGTTTCATCATGATTTCACTGTAGTGACATTTGTTGTCAGAAAATCAATACCGTGAGCTTGGGAAGAGCTGCAGCTGCTTGGGAAGTGGAAGCAACAAGCTAAACAGCTGATCTATCAAGTTCACTTGCAATATTTGTTTCAGTAATGGATTGCAGCCTTGTCCAGTTAAGTGATGGCCTTGGCAGTCACCTCAGTAGCAGCTCAGGCTGGCTCTAGTGATAGAAAAATCTGTTCATACAACAGAGGCAATATTCCTTCTGCAGACCCTGAAGGAAAACCAGGAAGTCAACCTCAGACAGGGCAGATGCAGCCCAGCCCTTGTTCCCTCCATACCCCTTTTTTCTCTGCACATACCTGATTTTTGGCATGTGAACAGAGAGGCTTGGCTTTTGGCATTGGAATATGCTTTCTGAAGTGATACCTTGAGGGGCCATGACTGTTCACCCTGAATTTTTTCACTGTTAAAATCTTGAAAAGATTCTTTAATATGCAAATTGATTGATTGAAATGACTAAAAAGGATGCTCCCATTGCCATGAATCAGGATTGAGATTTGATTGTGTATTATATTCTTAAATGTATTCAGCACAAAATGCCTTGCATTTCAGTGTGTGGAATGGTAGGCAGGGCATCAGCTGAAATGGGCCATGCACTGACTCATTAGACAATGTGCCTGATTTTTACTGAGTACTTCTATTTCAATGGCAAGTTTAGCTCTTCTGATGGGAAGCAGAAATGTTCACTAGGTAATATAACAAAATCAGCTGGTTATTTGATGGGGCTGAAAAATGAATGACCTTTTCAGTTCAGTGAAAGATGAATATTTCTGAATGAAGCTCATCAGGTCCGTAAATCCAAGGCTAGCTGGCTGAAAATCTTTCTTCTGAAAAGCATAACCCTTATTTTCTAGAAAACTCCCAGTGTGCTGCCAGTGAGCCCAAGATGTGGCACCTTGTTTTAGTACAAAAGTGAGGATCAAATGTGTTACTGGAGTGCATTTTAAAAAGACATGAATTAAATAGCTAATTTAAAAAGCTCTCTGGATTAGCCACTTTCCATAGAAAAAACTATGGTCTCTGGAATCTATTTCAGAGATGCTATCCCAAAGATTTTCAGTACAAGGTTCTTGAGGTTACAACTTTAGAAAAGTGAATGTTTGAGACTATAAATACCTATCAATAGGCTATATTAGTGTGTCTTAATTGGTTTCCTCTCATTTTAGAAGTTATGTAGCTAGATTCTGCTCACATGCAAATCTTTAAATCAAGAATTTTCCTGTGGGTAATCACGTCGAAATATTGCCTATTGTAATTTTTTTCAAATATTGTCATTTCCCTTTTTAGAGGAGGACTGATTTATGGATTCTGTGGAAAGTTTTCAGATTCTTATAATTACCAGATTCTTACGTATTCTTCTGGGTTTCTGGCAGGAAAGGGCAGTACTTCTTCTGAATTGATTTGACTCTGCGTGCTCCAAAGTAGCCAAGTGCTTGCTCTACACTCCTCAGGTCCAGTGTTATATACAGGTAAGGTTGTTTGGATTGTTTAGGAAGAGAATAAAGGAAAGGAAAAGTAAGATTATGGAACCCAACTGTGCAATAAAGCTGTTTCTAGCTAATCATGAGGGACCAAACATCAATGGTAGCCTAGTGAAGAATGCAAGACCAAATTTCTGTGGAGCTGAGTGATCTTCAAGGCACGTTGAGTGCCAGCTCCAGGAATTGGTGACCGCCTGCGCGGGTCTGGCGCTGTCCGTGCAGCGCTGCCCTGCTGAAGGTGAGTGGTGCCAGGGCTCAAACGAGTGACACAGTCAAAGGTGCAGAGGGACCTCAGGGAGGGAGGCCCCTGTGCTGTGTGCTCCTGTGCCAGGCCCAAACGAGTGACACAGTCAAAGGTGCAGGGGGGCCTCCAGGGAGGGAGGTCTCTGTGCTGTGTGCTCCTGTGCCAGGGCTTTGCAGACTGTGTCTGCACACACTGTACCCTCAGCAGTATGTGGAGCTTATGTTGTGGGTCTGGGTGCTGAACCAGCAGTGCTGCTGTGTGTCCATCTCTTTAAATCTTCCATGATTATAACTCTCTTTTTAATCACTCATTGGTGTAAGTGAGAGGGAGGGTGTTAATAAACTTGTGTAATTTGTTTTCTACTTATTGTCAAGCTCTTCCACTTGTAAATAACACGAATTGAACCACATCAGTAATCCAGTCAAGGTGCACTACAGCAAATCTTATGTGTGTTTCTGAACTGGGCTGCAGATCAAATTGGAATGCATTTTTTAGATTGCACATGTACTGAATATCACAGTTCTTTTGATACTGAAAAACATGAGAAGCAATGTTAAGCTCATTATATATTTATTATAGAATGGTTTGGGTTGTAAGAGACCTTAGGGGTAATTTAGTTCCAATCCCCCTGCCAGGGACACTTTAAATTTTATATATTTTTATTTTCTAAATCTAGTATTTAGTATAGGAGTATTTCAACTAATCAAATTTTAAGTTTTTGTCCCTGGATTTAATGTTTTGTCTGTGTATCTGCTTTGAGATTGATTCTGCTGCTTTTTTGTACCACAGTGTTTTTGTGTGAAGTCACTTGAACTTCATTTTTAAAACCCAATGAAATAAGACTTCTTTGTACTCTTCTTGTGATTGTTGAATGAGTTTATACATATTTTGTGAATATTGTTACTCTTATTCAAGACATATATATTTGTAGACGAAAAGCAACGTGAATAACTGTCATAGAAATATCTTTCCTTCCAAGAATATCTGAAACTACCAAGGTAATTCATTGGGGCAACACCAGAGTTATTTTTGCAGAACTTATCAATAATTGGTTTGACTAGGAAACAGTTTTTTCAACACCAGTATCTGGATAAATATCTGATGTACCAAGAGTGAAACTTAATCCTTAGGGAAAGGTATTGTTGATATTTTACTTACAATGGACTAGGTACTCTGTCAGCTACTGTCTGAACCTGACTTCTTTCAAATAGGCCCCAGGAATGCTTGATATCTGTTCAGAGCAGATATGTAGTGAAGCCTTTTATGCTGAAATACTCTTAAATTTGCTGAAGGAAAAGAATTTCCAGGTTGAACTTGCATCTCCAGAAGTTCTAAGTATTTTCAGTTATTGAAATCATGTAGTCATCTACATTTTGATTGGGACAGGACAGTATACACGTAGGTATTTGCATGGGACTTGTGCTACTGAATTCTGCTCTAGAAGTTCAAGTACTGACTACATAGCTGGCTTGACTTTTGGCAATGCCTTTTGCAACAGTTAATCCCACAAAAGTACTGTGCAATGTATGCACTTATGCATTATATAGCAGCAGCTTATTAAATACTACTTTGCGTGTACCTTGCCAAGTCTCTCCTTTGACTACAATTTCAAAGAAGAGGTCTGAAGTCAGCAAATATGAACTTCCTGACTTCAGACATTTGAAAATCTAAAAGTTCGAAGAATTTACTTTTTTTAGGAGGGAAATGCAAATGAGTGTGCTAGAGTAGAGCTGGAACAGAAAGCTTTCACAGTGTCTGGCACTGGTGCACTGGAGAGGTGGTTCTCACTGCTTTCTTATAGGGAATGCTTCATCTGCAATATCCCCCAGAACAATCCTTTGGCACTTTAGTGATGGACCTTATGCAGAATTTATTTTCTTATTGCACAGAGCTACTTGGAAGGAGGGGAGAAGGAAGGGCCTGAGTTTCTGGTGCCATCTCTGTAATGAGAAATAAATTAGATGCAAGGAGCATTTGTGTTGGGCCTTATGATTTGGAATTGTCATGCTGTGTTGTGACTAATGCGTTTTCCCACTTTATTGTTGCTGAAATCAATGGCAAAACTCCATTTATTTTAAGAGCACATGACGAGATCCAGAATAAGTGGAAGAAGCAGATGACTAACAGTGGTGGATATAATTGGGAAAAAAGAGTCCTATCAAAGGGTATATTCAGGGCGTATTTAGAGCACTAAGATCATTTGTACCAGACACAAAATAAGATAAAGGCAACAGCTATTAAAGGCATATCCACTGTGCACAGAGGGACAGAGGGAAAGGGTCTCTTTATCCATTTTAATTGGTGGGGGGCAGTGACTGCAAGATGGTAGTTATGTAAATGATCTTTTAATTGTTAAACAGGAGTACTTCTCTTTGCCTATATTTGTTTTTGAGATTATACTTTTGCTTGTGCAAACAGTGTCCTCAGGCTGGTACACAGCAATGGACATCTGTGCTTTTTCAAATCATTAACACTAGATTAGAAATTTTGGCTGAAATTCTGAGTATTGAGTACTAGCTTGCAGCACCTGGTTTCAGTTGATCCACATTAGGGTTGGGTACTATCCCTTCTCTGGCCTGTTACGTAGCATTTTTGAGCCTTTCTTTCACTGAAGCAGCATTTCTTTTCCTGGGAAAGCTCTGCCAGGTGTGCTGCCTTCTGGATTTTCTTGTCTTTGGCAAGGGGCTGTCTGAGAGCTGCAGAGCTACCTGTGCTCCTGGCTCGCGTGCTGTGCAGAGGGATTGCCTTACAGGTCAGGGATGAGCTATTTAAGAAGTTGATTTGAAGTTGGCCTCACTTAATGTGATCTCAAACACTGCTCTGACAATCTGAAGTAGCTGTAGCCTTTTTTCTTCTCAAAATATGTGCATGGACAAGTGCTTGGTGTAGCCATGAACCCAGACTGCAAGTATGGAGGAGAATGAAGCTGGGATGTGAGCAGGTTAGCTATTTGCCATCAGCTTTCTTTGTGGCTCATTTGGGATCTAAGCCACTGTCTTCCTTGGTGTGGTGCTCCTGTGTTCAAGGAGTACAGGAAGAAGCTGTTAAGTGTGGGACTGTTGGGTAACCTGATTAATGTCTCGAACTTGACATTGATGTCTCCTGCTCGGTTTAGAGCGATGAACGGCCAGAATGCACACTGCTCTTCTGTGACAGCGTTGTGCGGGGGAGCTCAAATTCTTTGAATCATTGCTTTTAGCTTGGTTGGTCAAATGTATCAAATGACTAAATTACAAGTGATGCCAGGAGCCTTGATGTGATCCCCAATATTTATGCCCATCCAGTTTGTGAGCTTGCATGGATGCTGCACTCTGCAGCCCTGAATCAGCAAGAAAGTTAGGCTAAGGGTTCTGTGAATAGAATGAAACTGTAGTGTGAACAGTAAAGAGGAAAACTATTTAAGCAATCGAGAGATTGACATTAGAAAGCTAGAGATGTCAGCAGATAAGGAAAATCTGCAATCCAGTTTATTGCTAGCACAGATCTTGACTATTTTTACTTAAAAACAGTGGGTTTAAACCCTGTCTGTTTGTGGATCCCAAACCATATTTTGGTGGAAATCTGGACCTGTGACCAGTAAATTTATTGTAATTGACTAAGCCTAAAAATGCATGACCTTAGTTTCTTCCCTTAGAGTCCTTTAGAAGCAGTTTCTGGACCTTGAGGATTCATGGCTTAGAATTAATGGCTTACTTGAACTCAGGAGAATTGCTGACTTGCAAAAGAACTCAGTAGAAACAGGCAGAGTTATGTAAATTTAATTTTCAGTTGCTGGCTAATTAGAAGAAAATGTCCTGTATCTTGGGGAGAAAAAGGACAGGACATGGCACTTGGCCACCTCTGAAGCCAGTTCTTGGCCCCTGCAGTAACCTTGCAACTCCAGCTGTTCCTTTCTCATTGTGCCTGGCCATGGCTTGCTGGCCCATGAACTGTGTTGATACAACTGTTGTAATATTATGCTATAAATCAGATCAGTGAGTGGGGGGCTGAGTTATAAATAATATGCTTTGAACCTGGATTATGTCACCAATCTTGTGAGCACATGGCTGGCAGGCAGGGATGGGCACCTGAGGGGGTGCAAGGGGCTGAGTGCCTGGGACAGAGGCAGGGCTGGCAACCTGTCAAACAAGCTTGGTATTGCAACTGTGTGCTGTAAAATGACATGCTAGGGTGCTGTAGGTTCAGATGTTGGCTGCTGCAGTGCTGTGTGTGGTGTAGGTGGAGTAGAGCTGAAGATGAGGGTGGCTGGCCCTGAAAGGCAGGTTGTATGTGAAAGTATCTAACTGCTCCACCTCAGGCATGAAGGGCAAGGCACACGGTGCTCCAGCAAACTGAGCAGGGAGGTGCCAGTGCCAGCCTCTGGAAATGGTAGGGCAGAGCTGTGCCTTTCCTCCCTGCCGTTCCTGGGAGCCACATGAGGGGTACACACTGTGCAGGTGCAATCCCTACTCGTGGGGATGCTGGGCAATATTCCCAGGCTGTACTTGGTAAGATGGCCAAGCTGTTGGAGTGCCCATGGAGGAGAAGCAGGTTGATTCCTTTTTCTTGGCTGTAGATATCCCTTGCTGTCAGTCCAAGTGGGTTTTGGAGGGGCAAAGTCATGGCCTAGCTCAAATCTAACTCTTACTGCTGGAATGAGGCTCAGAAAATGGTGGGCAAGAAAGACCTCGGCTTTAAAACCTTCTAATCAGAGCATTCAGATTGAAGTGGTTGTTAGCTCCTGCTTCAAGGACTGTGTCAGGCACTCAGTAAAATGTAATCATCCCCCCAGGAGTGAGGCAGCCACATCTTCCAGGCTGCACTTCCTGAAGGTGTTATCCCAGCATCTGTAACATCTCTCTGACTTTGTCAGGGCTCTGCCACTCGTTAGTGGTTAATGGGTCATGGGAAGAATGACAAGGCAGGCTAATAAAATGTTTTGTCTATGTTAATGGTTAAAATTGGGAAGTCAACCTCAACAGGGCTTCAGATTGAGTCAGAGGTGAGAACAAATAAGGTGCCAATCCTTTATTTGGAGCATTTAGTCTTGAGACTTGTGAGCAGAATCAAAATAGCTTGACAAAGGTGCAGATGAAACTGATGACTTGTGCAGCTCTGCAGAGTCATAGGATGAAGATACAAATATAAAGATATAAATAATTTCTGTAAGAACTACATTTAAAAAAAACACAGAAGAATTAATATTTGGCAAATAACATGTGGAGGTAGTAATCCTTACTGTGTAACAGCAGTATATCTGTTATTGAAAACTGCTGAGAAAAAGCAATCTACAAATGCTGTGTATGGAAATTTCTTAAATTATGCTTTAATGCTAAAGAAATTAGCAGGTTTTCAGTCTTTGTGGATTTTGATTTTTCTGAGTTGTTTGGCTGCTTTTCTACATTCAGATTTCAAAGATATGATCTTAGAATCAAATGCAAAAGTTCAGCTCATTTCAGAGACATGTAAGAGCAGTAGTGGCTGTTGTCCAGAGGCATTTAGCGTGTCAGTCCCTAACGCAGTGCAGTCCCTAACGAGGTGGGTCCCAGACACAGCAGAGGTGCCTTAGCACCATGCTCTGCCTCTGCAAGCCTGCCCTCCTCATCATCAGAGCTCACTGGCCTAAAGAGAAGGCTGCAGGCATGTGTCTATACTCTTTCCAGGACTGGAGGGGTCTGATTTCTCTTTAAAATTAATTTTACTATCTGTAGTGTCTCATGCTTTCTTTTACTGATGTCTTCCTCTCTTTCTCCAGTAGACAAGTTTTAACACAAGCTGAAGAGGATGTTTGTGGGTAATATCAGTAGGAAAAATGCTCATCTTGAAAGTCTCTCTATGATGTTTGAGCTACTGGGAGAAATTACTGCATTGTGTATCAGTGCTTTTTTTTCTGAAGGGTACTTTCCATATGTGATTACTCAGTCTTGTTTCTGTACCTCGAGAGTTTCTGTACTTAAAATAGCCATACTTGAGCTTAGTTTTGCATAGTTATTCTGTGGTAAGATTTCAAGATACTGCAGCTGATATTTTGGGGTTTTTAATGCTTCTGAGGACACTGGCATGATATTACATTTCAGTCCTACCATAGCTGGTTTCTTGTAGAGAAGAAAACCATACAAATGTTTTAGAAGAGGATGAGGCACTTTCTGATTGTTAAATAGCTTGCTAGAATCTGTAGACAAATTACTGACTATTATTTATACATTTATTTATATTAAAATAATATAAATATATACTGTATA
This sequence comes from Cisticola juncidis, assembly GCA_013400215.1. NCBI lineage: Eukaryota > Metazoa > Chordata > Aves > Passeriformes > Cisticolidae > Cisticola > Cisticola juncidis. The sequence continues at coordinate 4,269,130 of VXBR01010920.1, forward strand.
TAATAATACAAACATACAGTTCATTTTTATAAGTAATGTATTTTATTTGTGACTCTACTTGTTTTTCTTGTGCTGTCTGTAACTAGGATTGCTCAACTGGAAAATAATTTGTCTTTCCCTTCAAACTATTGCCACTTACCCAGATTTTGTATTTTAGGGAAGTGTTTAATGCTCCCTGTCAAGACTGGTCTGTTGGTGTTGGCTTTTTATGGAAGCTTGTTTCATTCATGCATCTATTTCTGTATATTAAGTTTGTCTTGGCTTATTTGTCTTCAGAAGCAGATCCTCTAACACAGCTCAGTTGGAGTTGTCACACCTGTACTCAGAAAAAGACAGTGTTGAAGGGAGGCTTTTGCTTTGGGTTGTGCTGTGAACAGTGTGACCCTTTCTTGCTAAATCTACCAAAAGACGCAAAACTGAGGAGCTGCTGTGGGACTGCTGACACCTTGTATCCCAGAGCAGTTGGTGGAGTGGCATCTTGAGTCTGTTGCCAAGTTGGAGGTGTGATATTGTGATGATTTTGGTTCATCTTAGACTTAATAGTCACTTTATTGAAAGTGACTACAGGCTCAGGCTATTTGCTGACCTCTTTTAGGAGATGTGCTGATGATGGCAGATACTGACTCTAGCAAGAATCCATCCTTAGAATTGACATCCTTGTTTTCAGTGTCAAGAAGAAATCATGCAACAGTATCTGTAAAAGTTGTCCCACTTTAATTTTCCCTGTTTCATATTTTTGAATAACTTAAATATTTGAGGCTATGAAACTTTCACTTCTGGAGTCCTAAATTAACTATAAAAGGATATAGATATCTCAGTTGTTGAAATTTAGCAGAGACTATTGGTAGTGGGGGATCTAACCATCCGTTTTTCATTGTCCTTGCTTTCCCATTTTATTCCTTTTTACTGAAAACATAGCCATGATCTTTCTTTGTGATCTTTAGTTGCCTATTCTGGTTTAATGCATGTTGACTATATTTTTTAAAATTTATTTTTATTTTCTGTTCCTGCCTCAGAAGAGGCAGCTTGTATTGCTATTTCTGTTGCCACTGGATTTCAGACAACTCTTGGCTAAATTGGTCTATACCTGTGTTACATCTGCCTGGCTTTTGGCTGTCCCTCAAACTGCAGACTTGGCTGACAAGTTGTTTCCTGAGAGTTGTTAGTGATGGTTGGCTGTTAGCAGGGGTCTGTTATCTTTGCTGGTTGTTTTCCACTGACAGCTATTTCCTTCCTTGCTTCCAAAACTCATTACCATTTTTACTTTGAATGTTCTTGTGAAGCTAATATTTATTTGTTTTATTCTTTGAATTTACACAGAACTCTGCTGGCTTTAATTAACAGGCATCCATCTGTGCTCTCAGAGCCCTGATGGTAATTAAAATTAAGCATCTCTGCATTGTCCAAAGCAATATATAGAACCAAATTTTTCAAAACATTTCTGGAAATGTCTGTGTGTAGGGGTTTCTCCTGCTGGCTTCCCTTAGTTTGTGGTGTTTTAGTGCAATCACTGCTGTGAATTAAGCATCTATTGTAACAGCTTTGCCTGCTGCTTCTCTTCAAAGCTTAGCAGGCTTTTTTTATACACACTTCTTACACACAAAGGAGTGGCATTTCCAAGGCACCCAGTGCCTGCAGCACAAATTGACTCCTGGTGGGGCAGGAATAGGCATGTCAGAATGATCCCAGCAGGGCCCCAGATTGCTGCTACTGCAGCTTTCTTGTCTAGACCAGCCATGGTTTTGGGTTTGGAGTAGGACTAGTGTTATGGTGAGGGTCAGGCTTAGGGTTAGGACTGAGAGGGTCAAATATCCTACAGCCCCAAGAACACTGGGGCAGAAAAGGGCATGCCAAGGTGATCCTGGCAGGGCGTCAGCAATGCTGCTCCTGCATCTTTCTGATCTGAACCAGCCATGATGTTGGGGTTGGGCCAGGGTTAGGGTTAAGACATTTGAGGACCCTACAGGTCCAAGAACACTGGTACTGGAATAGACATGCCAAGGCGATTCTCCCAAGGTCATTCTTTGTGTGAGTTTTTACCATCTTGGTTAAAGCTCCATGGGTTTTTTACAATAGCAATACTTCATGTTATATAAAGGACATCACACACTCTGCCCAGTGGGGAGAAGCCCACAAGCTCCTGCAAAATGGCAGTGTTGGGAAAGCAAAATAGAGCAATAACATAAATGTTTTGTTCTAGTTCATCCAATGAGCTGTGCTGTTAAGGACTGAGCTGATAGCTTGCAGGAGGCCTATCAGAGGAGGCTGTTTCTGGAGCTTGTGGGTTCCAACCTGCAGCACCAGGTTCCTGCCCCAGTGCTCCCTGACTTGTAGGATACTGAACTCTCTAAACCCTAACCCTAATCTCAGCCTTCCCCCTGAACCTAGCCCTACCCCAAACCCAATAGCATGGCTGGTCTAGATCACAAATCTGTAGGAGAAGCAATGTTGATGCCCTGCTGGGATTGTTTTGGAATGCCTTTTGTAGCCCTAATGTTCTTGAAGGTGTAGTATATTTGACTCTCTCAACCCTAACAGTAATTCTAACCCTCACCTTAGACCTAGTCAAGTGCAAAACAACTGTCTTCCTCTCTTCAGTGTCTTGATTTTTAATGGCCTTCTTCTAGTCATGGAAAGGAATTGCTTTTCATTAGTTGATTCTCTCTCTTCATTCTCATCTCAAAAACTGCAGAGTGCTTTTTGGAAACAATTTTTAGATATCAGGGATTATAGTTTTTTCTATGTTGCCAACTTTCTCTATGAGTATTAGTTCATTTGAATTTTTTTACCTGTGTACTGAGAGGCCTCATGGCAGTGAAGGAGTGGGAAGATGATGGCTTTGTTGCACATTGTACTGACAGCCTCACGTGAGGTGCCTGCTGCCTGTGTGTTGAGACATGTGTTTAGGTAAGGGCAGACCCAGTGAAAGTTTAGTCCTCTCTAATCTGGTAGAGCAGAGGTTGCAGAACAGAAGGCTGGAGGGGTAATTTGAGGACATTGGTAACCTTTAGGTAAAACTGTTCCCTCAGCCTTGAGGCTGGCTCAGTTCACAGGGGAACTGTATAACCAGCTTGTATTGGGACGTTGAAGATACCACAAAATAAGCAGTGTGATTAATATTGCTTAATGGGGAATTTTTATCTTTAAGGTCACTGTACTGGTAAATTGCTGATAAGGGTAATGGGAGTTATGATGACAAGCAGATCCCAAGGATTGGGCTTTTTTTGTGCCATAGGCTGTTCATATCTATTCTGAGATTTGAAGCTATTAGTTTTTCCCTGTCTTTAACACATGTTACCAGACAGATTATTTTGTAGTCCAGGTGCTCTCAACATCATTCACACCAAAGTTTTCTTCTGGCACCGGAAACTGTTTGCTTGCTACATCTTGCATCCATTTGTGTTTCTGCTTTTGGAGGGACAGATTTGGGGAGCTACAAAGGAGGAGATTGTGGGTATGAAAACCACACTAAATACCTGATATATGAATGGGAGCACAGGATTTTAACAAACTGTACTTCCTAGTTTGTAAAGGCCAAATATTTTCAAGTTTCTACTTTGCTAGAAACATGTCAAAAGGCTGGTAACACAATCTTAGAAGCTATTTTTTCCCAGTTACTGTTTTAAATCATTAGGGTTCTGACTTGCAGATCTGGCATCATTAGTGTATTGATTTTCATATTTAAAAATATAAATTGTGTAATCCTTACAGGTCTACAGGTCTAGTAGGTCTAGCATCCTGCACTTCTTTAGGCATAAATGACAAAATTTATAGATTGAAATGATGTATTTTATTGGAACATCTGATCCAGCTGGAAGAAAGCTGGAGAATATTTGGGCACAAGGTCTCCACATTAGGCTTCCCAAAATTAGCGTAGATTTCAAGCTAAGGACATTAGCTGATGAGCTGCTGCACTTGCTGTAACCTCCCTGTATTAATCAGCTGAATAATTTCAAGGAAATTTACAGGTAATTGTAGGTGTGTAAAAGTGCTGTTTTCTGGAAGACAATTCAAGTGACTGTTTTGAAGGGCTGAATGTATTTTAGAAGCGGGCATAATTGCTGGAAAAAACCCTTCCCATAAAAGGACTTCCAGCTTGTTTTTTAAGGACCATAGACTGCTTCTAGAATAAGACTTTGGGATAATTCAGCAAAAATAATTTATTGGCCAAAAGTAGGATTGACTGAAATAGTCTATGTTTTATTTGTCATGGCTCAAAGGACTCTTCAAGAGACCTCTTATGTTTGGACCTTCTGGGAAAATTGCTTTTCAGCCAAATCTGAGCCTGTGAATAACAGCAGAATAAGCACTGCAAGTCGTAATCACACATTAAATTGTCAGTCATAGTCAATGTTACTTTCTTGTATTTTTTTTTCCAATTAGCTACATTGTGGAGTTGTTGGAACATGGGGCTGATTCCAAAAGGGAGAGCATTTAGTTGTAAAATAGGATGTATAGTGAGTATAAGACTTGGGGTCTGAGCTGTTAATCCCACTCACAAGAGGAGAATTTGGAGACAGAAATCACTTGTTTCAGCATGTGCATGGAGGACCTACTCATTACTGGAGGCTTTCCCTTTGTAGCTGTTTCCCCACCACTGAAGGGCAAAATGTTTAATGTAAGTAAATCCAGTCCAACATGGAGGCTGGTAGCAGAGCTAGGAGTAAACTTAAAAAAGCCTCAGGTTTGTGTATTTATGCAAGACAAGTACTGAAGTCAGAACAGTACCTGGCTGAGTTTCTTCTGTGAGTCCATGTAAAAGCATGAGAAGAAATATGTTCAAGTATTTAAACAGTGTCATCTATACACTATTTTCAAACTTTAGAATACAGTTCCCAAATTAAAAAATAATAACAATAAGACTCAGCAGCCTGACACCAGTTAGAGCGATGGGTATTAATGCAAGCAGCTGGTTAAGGCTAGATGCAATAGACACTTTCAGAAGAATACACTTTGGTTCAAACCTAACCCTATGGGATGTTTCTGTGGATGGAATTGATTTTGTCCTTATATATTTTCTACCCTGTTGTACCTTGTGTAAATTGCTCAGCTGACTGAAGGTGGTTCTTTGCTCATAAGGAATCACAGCAGAGAAGTCCCTCTGAGAAACTCCAGGAGGCTGATGCAGCCCCTGGAGCAACCATGTAGAACAATTCCCTTTGGTAGCTCTGTCAGATGTTGCAGATTCTCCTGGGTAGGGTTGTCTATTCCAGCAGACCTGTGACTGGAAGCTCCTGGGAACATGAACCTGACAGGCAATACATCTGGTATGGGATCTAGACTCAGTCACTCAAAACAATAACATTATCAAGAAGTTACTCACTCATTGTGAAGTGTTTTGGGGGAATCTCTGTATTTGAATGTTTAGCATCTGTGTGTTTTACTTTGTGGAAATATATAAAAGAAGAGAGAGGCAGCCTGGAAGAACAGGTGGAGAAAAGGTGAGTAAGGGGAATGAAACTGGAAGCAAAGGGAAAGAGGCTGAGGGCTGCAATTGTTGATTGGCCATAAAGTCTTGTGTACAAGTACACACTGCATGTACACTGTTGTAGTTTTCAGTGCATCCACTTCCTCTCTCTTCCTCCCTTCTCTCCAATGAATGCTGCTCATGGCCTTGCTGAGGTTTGACTGCTTTGTGGCTCATTCTGGATCTCTTCAATGTCCTGCATAAAAGCAGATATTGTGCTGCTGGTCTGACCAGATGAACTTGCAGTATTCTGGATGAATTTGTAAGTGTAAGTTGACTATTTTTGAGACTGTAAGTCTGCAGTGTTCCCTTTCAGTGGAATAAAAATGTTCAGATAAAGGATAGTGTGAATTACTATGCAAATAAATTATTGATGAGAGGCAACTAAAGAAATAATGTGGGTTTTTCTCTGCCAGTTGGGGTCTGAAAGGCAAAAGTTGCAAATACTATTTCTTTATGATACCAAAAGGCATAGTTCTTCCAGGTTTGTTAGAACAAAGACTGGATGTGAAATACTCCCATCCTTCTGGGCTGCTGACAGACTCTTGGTGATGTGCTCCAGTGTGGGATGTGTATCAGTCCCACCTCTCCCCCTGCAGTGCTGCACAAACTCTTCTGTGCCTCACAGCAGAGCTGGCCCCGTGGTCACTGCTGACAGCCCTGGGATTGAGGCACTAGGGAGGGAGGGGGCAGAGCTTTCCTCAAGGCATATCTAAGTACTTAATACCCTCACTCAGCAGCACATGTTTCTCACCTTCATTCTTCATTCAAGTCTTTTTAAACACGATCAAGAGCATGCTTCTTTGCTTTATCTAATTGAATTAGGTCGTTAGATTGAAATTAGCATACAGTAAATTGGCAAAGCAGCAATTGCCTACAATAGCAGAGCCTGGGCACTAAGCAGAGCTCAGTATCTTTTCCTAAAAAGAAAAGCCACCCTTAAAGCAGAAAAAGTGAGCTGAATTTGCAAAAATGTTACCTTTTATTCCTTGCTGGATTCTCCGAGATTGCTCCCAAATCAACGCTCTGCAGAACAATGGAGCCATTGTCTGTGGGCTGGCAGCAGCATTTGCACAGCTTGCCTCAATGAATATTTTGTCAGAATGGTTTCTGCATTGCCAAACTATGCTAACCCCCACCCCCCAAGTTGGAGCTAATTAGTAATGCATAACACAGGAAGTGGCTTTGTTTCTTGTCCTCTCCCTGAAAGAATAATTTGACCTACTAACAGATAACTTTTGGGACTCTGGGAAGAACAGGCCACAAAAATGCTTTCCTTATAGTAAAGATGAAGCAGGAGGAATTGACTGTTTTGTAGAGCCGTTCTTGGGATTGTTTGCTTGCCAAATATCAAATATACCATGGAAAACTGGCTTTGTTTCTCAGAATTTTCCTTTTTGTTCCCTCTGTTTCTCACAAAATTGGGTATACTTATTATAGTTCTACTGTAAAACAAGTAGTTCACAAGCTCATGCTCTGTCACACCCACTATTTCTTAGTTTGTCATCAAAAGTTAGTCTGATTTGTTTTCTTCCTTTCTCCACCCACATCACAACATCCCTGTGAATTCTTTTGTGGAGGCCACAGCTTTGGGCCCTGTAGATGAGCTCTGAGAAAAGCATTATGAGCAATACAGTGGCCTCCTCCAGGCTGTGTGTCTTCTGAAGATGGCAAAATGTAAATAAGCTGTTTGTACGATCCCAGATTCATTCCTGTTTTATAGCTAAGAATGGCTCAAGTAAAAATCTAATTTACTATATAGTCTGAGGGAAATGCTTAATTATGTACCAGGGAGGAGAAAATGGCTAAGGGGGAAATGACAACAAGCCCCAAAACCATTGAAACTAATGTATGCTGTGAAAATCCACAAGAACTGAAGCAGACAACATAATTTATAAAAAAAACTTTATAGGTTTTCTCTTTCCTTGAAGGAAGAGAGATACTCTGCATTAATGTTGCCCTGAACAAAGCTCTTTTATCTTCTAGTGCTGATTTTGTATTCAGTGATATTAAAATAATTCTAATTCAAATTAAAATTACTTCTTGTCTTGAAATCACCTAAAGATATGTTTGGCCCTAATTTCTGATAACTTATTCTTCACATGCTGCTTTTCCTCACTGGGCACTGTGCTCTGTTGTAATCTGCATCCTCTTATTCGTGGGAAGTCTGACCACCATCTCAGGCCAGAATAATTTGATAAGGTTGCTGTTGGGTTTGCCAGAAAAAGTGAGAAGTCTCATTTTTTCTTCCTTTAATAAAAGTTGCAGCTTTTGGTGTTACTGAGAATAATGAAATGGTTACAGCAGGAAACCTGAGTAGAAACTCCTGCAGTTGTTGAATTTCTCATACCTGGTCCTTGGCTGCATTTGTGGATCTCTGGGATTTCATTATTTGTGAAATATGTTGTTTAAATAGAGAAATGAATTCTGCATCCCACAGAAGACGTCATCAAATTGGGTGAAGCTGAACATGTTGAGTTATAAGAGTTTTCTTGTTGGTTGTATTCTTGAGTATTTTTAATTAGAGCATTGATGGACAAGACTTCTCTTACTATCCAGGTCTGAGCATAGTTAAAGTTGTCACATGCACAATTCTCATCTTTTCTTTCCATGACTTCAAGGCTTCTATTAACTTAGCTATTATTTCAATTTAGCATGATTTACTGAGAGCTTTTGTAAGACGTGAAACAAAATTTTACTGAAATAGCTGTTTGAACACAACAAAAGATGATGATGAAGCTACTCTATAAAATACTTCCCTGAAAGCAATTTTGGTTTTGCTTTTGCAAATCTTTCTTCAACACAGCTTAAAGGCAGTGTCAAAATGTGCTTGACTGTTTCAAGTTTTTGGTCTTGATAGGAGAATTATCAGAAACAGTTAGGAGGTCAAAATAATCATGGAATTAAGAGAAAGGGTGAACAGTCAGAGTGACTGAGAGTGTGACACTTTGTATCACTGGTAGAAACTAAGATTGAAATGAGAGATTTGCTTCTAAAGAATTATAGAGGGTGTATATTGCTTTGATGGCACTCTTTAAAATCATAACCTTCTCTATATGAAGCTTGCTGCATGATGTTTAAGAAAGTTGAATGTAAAAACAAATTGCATCCTCTGAAAAGCTGGAACACTTTAGGGATCATGGTGAAGCGATTAGACTTGAAATCTTAGTCGTGGTGTCAGGACCTGGCAAACAGGAGCAGTGTCATCTCTGGGCTGTGCAGTGATGCTACTGGCTCAGACAGTAAGGCAGTGTGTAGGATCCTGGAATTATCTGGTGAAAAGGCTGTTGACCATACACCAAATATCTTGTCCATCCTGTAGATGGTCCCCCTCCCGTGTAATATGGCAAATAATTTATTTTCCATCTATTACATTTGTTCAAGAGAATCAGTGTATCTCACAATAGTTCTGTATGTTAATCCTTCTGTCCGCTTGCAAATGTATTTTGTGATAAATTCATGGAGGCAGAAATTGCTTAAGGCAGTTGGAAGAAGAATTAGTTAGACACAAGACAATTCTCCTGTTTGCTTTGCTTTTTAATTGCAAAGCCTGGCTTTCAATTACGTGTACAATTCAAGAATTTCTCCTCAGTGAGTAGCCAGTCATAGGAGGCAGTGTGCTTTCAGGGGAGGTTCTTCAGTAGCTTTGTCCCTAATATCAGCACTTATGGGAGCTTTTTGAGCAGTTCTGCAGGAATGTACATGATCTTGCTAGACCATATGTTCATAAAGAACAGGAATGTAGAAGTCTTCCAGTATTTTTCAGGCACAGTTATCAAACTGTTTTCTGTTTTTTTTTTGTAAGTGATCAACTGTGGCATTAGCATCATGTGAGGAGTTGTGGTAACGTGTCCAGAGTCAGTTTCTCTGGGGAAAAGCAAGATGCAGATTTTAAGGAATTAGTAAGAGCACACCTCTACTTCAGTCCATGGTAGAGCTACTCCTTGTGAAGACTCAAGGACAACAGCTGTGGTAAAGCTCCCCTCTGAAAGCAGCTGGTTTGAAGTATGGTCTGAGCTGTTGAGAGCAAACTTGGGATCCTCAACAGGCCCTGGTGGATCCCAGGGACCTGCAGTCCTACTGACATGGACAAGAGCTGTCTAGCCCAAAGTTAGTTTGAGTGTTTTCTTATGTACTGCAGACACAGTTCTTGACTGCATTGCAGATAAACTGTATATATAACTTGATTTATGTACGTACATATTTATTCACCCTGGAAGAGGGAAACACAAAGACTGTGTGCAGCTTTATCCTTGCTGTGCAGAATCTTCCAATGGCAATAAGCTGATTTCCAGGGAAAAGCTGTGCCTTATTTGCCTCAAACCAGTAATGTTTTCCAACTGCTTAGTAGGGTATCTTACAGTTTTGACATCAGCTTGTATCATCTTAAAGATGGGTACATGCTGATGCTCAGCAAAAGTAGTTGAGGAAGCTGTGTGTGACCTGCCCTTCTGAGTGTCCTGTGATACCAGTGTAGTGTGTGTGATGCTCACAGTGGTTAACATTTGGTGAGCTGCAGTCACCTCAGAAAATTTGGAGAGCATGGTGTATGCCCAAACTGTCACTGAGTCCAAGATTTTTAAACAGAATTCCTTTATTATGGCCTTCTTTAACTGTTTGAGGGTATGACTGCAATTTCTATTTATTTTCAATGAAGTGTTCGAGTATGTGAAAGTAGTGCCATGTGAGGTACCACAAAAAAGACAGTAATTCGTAGCAAAAAGAACTAAGTGCACTCCCAGCATCCGGGGTGGGGAGGAATAGAATAGCTATTTAGCCAAAGGTTCAGAGAGAATAATTTTGTGCCTTTGAATACCTTTTTGAAGCTTCTGTGAGCATACGGTGGAGCCAGACTTAAAGTGCAGCATGGCTCTAATTAGTGACCGAGGAAAAAAGGTGTATTTGTGTGTCAGCTGGAAAAATGTGCCTTCAAGGACTTGGCTTTGTTGATCTTAGATCTCATTTCAAATTGGCTGACTTGCAAAACAGCCCTTTAAATTTAGATAATGCTTCATGATGACTGTCAAAACAGTTGAAAATCTCAAAAAAGTCCCATATATCTAACCCTGTAGTGTATGTGAAGAGCAGCTCTAGGAGCAGCATGGCTGACTGTTACAAGTGATGTGCCACAGCCATTCAGCTGTGTAGATGTAAGGCTTCCTCCTCTGGAAACACGTTGCTTCCCTTTGTGTTTGCTGAGGCATTATCCAAACTCAAATACACAATATTTTCTTGGGAATGGAACTGCATTTTTAAATGCTCTAGTGGCCTCATCAAACAGTCAGGAAGAAATACAATTGACTGCTGTATACATTTGGAGACAGAGGAACAATGACACCTTTTCCAAGCAGGGTTACATGGAACAGAGATTGGACAGGTAATGTTTGTCCACAGGAAGTGGTGAGATTTTTAAGCAGCCTCCTAAGCTGTCCAATGCAACTTCATCCCATTGTTCCGGCAGTGAATCCGGTTTGTTCAGATCCATCTGTACATTTATGGGACTATTCAAGCATGAAGGAGTTTAATCTGCTGCTCTTTTGAGCTCAGGTTTTGCAAAAATATATTTGCCTGCCTAGGAGTTCTATGGCTATTGAAGAGTTTGTAGGATTCAAAGGGAGCAGAGTAGCTTATAGACTGATGCTAGAAAGAGCTTCTCAAAAGCTGCCATTTGTTTGAACAGCTTTAGGTTTGCCTTTCAATTCAGTGTCTGTACTCAAACTTTGTGCATGTACTTTTTAATAAAATGGGGAAAAAAAACCCCCTTATTTTGGTGTTGATTATTTTTTTTCCTAGAAAAAGGTAGAGATTTGGACTCTTTCACCACCATAACCCCTGTTCTCTGAAAAAAATCTTAGAAATATAATTTCAATCTAGTTGAACACTCTTTTTGAACGTATCTTGGTATTTTTCAAGAGAACCTGATCTGAAAATGTAAAAAAATTAGGTATTTAAACATCTTTAAGAATCCTTATCTACACTTTTTTAAAACATGTGTGCTGAATTTGACATGGGGCTGTGAACGTTTTTGTTCCCTTGAAACTCCTTTTTTCTTTGAGTTTGGAAAGGGATAGAGAGAAGCTGCTCCATTGTGTCTTGCTATCTCATGGGAGACAAATGGTGCTCTCCCTGTGCCCAGTGTACATGAGGGGACATTGCACAGGCTTGTGTTTTCTGTTATTTCATGCACAAGACAAGCTCAGGCCTTGGAAAAAAACCTTGTTCATGAGGTGTGTGGGGCTTCCTGGAGCTGCACGTGGCGTTTGGAAGCACCAGAGCTGGAGAAGCAGCCTGGCTGATGCTGCAATGAGCTGCTATTCACAGCACTTCTGCATTTGTAAGTTATTAGCTGCAAATTGCTATTGCCAAGCTTGGTCTTCCCCAAGTGTGTGCATGGTGTCAACAAATTAGAGCAGGAGAACAAGTGGCCCGGCACTCCTGGCTTGGCTTCCTCCCAAAAAAAGGATCCACCTTCACAGTCTAAATTTCTCTTGACTGCAGAGAAGCAGGAATGAGTTTAATATTCTGGATAATAAGCATGATACTGGATTAAAGCAAGGGTAATGCACCAGACAGGGAATAGTTTGTGCTGCCCTGCTTGTCTCTTCAGGCTTTTTGCCTAGCTGGCCAACACCCAGGGAGCACAAAGTGCTGTGCTTCGCTCCAGGAGAGCAGCAACTGAGGGAAACTGGTTGGGAATTAAGTCCAACTCCCCATTCCTGATGAGGAGAGGCACTTACTGAGTGCAGCAAGGGATTTGATGGGTTTTCTGAGGAAAGCAGCCTGCCAGTACTCCAGAGGGAATGGCAGCTGCTTGGGAAGGGGAGCAAAGCGTTGGGTGCAGTGGTGCAGAAGGCCAAGCCTACAGCTGTAACAGAAAATGTTATTTTAGAAATGCTGAGCTGATTCAAATAACAGCCTGGCTGAATGACTTCAACATGTAACACTGGCATGATGAAGGCACTGTGAGAGACCTGCCTGAAGCACCAGGGCAGCTGGAGGTCAATAACTAAGGAAGCAAAATAGAGCAGCCTGGGAAGAGGTTTCAGGCTTGATCAGAGACTGTATGGGACTGTGGCTGCATTGGGTGCCCACCTGGATGCAGAGAGAAACTGTGGGCAAGAGGCAGAGGAGCTGCCCTGGGGGGATGTGCAGGCAGGGCAGCAGTCAGGGCTGCACAAGAGGTTGTCACAGGCACTCTGAGTGTGTGAAACAGGAAAGGTGCCCACAAGCAGGAAAGGGGAGAAACGCCAGGGAGGCTGCTAATGCTCACTGTGATGTACTCTATATTGGAAGGGGAGGAATAGAGCATGGAGAGGGAAATGGGGAAAATGGAATGTTGAAATGTAGTGAGCAAGAGGGATTTGGAGACTGAAAATGTCTTCGGACCAATAAGTATGCCTCTGGGAGCAGCTTCTACTACAAATGATCCTGTTCCTCTGTGCCGTAAGATTCTCCCCTTGGTAAAACAGGGACACTAACAATTGTCAGTCTAACGTTGTGGCTATGTGCCCATCATTTATGTGTGGGAAGACCCAGAGACCCCAGTCAGGGACTGAATCTTGTTATACCAAGTGTTGTAAACACCAGAAATGCCCAGACAGCTTTTAAACTAATTCCTGTGCAATTTAAGTGTATTTATGTACCACTGTAAGGAAGCTGTTAGGAGAGTCCCAGCAATATGCTACAGCTTAAAAAAAAGAGGACACAGGTGGGAAGTGAAGAATAACCATGAAATACCACAAAATCAAATAAATGAACCTCACAGAGTTTAAACTCGTAGTTACAGACAGGAAATAAAAGCATATAGGTAGAACGGAGACCGGTCTTTGCTGACCTTTCAGTACAGATGAAGATTAAAACCAAATAAGACTTGTGGTACTTAGGAGAAAGGGGCACAGAATTAGAATGGATTATGCTGTTCCTGCTGTGTGAATAAAGGTGTTCATAAGTTCTTAGTCTGTTACTTCTGTGGCTTAATAAGGTGCATATTGTTAATTATATCATTTGGAATCATAAAAGGATTATTTGGTGTCCTATATGCATTATCTAGCCAAAATATGGTATCTGTTTTTGTGGTGTGGTGGGTTTTTTCCTTCTTTTTTTTTTTTTGTGTGTGCATCTTTTTCTTTTTTCTTTTTTTTTTTCCCCAAATGAATAGTGTAGGCAGAGTGCATTCAATCCCAATCTGGTTAGAGGGAGGGTTGTTGAATGGGAAGTGGTTTATTGATTACTATTTTTGCAAGCTGTGATAGCCTACCTTTATCACTTTGAGAGATTCTTGTTTTGCCCTTTCACTTAGTGCAAGGTCATGGAACAATTGATTTGGCATTTGGTACAATTTGCAGTTCAAGGGATGAAAACCATGGGTGAAGAACTAAAATGGTTGCAGTGTTTGTTTTACTTCCTCCTGCTCTTCTCCCCTTCTCTGAATGATTACTTGCTGCATTTTCAAGGAAGATTAATAGTCAGATTGTCAGTCTGTCTACAGATTTCAGCTTGATCAAATGCTCAGCTGGATCCAATGGTTTTCTCTAGCAGGTGTTGAAGACAGAATAGGGTTCTTCTGCGCTTATCCACACTCTCCCTCTCTTTCCTTTCACTAAGAGCAGCAAATCCATGTTACATGCTGTTATCAAAATGTGTAATTCAAAATTTGGAGTGTGTGCATGGTTATTCTTTATTTTATTTAATTTTTTATTTTTAATCCTATATTTGGCTCTTGCTTAACATTACAGCTTTTAAATAGTAAAAAAAGTGTGATTTGGCTGTTGTCTGAAGATACAATTCTGAACTTCTTTTAAAAAACTGGAGCACACAAACTAACAGTCAACAAACTATCTGTGACAATGATGCTCTATTGTGATGTTAAATATTGATTTGACATAATCTCCCTTGTAATGCAGCATCTCTTTGTCCATAGGGGACAGACGGGTCCTGCTGTAGTTTGAGGGTTGCCAAAACTGTTGGGGATTTTTATGCCGTGTGGATGGCCGGTGGTTTGGGGGCAGCAGCAGCAGCAGCTCGGTGGCAGCAGCAGTGTTTGACACTCCTGGTGTGACAGGATCCCCCAGCAGGGTTTGACACTCCTGCCGTGACAGGATCCCCCAGCAGTGTTTGACACTCCTGCCGGGACAGGATCCCCCAGCAGCACAGAATTGTCCCCGCTCCAGCCTGCAGCGGGCACCTGAGGGGCTGCTGGGCAGCTGCCCTGGCGAGGCAGGCATACTGCAGAGCTGCTGCTGTGTGTGCCTGGAAGCCACAGCACCCCAGGGTGAGATACAGTGAGACACATGGAGCTGGTGTTTGTGAAGGCAAATGTCCAGAATATATCACGTTGGCTACAGGTGCCTATAGGAGACACTATTCTTGGCACTGGGGACAAAAAGGAAATACAGACTGCAGAGATGTCTTTCCTTTTCTTTATGAAGAGGAGTTTGTGGTTAGAATAATCTGCCTTAGAGCAGATGCAAAAAGACAAAGCAAATCCTGTGGTCTGGTATCTAAGACCATTTTAACTTTAAAGAAAACGGTAAAGGAGCAAATTGTCCTTAACCCCATTTTCACAATGAAAACAGATAAATCTAATTAAAACAGAGAGAAATCTAATAAGTCTTTTGTCATTAGTGATGATCAGACCCTTAAGGCTGTCAGTAGCCCAACTCTTTCTGTGTAGCCTCTCTAGGTAAGAGATCGCTCTTGTGCCTTCTTAAGGAACATTTTCTGTTAACAAGCCCTATTTAGAATGTGCAAAGAGTTAATTATATCCAGTGCTTAATGAGTTCTTAGCTTCTGAGAATTTCTCTGGCTGAGGCGGAGAACTGTTGACATATTTCATAGGCAAACAATTTGCTGTTATCTCTGCCATGGAGAGAAACTGCAATTGCTTTACCTTTGTAGGTGCTGGTAGCAAAGCAGAGAGGTGGATAATAGGAATGGGAATTCCCTGAGAAAACTGCTAGAAAAAACATGCTGTGTAAATTCTATGAGAAGTTTCTTAATTTTTGTAGCCTTGCTTTTTCAAGCCACTTAGCTTCAGGAGGGGTAATTATGTATGAATCAGTGTATGATGAGCTACCTGTGCCATGGAGCCATTTTCAGAGGAAATGTGGAGATGAGGTGGCAATTCCCCTAGATCTGGAAATAAAATGAAGATGCATGATGATTCCTTTACTTCATAATGGAACTGGGCTTTGTGTCTATAATAAAAGATAAGCTTATTAGTATTGCAGATACTTCATCTTGTAAACTGCACTTGAAGATGTGGGGAAGGCTTAAGCTGTCTGTCATGCCTACCTAATTTTATCTCTAACAAGAATCTGTGCTTGAGAGCTATTGACTTTCGTGATTTAGAGTTGAGGATGCCTAGAACTGGATAGGAGGGAAACTTTTGGTATTTTTTTGCTGATGTACATCAGGAGTAAAAACCCACAGATGTGTTGACATGGTTATGGTGAAAGAGAGATGAATGAACCCCTAAGTTGTGGTGTTTTTTTTTAAGGGGTGCTGACTACTGCAGTGGAAGTCTTCATGTGTGAATGATAATGACAAATGAATCAGGAAATGAATGGAGGAGAGCATGTCAGGAAATGGCAGTTAATATCAACTGAAAATAAAATGAGCTGTATACAGCACTTAACACAGCCAGAAATGAAAAGGAAAGAAGCAATATAGTTAATATGGCTTCTTTCATCATATTTAATTTTTTTCATGGGCCTGAAAGCCTGAAAATAAGCTGGAGGCAGCAGACTTTGTCTAATCCCCAAGCACCTCCCCCTTTTCCAGTGTAACTAGGGGAACCTGGCATTAGTCATCACTGCAGGTGATTGGGGAGCAGGAGGGATTTATGGCTGAGAAGCGAAGGGTTTAGAAGTCAGTCACAATTCATCTAATCACAGCCACTGAACTGACTTTAATTAGAGAGCATTTGGTGTGTTGTTGGCAAGCCTTCCATCTATCATAAACAAAGACACCATATTAACAAAAATATTTGCCAGCCCCCTTACCTCCTACACAAAATCATTTAAAAGGCAAGTGGCAAAGACATATCTGATAAAGAATTATTACTGGCAGGGATGGGAGAGCATCTATTGATGTGCTTCATGTAGGCATGGCTGTAACTCAGATGGCTGTGGTAAGATGAAATAGCAGGTAGACGAGGTTTAGATTTGGGAAAGAAGGAATCTGCTTGTAATAATTATACACATGGGCAAAGAAGCTTTTAAAGCAAATCAAACTGAAGCTTGGTCCAAATTCAACTCTACTGTACTCTACTGAGGGCAGTGTTATACCAAGGATGGATTTGTCTTTCAGGCCTTCACAAAGGGGATGGTATTGAGGCTGGTTAAAAGAATTGACAGAATAGTGGGTCTCAGGAGGGGGTACTCAGAGCAGTAAAAGCCCTGGCCTTTTTTTGCCAGGCAAGTACTGCAGGCACTGCAAAGGGCTCAGTGTTCCCCTCGGTGCCAC
The DNA here is from genome assembly GCA_013400215.1 of Cisticola juncidis. Lineage (NCBI taxonomy): Eukaryota > Metazoa > Chordata > Aves > Passeriformes > Cisticolidae > Cisticola > Cisticola juncidis. Next base: position 4,286,063 of record VXBR01010920.1, read on the forward strand.
AGGGAGGGATCTTCTTTTTGTGAAAGGGAAAGGTAGTGATGAGAGAGAGAGATGGCAGCCTACCTGCCTATAGGAGTAGTCATTAACATGAGAGGAAATAATCAGCCCTGTGTCTGGAGAGGTGGAAACAGCCAGCAGCCTTGCTGAACAAATGAATATATTCAGTCAGGTTATGCACACCTCTGCTGGGGTGGGAAAAGGAAGCAGTTTCAAAGCAAGTGCAAAGCTCATAGGGTAGTGCTGTTCTGTTTTATTTATGGTTCATAGTGCTCTCAACTCTGGCTTCTTTGTCGACAGCTAAAGCAAAGCACTGCTAGACATCCCCAGACAAACAGCCTTCCAAAAAAATGGCTCTAAAATGTTTCTGTTGATTCAGTGAGTGGTAATTTTTTTTTTTCTGACTCAGTCCTATAGCCCTGGGAGACCAGGGGACACTGCTATCTGTCATTTGGCTCAACACTAATGAGCTCTTGGTAACTTATGACAGATAAGGCACTTGCCCATCTTTCTGAGAAAATGTAACAGATGTATTCATGTGGAGAGTCAGCTGCTTCAGCAAGAAAAATTAGGTTGTTTTAAATGAATTTTTTGTGCATTGCTTTACACAAGCCTGCAAAGGTCCAAGGGCTGAAAGTACCAATTCTCTGCTTAAATTTTTGCTCTAAAAAGTAGAAGTGAAGAGAAGGGCTTTCTTTGGCTCGGCCTCCAGTCTCTTTCCCAGCTGAGGTGAACTTGGCTTGGGTCACTTAAAAAAACATAAAAAGTAAACTCATTTTCTGTGAGAACATTAAAATATTCAAGTTTCTGAAGGGTGTAAATTCCAAGAAGAAGGAGGCTTCATTTCCATAATGATGAGCAACATGCTGGGAGCAACAGACTGAAATTAAGGGAAGAAAAATTTAGGCTTTATATCATGAAATATTGTCTTTCATGGAACCTATGTGCCACTGGCACATTCTGAGGAAGAGACAGACCATGCCAGCAACTGGCTCTTTTAAAATCGGGAAAGCTGAAACACTGATCCCCTGGCCCTGGCAGTAGCTGGTGATGGTGTCATGGTCTGAGACCAGCATGTTCAGTGAGACTGAGGTTATCATTTTGTTTGTGCCTCATGCTGAGTGCTGGCATGTGTGGCAGAGATTTGGGTCACTGCCATGCTCCCTGGCAGGAGCCATGCAGTGCTTTCCAGGCTATGGGCATGCACAGGCATCTATGGCTTCAGATCTATGGAACAGCCTGAAAAGCTGGTTGTGAAATAATTTGCTTTCAATACAGTAAATATTAAATATATACGTATGTATTACTTATATTTTATGCTCCCCTTTGGCACTGGAAAACTGAAGTATCTAGAGGAGATCAGGAGGCTTGCAGTGGTGACAATGTGCACAGGCTTGTGGAAGAAAAAAGGTGGCAAAAAAGGTGGCAAAGATGAAGGAAACAGTCAAAACCAGAGTTGCAATAGGAGACCCAAACTGTAATTCCCAACCTTTCGAAATTTGAGGTAGAGATCCTTTAGGCCTTGGTTTCTGTCCAGGGTCTGTCCACTCCCAGAACTGGTAGCACAAAGCTTGTTCCTCTCAGAGTGTGACTGTTGTCTAGTGTGTAGAGTTTTTGCAAGGGAAATAAGAAGCAGCCTCTGAGGCAATCTGCTCCTACCAGATGGGTCAGTTTTTATTTGTAGTGTTCAGCCTCAGCTCTCTGCTGCTCTGAATGTAAACCCACCATAATTCTATCCATCTGAGCACACATTCCCCAGCCCATCTGCAGCTTGTCATACAACAGGGGCAAAGCAACAGATTTTTGTTGGAGTAAATGAGACCTCTCAGTTATCTAAGGGTTGCTGATTTACACAGAATTGCTTCCAGCAAACACAATTTCTTGTTTTGTTGAGTAAGATTGGTGAATTCAAGTTGTCAGTTTTTTAATTAATATTTTTAGTGGGATGGGGATAGGAGGAAATTAAAAAAGCCCCATGAAACCAAAACCACTGCTCCCCCCTCTGAAAGCCAGGGAACAGAGCAGGAATGCATTATATGGCATGTGCTCTGTAATAATGGCTCAGCCAGCAAGAAAACATCAGTGAATAAACCCACTCAGAGATGTTCTCCTTTGCTCTAACTAACATCCCAGCTGTGCAACAGCAGTGCCTAAGCCCCCTGTCCTCCTGCTCCTTGGAGCACTGACCTTGAGTTCATCTTCTGCTTCAGCAGAGGAGATGATTCCCAAAGCTCTCACGGTTTCTCCTCCCTGTGCAAGCGTGGCTGAGTTCAGCTGAGGGCAGGCACTGCCTTCCCCGTGGCTGGGTTGCTTGGCAGCCCTGGCAAAGGAGGCCAGACACATGCACAGTGACATGTGGCTGGCATGCCTGTCCTGGTAAACTTTCTGAGCTACATTCCCCAAAATACGGTGAGGAGGAGGCTCCTTTGTGCATCTGATCCCCAGGTGCAAAGGAAGGTTGTGCTTTAGGGTGAAAGGCAGACAGGATATTTTTGGTGTTGTCCCCTTTCATTTAAAAGTTCAGTGAAATTTTTTGATGTTTGCCTTCTGAGTTTTTAAATTTCTGAAGTCAAACTGGTCCCCTTCCTTCAAAAAAACCCCTGAAAAATATAAAAATGCAAACCAGGTTTCTAGTCAGAAGGATATATTCTCTCAGAAAAAACATTTGGCAGCGCATTAGAGAAATTGGCTACACTGTTCAGATGCATGCACTGTTCCATTCTTCAGATTGCTGTAAGACCTACTTTAGGTATTTGAATTCAAGCCACTGATGTAGAACAGAAAAAACCAGCACCACAGAAAGGGAAACATTTACAGGGCAATGGGCACTGTGCATGGCAGGCCCCTTTCTTAACACAAGAATACTGCCTGCTGGAACTAAATTCTCAGGAGTAAGATTTTTACACATGATGATAAACCTGGGTCTTGCAGGATTAAGATTTCAGTTTATGTGCTAATGCACAGATTAAGGTTAAGCACTGGTTCCCCATAACCTTCTCCTCTCCTAAGGTGAACCACCTGTTTTGCTTACATCTGAGAATCGGGATCATTAGAACTGAGGTCTCTCAGGGCTGTTGTGAGGGTTGCCAGCAGCACTGGAAATGCAGTGGGGGCCTGTGAGAGCTGCCTGCGTGTCCCAGCTGTGGTGCCTGGGAGGGTTCTCCTGTGCTGGGCAGGCAGGGCTGCAGTGTGCCGGGGCTGCTGCTCCTTGTCCAGAGCCCTGTGCCCAGAGCCTGCCCTCTTCTGTGTGACCTCCTCTGCCTCCCTCGAACTGAGTCACAGTTCAGCTTTAAAATGTCCTAATTGCACTAGATCGTTTTCAAAGATGGGAGAAAAAAAGGCAAGGCGAAGAAAAGCAAGGCAAAAGAAATGGGAAACTGATGCTCCTCAGTTTTGTTCACTCAGCTTTCTTTTGAGCAATAACAAATTAGATTCTGTGGAGAAAAGAAAAGGCACTTTTCTGCTGTTTGGTTTGAAAAAGATTTTTTTTGTTTGTCCAAAAGAAACTTTGCAGAGAATTAAAATGTTTTCTTCTAAACATGGACATCCTGATTTTATACTCGCAGAAGTGATGTTACTAGGGGGAAGATTAATATACTTTGTTTCTTAAAGTCTTTTTTAATAAACTTTTTTTTTACATTCTTTTTTTCCCCAGAACTTTTCTTAAACAAAACACCAAACCAAAATTACTCTTAAACCCCAACTTTGCAAATGTGCCAAATTCTTCCTAATATGATTCCTATTGTATAGGTTTCCACTTGACATAAAGATATGTGACACTTGAAAATATTCTTTTTCCCTGGAAGAGGATAAGATGAATGTTTGCCAAAAGGATAGCTTAGATAAATGACTTATCATTTTATTTTTTAATAGAAATCTGTCAACTATCTGCAGCTGGGTGTTTAATTCATAGTGAATAATTTATGCATGAAATTTCTCTTTTATGTATTCATAAACTGGAGTTAAGCCTGAAATTAAGATTAAGTTAAAAAAAAGAATTTGACAGATGCGTTTGCTCATGATCATATTAATAGACAGTTGTCCTTCCTTTAACTAGTGTGGATTTCCTGGCTTTGTTTTCATGTTCCCATTTAAACCTCTGGGGGTTTTGAGGGCTTGTCATGGAAAAAGATTATTGCTGTGGGATGGAGCTTATTTGGGTGAAGCCAACAGGGAGCCAGGAAAGAGAGGAAGTGAGCTGGTTTGAGAGTGCTGGAGTTCATGTGATAAATGACATTCTTTACTATCCTGTAACTGGCTGGAGCAGAGAGATACTTCTCCTTTCTTATCTGGGAGGCCCTGTGCATGTCCTGCATCCCCAGAGGGGCTGTGGGCTGTAGTGGTTGGGCTGGAAGCAGCCTAAAAACACTGTTAGCTAAGGTTCAAAAAGATATCTTGGTGTTTTATGATGGCTAATCCTAGGGGGGGACAGAATTTTCTTCTATCTGAAATATTTGCTCTTTGTCTGTACTAGAATAAAAGCCTAAAATTTCTTATGGAGGACATTAAGCACTGTTGTTTCGCAACTGAATTATTTTAAGATTTTCTTGTGAATTTGGGTATCGTATATGGGCAAATAGCATCACTTTATATTAATTTTTAATGCATAAAATTAATAATAAATGGACAAAATTTTAACCAAAACAGTCCAAGTAATTAATGTTAGCCCTCTGTTACATGGAACCTTTGAGATCAGCACAATACTGTACAGTCTTTGATTTTAATGCAAAGGTGCTTTTTTGTTGGAAAACATCTGGTGTTTTTGGCCAGTTCTACAGCAAGTGCCCAGCAAAAGCAAGAGATAATTTAACTATGCCTGAGTCACTTTGAATTCCATAACCTGTGGACAGCACTGCAGTGGAACAGCAAATGTATGATTGTCCAAAAAGAAATAAATATAGAAAATGAACCATCAGTGAATGCCAAGACCAGGGTTCTCTGACTTTGTCCTGTCAAGCCTTGCACTGACTTTGCCAGTTTTCTGCACTGTTGAGACAAGAAAGAATATCCCATCTGTAGAGGGAGACAAAAAAGGACATGACTGATTCTGAGGGCAGGAGGGTTTATGGCTGCCTTCAAAGGGATGTTGCTTGCTGGCCCTCCCCTCCATACACACACTGTTTTTCATGGGTCTCCAGGCAGATCTTGGCCTCTCTAAAGATGACAGGCAGGAGACGCAGGCCTGTGAGGAGCAGTTTGCCATCTTCAGGGAAGCATCAGCATAACACCGTGACAGCAGACACCCAGGATAAGTGCTGGGAATGAGGGATTTGTTTCTCCAGCCTTCAGGGGTGGTGGCTTCTTGTCAAACCAGTTTACCTGGGAGTGAAGTGCAGAAATAAGAGTCCCTGCAGGAGCAGAGTGGGAAGGGTGCATTTCTTGTCTGCCTGGAATGGCTGCTGTCCGTGCAGGTGTGGGCAGGTCCTGCTTCCTCGGGAGCCTGCAGAGCAGGTCATCCCTTGAGGGGTCCTTCAGCAGTCTGCTTAGGGAAGCTCCAATGCCTTATCCCCAGCAGTTGGGCAACTGAGACCTGTAATGTCTGGAATATTGGGGCAGAGTTTGCTGAGGCATCATTTGTCAAGCAGGTGGAAATGGGTTGAAAAGTCAGGGATAAGGGCTGGAAGCTGTACTTTAAGGAAAGTAGATATTAATGGATTTTCATCATTGGACTGTGGTCCAATGTTTAAAGGTGTTTAAAAAATGTTGTAGCTGTCTTAGCTTGCTAATTATTCAGAGATTTTAATATGAAGGTAATAAAAAAATGTCAATGAGACTGTGTGATGCCACGTGATGTGTTAGTGAAGTTGACCAGTTTAATTAGAAAATCTTTTAAGTAATCTTAGTTTCAAAGAGTTTGGGTCTCTGTTTCATAGTATGAAGATGTATGATGGTGAATTAATGTAAACCGGAGAATTCTTTCACTGTGGCAAAACGTGAAAGCATTAGAGCTTCAATCCTCAATTTATGCCTGAAGGAGAAACCTCGGAGATGTTATGAATTATTTTCCCTGTATGCAGTGCATTCCAATATAAACTGCAGAGCTTATCTGTGTTTGTAGCTGCTTGTGAAGTGTATTTTCTTCATGTTTTCAGGATTTGGAAGAACAGATGGTGAAAGCTCTTCTAAATAAACTGAGTCCCAACCAGGGCTCTCTACATGTGTAAATCCTGGATGTTGAAACCACAAAGAATCCAGGAAATTCTGTTTAATGCTGACAACCTCTTCCCAAGCCTTGCACTATTGTGTCCTGAAGTGAAACCTTTTGGTATAGAAGTTGCAGAAAAAATCCCCATTAGCTAAGGCTGTTCTGAGCATGAGGCCAAATCATACAGAAGGCACATGCTGGAGCAGCCAAGGGAAAATAAGCTGCAATACACTGGGCTTTCACACAAATTGTGGCTCTGCTGAGAATTCACAGAGTGTTCTACACCACCTTGACTGGGAGGCTGAACAAAAGATGAGGTCATCTCTCCTCAGGCTTTGCATAGTCCACCCCAGGTAGCTTTCAAAAAAGAAGAGGGAAAAAAACCCCAAAACCAACCCAAACCAAATCCAGCAGCCTGAAGGGGGTCAGTCCTGTTTCAATTGCTGATTTATTCCTTACACAGGAGCTGAGTCACCCTGTGATAAAATCAGTTTCATTCCTGGAATAGGGAGCTTATTGTGCCAATCAAAAGAAGGTGTGTTTTGTGCCGTATTTTTGTCATGGAGGCTCTGCTGGTAGCAGTGTGTGTTTTGGCACTTTAATGGGCTAATTTCAGTGCAACTTTAGTTTCAGTAGGTTTCAGTGTGAATTTTTCAGTATTCATCACTTGCAAAAATTAGATTACTTAATAAAAACCCCATGAATTTTAGGAGCTTAAATTTAGACTCTCTTTCAAAAATTGTGTCTCAGTTTAACATGAAGCCTTGGACTTGTAAAAAATGGATTTAGTAGTGAAGATGGATAGGGGGTTATTATATGCTGCTCCAACCTTTCCCCCATCAGGTTTCTGTAAGAAATGAAGGGGAAGTAGCACAGGGGAGGCTGCACTCTGTAAACAGCATCTGTAACTTCCCTGCCCCGATCCTCAAGGCTGGAGAAATGTGATTTCATGGACTGTTTGCTGGCCCAGGTCACTCACCACAGCAGTTAGGCAGATTCTGGGGTACTGAAATAACTTTCTAAGTAATCAGAAGAACCAATTGGTCTAGAAATTATCTGGAAAGTCCTAAAGGCAGATTTTTTTTCTGTAGTAGTTTTCCTTACTTCTGTTGCATGCTGTGTTAAACATGTGTTTATAACAAAAGCACCTAGTAGAAATCTGAAGTGGTTCAGATAATAGTCATGATGCAACCATGAGTAAATGACTAAATCTTTTGAGGAGCCACATGAAGTAAATTATGAGCTCTGGCTATTTTTAAGGGTACAAATGTATATTTGTTTTTTATCTAATAAACCTTGTTAACCATGCTCTAAATAGTTTCAGCTGTCTGTGGAATAAACCAGATTTCCTCAGACCTGATTAAGTTGGGAGATGTACCAAGCTTCTAAGTTTTTTATTATTATTGTTTCATGCAAATGCATTCAAACTTTTTTTTGACTGTATCTTTATAGTACACACTAAGTGTACTTGTTCCCTGAGGCTATTGCATGAGCAGAAAGGAATATTACAAATCACTTCTATCAGTGTATGTACAGAAGGTGGAGATTTCTGTAAAATAGCCACAAGAGTTCTATTCCCTGTGAAGTTCAGCTGGAATACCTGCCTTGGGTTGCAAACATGTGCCAATAATGCTTCTTAGGTGTATGTGGGGATTTTTAGGTGAAAGTTCATTTTTGGCAACCGTGGTTTCTAGTTACCCTCCCAGAGCACCTGAACTACACTAGGAATTGGGAATCTGTATCCATGTACCCAACCTTTTACTGAAGTTCTCTTCCCGTGCTTGAAAATTTCAGTTCAGGGACAGACCATTACAGTTTTCATGTGAACCAGGTCAGTGTGAAACCCTGTCAGATGATGGCATATGGGGGAGCTCATGCAGAGGGGCAGGATGCTTGTTCTGAGCCAAATATAGGGAGTTTGAGGGTTCCTGACACCTCTCTATTACTGGTGTTTAGGCCTGGAAATATCAGGGGCTCAGTGGTTGTAGACAGATTCTTGCAGTAAACAAAACAGTTAAGAAATAGAACAGCAGTTTTCTTTTTCTCTTTTGCATGGGCCTGATGGTTCATTCAGCAGAAAGTGGAGTACTTGTCTCAAGTGTCCACTTCACATTAGCTTTCATCAGAAAAGGTGCTCCAGTCACTTCTGTAATCAGCAGTGGCAGCAGTACTCTCTGAGTGCCAGCAGGAAAACGTGCCTGGACCATGAAAGAGCAGGAGAGCAGCACCATACTCCCTGCTCTGCCAGCTGGAAACTTCTGCTTGGTTTGCTGCAGCCAAACATGAGCTCTCCTATGGGCTGGGTAGGGGAGCTGTCCCTCCTGGAGCTGCCCCAGGCTGTGGGAATGTGTGAAAGGGTGAAGGGAGAGGGTTTGGGTGTAGGGTGTGTGTGGGTGCTCTTGCTGTGGGCCCTCCCTGGGAGATAAAGCCATGCAGACACAGTGCTCGTATGATGTTGCTGCCTGGCACTGAAAACCTCATGTCAGCCTCACTGAGAATGGCTCTGGAGCTTTCCTTAAGGGTTTTTCCCCCTCTTGGTTCCTGTAGTTAAAGATCTGTGAGCTCTTGCTCTCAGCACCTGCAGTGATGGAGAAGTGCCTCAGGGATATTGTGATGTGTTTGACCCCCTGATTCTGAGCCCGATCACTGCTTGGGGTAGAAGTAACACAGTTCATGCAATCTTGCATCACATTAGTTTCTTTTTGAAGACCTATTTAAAATTATGCTGGGTATGGATATCGTGCAAAGGGAGAATAGAACTTCATAATTTTATTTGCTCAAGGGATGGGAAAAGTAAAGTTTTTGACTTACAGGTAAACCAGGGAAGGTGTAAGAGACAACTGGGTGAAGGAAATGAATAGCTGGTGAAGGAGGGAGAGATGAAATAAGAGGACTGAAGAACTTACATCTTCAGTTATTTTTCTACTCTTCTGCAAATATAAGGCTTGTGTTGCTTTTATTGCTTTCCAACAGTGCTGTTGGAGGATTAGCCTTTCAGCTTCAGTCTTTTTTCTTAATTTTCTTTAAATTTGGTCAATTTTCAGCTGGTAGCTGTTCCTGCCTTTAAGTCAGTGGAATGCCCAAGGTTTTCAATATAGTAGTGTCAGGGCTATCTATGGCTCAGTAAAGTTTTTAGGAGTGTTCTTTGAGATAATCCTTAGTTTCTCACTCTGCTCAATTTGGATTTTAGCCTGCAGTTGCTATGAATATCTTTCTGATCTTTTTCCATTTGAATCTCCTTGGCACTGCTTCTTTCCACCCTTGTTCCCCCTTTCCTTTCTTCATCATTCATTTATTCATGTAGTTTTCTCCTTTATATTTTCATTTCCAGTCAGGCATGCATTCTAAAGTTACTTTACCTCTGGAATAAGAAATCTCATTATGCTTATGGAATATTATCCTGTTTCAATTCACTTATATATAACTTGTCCCAGACTTGCATGATGTCTATTATCATGGTATGAGATTATTTCTTTCAGTGTTTAGCTTGTTAGGTGTAAGGCTCCATCTAGTCTCAAGTCCTTATTCAATAAAGTACCTGTATTTTTTATGTTCATCTGCTTTTGCTGTAGCACACCAGAAGCAGACAGCTTTGTGGTAAACAATGATGTAGAACAGTAGCTGGAATACACTCCTGGATATTCTCTACTGGCTTCCTGCACCAGAATTTCAAGCTCTGCTGGGTCCTCAGGAGGATGATGTTGATTTGATGTGCTCAGATTTAGGAGCCTCTGAGGCCTGAAACAATATTTGTTCTTCCATATCTCAGATATGATTTTTGTAGGGTAGTAATGTTGACCAGTAACACTGAATTAGTTGGGGAAAATGTAGCTTCTGCTCTGACACTTGTGGGGAAAAAAGGTTTATTTGTAAGCAGAACCATTCCTGCTGCAGGTCGTGCAGCAGAGCTTGTGCAGCCCTCACTGCCTCCCCTGGTGTGTGCAGGGGAGGCTGCCCAGAGCCAGGGTGGGCTGCAGGGTGGGAGGAAGCCAGCGTGGTGATTTACACTGGTAAAGTTGGAAGGATTGGAATTCCAGTTTCCTGACTGGAAACTCAAAGTCTCTGGGTTTTTCCTGCTGAATTCCATGGAAGTATGAGACAGTCTTGGCTGGTGGCTTTTCTAGCACTGGAGCTGCAGTGGGCCCATGCTGGTGGTGCCAAGGAGCTATTAGGAACAGAGCCAAAGCTGGAGATGGACACCTGGCACACCTTGGGGTAACCACAGAAAAGTCTTTTTCACAGAGGAAAAACAAACCTGGGCCACAGATTGGCACCATGGGGCTGACTGGCCTTGTTTGGGTTTTTAAAGAATTAGTCTGCATTTTTAAACACCTGCTAGGATGTTCAGTAGGCAGTTTCAAGACTGGCAGTGTGACTTGCACCACAAGGCTGTTGAAGGGGATATTCACCTGGCTGATCACTGCACTAGGCTGTCTTATTCCTTTAATCACTTAATGGCATGAATGAAGGGGATAAAGAGAGAGAGAATGACTATATTGGCAAAGTTTTCTTTTGTACTGTTCAGAAACTTGTACTCCGTGTGATCATGATGTAAAAAAATGTATGGATTACCAAGAGCAAAAACACCAAAACACCAACAAACCAGTATTCAAGGAAACAAGTTTTGTCTGACTCTCCTGAACAGTAATTTCTACCACAAAAACTAATTGCTGAGGCCAAGGAAGGACAGGGTTTCATGATCTGAAAATGGATAGGTATTGGGACCAAGGCTGTGGGATAAATTAATACTTGCTTAGGAAATTTGGGTCAACTGGACAACTTTCAAGTTCTGAAAGACAGTTTCTAAAATAAAATTTTGACAAGTCCTTTACAGTTCACCAAGCAGAACTCATGTCTGTTGGGATTATATTACCGGAGATGAGCTTCCTTGTATTAAGTTATTTAAAATGCTCAGAACTGGTTTGCTTTAAGATGTCAATAAAGGCTATTTTCCACTTTGCTAGAAGGAAGTAGGGGAAAAACAATTTTGTGTTTAGAAGTATAAAATCACAAAATATGCTAAGTTGGAAGTAGTATTTTCCAATCTCTGCAGTGGTTTTCAGAATATTGTCTTCGTTCTCTGAAGCTTATAATTAATATTTGTTTCCTAAGAATTCTCAGTATCTGTGAAAACAAAGAATTTTAGAAACACATGTGTAATGCTCACATGCATCTAAAATGCAGATCTAAATATTGCTGCATTTATGTAATACCCAAATGTACACAGCCCTCAGTGTTACGGGGCTCACATTTCTTGATGTCTGATAGCAAAATACAGAGGAAGAAAGGAAAGACATCAGTGCTCACCAAGGCACTTCAGTAAGTTTGCCAGGTGAAAAGTTGCTCTCAGGGCTTCAAGGCAGTTAGTTTCCTGGCTGAAGTTATACACAGGGTTCATCAGTTTGGAGATAGCCCTATTGTCATTAATATTGAAAAGTTTAAGCTTTTAACACATCAACGTAAGTGTTTACTTCCAGTGGCCCCTGTTTTCAGTGAGCAATACCAAATATTGCTTGTCTCTGTGGAAGTTATCATAGTGAGCTGATATTTTCAGTAGAGTCTCTTTTTGGACTGGCTCTGCTGTATAGCCAGGATTTGTTCCACTGCTTTTAAACTTAGCAAAAAGCTCTTTCTAGTTCTGTATAAACTGTGAGTTACTACTTCTGAAACATGAAAGGTTTAGCAGTATTCCAGATTTCCACCTTGTCTCACATTTTGGCCTTCATTCTGAATATGCAGTCACTACATTTTTGACAGTATATATATTACGTTTCATTTTCCAAGCAGTGTTTTATTAGATTGTCAGATGGAAGGAATAGCTTCACATTTATCATGAGTGACTTGCACGTTCAGTGAAACGCTGTGTGATATTGAGTAGTTTAAATCTCCAGTGCATAAACCGTAAATTAACATTAAAGGCCTCTCTTAGCATTCATTACTCTGTTTAAACAGTCATGCAGAATTACTAGTTGTCAGTAATTTTTTCTTGAATACAATATGTCATTTGTTCTAATGTTGTAACTCTCTTGAGCCATGTGTCATGAAAAGAGTATTGTAAAATAGGGAAATGGTGAGTGTAATGGACAACTGAGACTCTTATTGCCAGTTAGCAGGTGCTTCAGATGTGCTTGCAACCCATATTGCTAATTTTCCTAAAAGCCAGTGACATTTTGGTTGCTGAGCATGATCCCAGATGATAAATGCCCTTCCTGCTGGGACCATGATCCAGCCTCTTTGGTAGTGTTCACATAAAAATCTGACCTGTGGAGATGTGAAGTTGACTATGACTGGTCTGTCATAAGGGATGACTTTCTCTACCAAGTAAAGAAGCCCTTTAAGGCATAGGGGTAGAACAGTGTGTGGAGTATTTGTTGCAGGCTTTTTTTATAAATAAAGACTTTCAGACCCCAGAGCTCTCCATTTATTCTTGTCAAATGTGAGAAACCTGGACATAGGCACAATAAATAAATCAGCAATCCCCTGTGCAGTATGCTTCAGGATGCATTTCAGAGTAGAATCTAAGAGCAAAACTATTGAAGAGCTTGTAATTTCCAGTTCATGTCACAGTTGTGAAAAACAGCTTTGCATCTTCATTATACCACAGCAGTTTATTGATTTCTAGTACAATCTAGGGACTGGAATCCATGCTTCCAAGAAACTTGGTAAGCCTGGTAGCACGCCCTCAGTACTTGCAAAGCCTGAAACCAGAAAATGGCTGCTGAAGTCAGGATGGTGTTAGCACCTACCCCAAGAGCTTCTTGCTGTGTTGTCACATCTTCACCTCACTCCAGTGTCCCTCTGCCTGCTCTTCCTTCCTGTGTTCTCTGATGTCTCCCAGTACTTGGCCACAAAACCTGCTCTCTTTACCCATTCCCCATCCCTTCTTGCAAGCTGCTGCATGTATTTTTTCAGCCCATGCAGCTAAACAAAGCAAAACACAGAGTTGGAAATTCAATTGTTCTTCTAAGAACTTGTTATCATGCCTGAATATTACTTGTTTTAAACCACATGGGCATTAAGGCCCTTTGGAGATCCATAATTAGAGTTTAGGACAAAATAAATGGCAGTTTAAGCTTCTGATCTTTTTAAACAGCACATACATCTCCATTGTGTTCAAATATATGCTTAAAATGGCTGTTCTAGAGTCACATATAACCAGAAATTAATTACACTGGAAAAGAAGGACTAAAACTTGATAACATTTCTATTTTCAGTTTTATTTGAGGTGAAATCAAGACCTATCCATCTTCAGGACTATTAATAGAGACAGTTTGATTTTTATTCTTCAAGATCACAATTTTCTTCTTGCCCATTGTCTTTGTATACTAAGAATGATCTTCCTTAAGAACTCCTGATGTTTTTACTTTCTTAAGAACATCATCATGCACAGTTAGTTGAAACTTCTGCTGTGAGGAAAGGCACATGCTCTAACAAGAGAAGCCTGGCTCTATCCCTGGTTTTGCACTGCTTAGCTGCTGAGTGCCAAGCTGATCTGTACTACTGCCTGATAGTATATGGCAGCCAGCTGTATGTATGGCTGAGCAGTTGGTTATCCATTTACTGTGTTTATGCAGAACAATGAACACTTCGATATCCTTCTCTTTTTTTCCTTTTTTTTTTTTTTTTACCTTTTGACTCTAACCACCACAGTCCTCATTTTTGCTGTTACATTGAGTGCCCAGCGTAAGTAGAGAGACAGATGAATTTATCCTTGGAGCAGGCAGTCAGAAGATATAACTGTTTCACAGAAATACTGAGATTTGATTTAGATTGATTTTGATGTTGATTAGAAATCACTCTTCTTAAACAGTAAAAAAGAGAAACATTGGACTTCTTAAATCAAAGTATATGTTAAGAATGATCTTTCAAAGCAAGAAATCATTTCCCCCATTTAAGCTTTGTGTGTTGCCGAGCTGTAATGACAAATGCCTTGTGGAATAGCTGCAGGATTTAAATGGTTGTGCCCATTCAGTGCTGCCATGAGGGGTGTTTGTTGCTGATTTTGTACACCTCGATGTCTCCTGCTGTCAGTGTTCAGTTTGTGGCAGCCTTGTGAAACCTTCTGTGGACCAGGCTATATGAAGTGCACTTGAAAAGCAAATACTTGGCTGAATGTCAGGAAAAGTTTATACTGTGAGCATGAAGGAGCTTTATCTATCAAGACTGAGGTGCTGCAATGCAAGCTTTAAGCATTTTTAGATCACTTACTCCTTGGATAAGGAATCTTCTGCTTCTTCCTTATAAATGTAAAAGCTACTGAACAGTAATATGTGGATCTTGTTAGGACCAGTTGTAGAGAAGGGCTGTCATCATGTAAGCATGAACGTTAGGAAGCTATTTCTCTCCATTTCAACTTACTGAAGACTCTAAGCAATATTCACAGGCCTGTGTACATGTAAGGGGCACAGTACAGTCAAGTGCTGAGACCAAACATTACTGGAATGGATTTCCAATGGACTGCTACTGCCCTATGTCTTTATATGAAAATCTGCTGCAGTCATAAAACCTGCCTATGGTTGTAGATATATGGATGTAATAGCAAACTCCTTTCTGGGAGGAGCTGGCATTTAGTTGCTGAAATCTAAATTTTCTTTGATTTTTGTGCTTGTACTTTTTTTTCTGACTTCTTGTTCACACAACAGGATCTTTTGTTTCTTTGTGTTAGTCTTCTTTCTTGTGATTAACATTAGACTGCTCATGCCAATGAATTCTTCTGTGGTTGACTTGCAATGTGTTGAAGCTGGAGTTTGTAACTTCCTAATCCTAGGTCTCCTTCCTGAATATCTTCCTTGCCTGTAGCCTGGATGGAGCCTGTGCTGTCCTGTGCTGGCACTGGAACGTGAGCAGACAATTCACAGTTTTCGGTCAATTCATCATTATTGATGATATAAACTGTGTCGCCATCCTTCAGTTGATCCTGTATTCAAACAAAGAAAAAGATCTGTGGAAGAGAAACTCCTGAGGGAGATTTTTGTTAAAGCTTAAATCAACAACAACTCTAATGCAATTTCACTATCATTTTATTTCATTACTTGCTTATTTTCTCAGGTGTTCATTTACCATCTTATTGATTAAAGCCAGTAGTTACTTACCATGTTCTGCTCTCAAGCAGCATTGAGAAACATAACCTACCCTTCAGATGTTTTAGATAATTTTAGTGCTTAAATAGTGCTCATGGGGAGCCAATACTTTCAGCATCTGGACGGATTATTTAGAATATATCACTCACATTTGAAGTTCATAGTATTTAGTGGCCATTCATGAAAATGTACCTTGTCTTCTTCACAACTGAAGAAATTGTATAATTCTTAGCATTAAAAGTAAAAAGTTTTAGAAAAGGGACTCTGCTGAAGTGTTCAGTCTAAAGTGGCAGGTTTTGGCCAACACAAGTGACACAATTTTGAACACACTTAACCAAGCTGTGTACTTACCCCATAGGCACTGGGGCTGGTCAGAAGCCTGGCAACAGGGCTGCACCATTCAGGTAACGTCGATGTGAGAGGAGGCCCAGTGTGGGTTAAGAGAGGCTTTAGATATCTGTGAGGTTTGTTAAAGGATATTTGCACAGAGATATCGATGGCAATATACTTCTCTAAGCATGTTCTTGCTCTTATAGTAAGAAATTTCATTTTAAAGCACAAGAAAATTATCTAACTAAATAGAAATACAGAAAATACTATCTCTTTATCAGAAATATAGAAAATACTATCTCTTTATCCTCCCCCACCCCCATTACTGCATATATTCACCTGTCATCAGTCTAATCTAATGTTTTTCAGTAACAGGAAAAAGAAACCTTAAAACTCCCCCAAACCCCAAACCATTTGATGCTCAGAACCTGTCTTGAAAGGGTGCCAGAATGGCTGAAGGGAATGTCTTGGGATACATACTGCAGCAGAAGCTGAAACACAGGAAGAGTATACCAGATTGTCTCCTGATCAAATTGCATAAGAAATCACACTTGGAGCAAGATGTAAAAGAATAAACAGGACAACTTAAGATGCCATTCTATCAGCTAATTTATATAAGAACAGTAGCAAATGATTTCTTAAACACATGTATTTAGCCTTTTGGAAAATCAATGCATTTCTTCAACAGAAAAAGTACATTCCATTTTCACTGGGAGTGTATGTAAGTTGTTCTCTGTAATACTTTATCTTCAGCATTCAATGCATTTCTTTTCCACTTCATACACCAACTCTTCTTTATACAAAATTATCTAAGTTAGGAACAGGCTTTATGCTATTGTCTCACACCTGTCTTTCCCATCTTTTCATCCAGAAGTGCTTTATTGAGATAAAAGAAAAACCTGCTCATCTTGAGCAATTACATCATCTGTGTATCTGTCAATAACAGCTCTCCCATGAGTCCTTCAAGTTGAGTTATCTTCTCTGCTACTTTTACTCACAAAGTAATTTTTAGTGTTCTTTGGGAAGCAGATCTGTCAGCTATTTTTGCTGCTTGGGAAAATTTACTTTATTGATTTGTCATCCCACTTTCTCTCCCCTACTCCTTTCTCTTGCCTTCTTGCTTGTGCCATCTTTCCCAGTCATTCTCCCTGCCTCCTTAAACAAGAAAGGAACAAATGCAACAGGAGTGATTGCGGTTCTGTAGCAATACTGTGGAAATACTGAGTAAGGAACACTGAGTCTTGGGCCTGTCCACACCAGTGCCTCCTTCTCTTTCATTGTTGGCTGTTTATAGTATCACTGCTTTACACACAAAGTACAAATTCTTTATCCTGAAGAAATATAAAATATGCTTCAGATCTCAGTTAAAAATTGAAAGGCTAAATAACTGGCTGTGTCCTATACACTACAGATATGGAAATTGTTCTATAGTAGTGTTTGTACGTGCACAATTTGTATTTATTTTTAAAAGTTAAGCTGCACCTGTCAGAAGATTGGGTGATTTCTTCATCCAAGGTCATATACTGAGTTTGTGTGGAAAATTAATTGAGTCTACTTCAGAAAAGATGGTGAGATCTTAATATAAATCATTAAGAACCACGATCAAGGTGAGAATCTCATGAGATCTATTTGTGTAGGGAAAGTTTAGATTTGTCTCATTTCTGTTAGATTAAAATCAAGCCAAACAATCTTTTCTGATCCATTCCCAATTTTATCTGTAACCTCCAAACTGCCAGACTGTTAAGAGCTATTATTAAAAAGCAAAGTATGAAAGCCAATTAATTAGAGTTGCTCTGTTTTCAACACTTCAGAAAAACCTAATTAAAAGGCCAAAAATGGAAATACAAGCCTAATTCTAGGTTTTTAATCTTTGGAAATATTTGCTTTGTTATTACAAACAACTTGAATTGTTTGAACTGAGTTGTCAGACTGAGCGTGAAAAATACAGGCTTGTAAGGGAAGTTGCATTTGATTAAACTGAGTTCTGTCTGCTCTGTTCTTTCATTCTCTTCCAGAATAAGTAATTGAAGATGAGCATTGCTCTACCTTTCTTAGTCTGATGATGTCTGAGCTAGGCCTTACTTGTAAGCAGCCTTATAATTTCCTAATGAGCTTTTATCCCACTCTGTAGAAATGAGCCCTGTTTTTGCCCATGCTTGCACAGAGCTTTGACCACACAGTGGTAGGAGCTGTGTGCTGAGGCAGACAATCCACCCAGCCACCACAGTAACCTTCAGCCCCTTGAGCCACTACTACTTTTAGCAGAAACTTTTGTTTGGTGTGTTTAACTGGCTTGTGTTTAGGTATGTGGATATTCTGAAGCTGAATGATTACACCATGTTGCAACAGGTTCTCTAAATCCCCTTCATTTTGCATTTGCTCTGACACATTCATTGTGTGTTGTCCATGCTTCTGCTCTGAAGCCTCTTGAGATGCATTTTAAAGTGAATGCAATTTTCTTGTGCTTGTTGTGTTGATTCTGTAATAAATTATTTATCCTTGTTCCTTATTTAACTAGTTATTATTCAGCCCACTCAAGGAACTTAAATTGCACTGGCCTATTTCTCATTGTTTTAATAACCTATGCCATAAATGTTTCCTCTTTATTGTTGACACAGTTGCTTTATAGTATTACAGACATAATCACATAATTTAGGGCAGCTTAAAAGAGTAAGAAAAAATCTATATGCAGTGCTGGCATTTCAAAAGCAAATCAGATGTGGATCCTACAGCATTTCAAGGCTGGCAAGAAGCCTTATCACACTCCAGCTGCTCTGGTTTCATCTCCAGGGAGATGTAATTTAAATAGCATAATAGAAAAAGGTAGATGCTGCACTAGGGCTGCTTTAAAAATTGGAAGAAACTAAGTGCAAACCTCTTGGCATAAGTGGGAATTTCCAGTCGGACTGAATTCATGCCTGCCCAGTTCAGGGCTAGGGAGAAGAGATCAGGGCAGCACTGCTCCTGCACCTCAGCCCTCCCACCTGCACATCTGTGCCATACAGCAGCCTGGGTTAAAGAATGTTGTTAATATTGGAGAGGTGGCAACTTCTGAGGTGTGAAACTGGATTAAGGATGCAGTATAGGCATGTGCATAGAATTTTAATCCATATATAATGCAGGGATTGTTATCATGCCCTGCTTTTATAATCAATTTCCCATTATCCCATTGATCTCCCAGCTCCTACTCTCACTTCACATATTGTGGAAGATCAGACAGCCACAGAAGCTGGGCTGGGGAGTGGCACAGAACTCCTGGCCCTGGTACAGTGGGGGAAGCTGTGGGATAGATAAACTCAAGGCAAGAACAAAAGTGAAGACATGTCTGGTCACTCTGCTCTGAGGAGAGAAGGTGTAACAGGGACTCGATAACTGAAAAGATTGTGTTGCTAAGGGAACGGGGGCAAGGGGTCTGAGTGGAAGATTTTGTATGGACATTAGAGAACTATAAATACTGGTGATTACTGTAATAAACTGGCTTTGCTTGCATAGCAGAGTCTGTGCCCTTCAATCACTACAAAATACCCAGAAATGTTTACCCTGGTTTGCCCCGTTGCTATTTGACCATCCCTTTGCCCAGGCAGTTTCACTCTTGCCAGGCACAGTTCTTCCTTTCCATCTTGCTGACACCAGGCTCAATATCTAAATCTGTTTCCTCAGTCCTGGTTTAGCTTCTGCCTATTCTGAGTTTGACTGATCTGATGTCCTCTTTGCTCTAAGTGCAACATATTTAGAAATAATCTCATGAGAATTTATCAGCAATCGAACCATGGAATTGTGATTTTTTTCTTTTTTTTTAAACATTGTCTGAAACAAACATCTGTTATGGAAATCTTCCTCCTGTATAGCTCCTACCTCACAAAGATACAGGTAACCTGAAAGTTTTTTTTTTTTAAAGTGAGAAGTCTCAGGTAAATCTGAAGAGAACTGCTACTGCCATTAGCCATATTGCAGAATGTTTAGGTTTTCCATCATACAGAAAAATTGAAGATGTAAAAAAGTTTTGACTTAATATTAGGATAAAAAATCACAACCTAAAAAATTCTGTGATACTTTGTTTAGTTCACATGTTCTGTCAAATTTTGAGGATGTTTAGTATCGAAAATCACAATTGTTTTGATAAAATAGCATTAGCATGTTATGCTAGGGTTTATGATGCTTGTATCCCCAGTTGCCTATTCTATATATGCTGGATATTAAGTTCTACACTTTTAAGACTGTTCAAATGCTCATGTTCAAATAAGGAAAGAAATTCTGGCAGAAATGCTGGGGCTGTTTAGACTTGGACTTCAGAGTTCACTTTCCTTTTGTTAGAGGAGCAGACTCCTGGTCCAACTGTGGCTCTGCTATGAAAAATATCACAGTAAGAGAGAAATCATTTGCTTAAAAACCACCCATAAACCAAAATAAACCAAACACAACAACATAACAATTCAAACCCAAGCACCCACCCACCCCCTCAACAAAGCAGCAGGTGTGGTCCCTGGTGGAAATACACGTGGCAGCTCTGTAAAGCCCTGCATTTGGGCCAAAGGTGGTTTGCCTTTTGCCTCATCATGTAATGGGGGCTCTGTAACTGAAGGCAACCCCATCCTCCTCCAAGGAAAATATGCTCACATTATATTTACTATTAAAAAGCCCCAAAGTATAGGAATTCTTGTGAAGCTAATCTAAATGACATAAAACAATTTTTCAGAGGATGTTTTCTTATATCAGACTGCTGTAAGTGTGCATTTGTTACATATGTTGTTTGCTGTCCCACTGCTAGGTGTTATATTTCTGCTGCAGGCATGAATCTTAAGATTCAGAAGTTAATGTCACCACTCCCCAAATCCATCCTTTGTGCAATGTTTTTAAGATTTCTTGAGCTTTGCAGCCTTTTGTTTTAGTGTCCTTTTTGTGAATACTTTGGACTCTCAATTTGTAGATTACTGATGAGTTTTTAATATTACTTTTTGTTGTGTTTATGAGGAAATAAAATTCAGAAAGGTATGAATGTAAAGATGTCACTTTTATATTTTTCAATCTCTTTTCTGTAATATGGAGAACTCACATTTTGCTCTTTGTTAGAGTTCAGTTTGAGTGTGTTGTTTTTTTAAAGGATGATTTGATATGAGTTATGTGTTAGCCTAAAGAGCAAACATTTCCATTTTGGTAGTGTTTGAGTGGGAGCAGGCAAACCATGAAACTTTTCTGTGGCTGAGTTGTGCATGTGGCTGACCCCTGCTAGCAGCTGACTGAGATTATTTGGGTGCTGCAGAGCACAGCTTGTGTGCATGGCTGACCTGGGGAGGCACAGAGACATCGCCAGCTCTGCAGTGCACGTACAGCCGATTAAAATGCCCCAAAGGAGGAGAGGGGTTTTACAGGGAGCTTTCCTCCTGGCTCTTGCAAGAGAGGATGCTGTACAGGGTCTCATGTACTGTGGAATCTGTAGAGGATGGGGAGTTATCAGTTTAGACTGGTTGAAAAATTGGGCAATGGTTATGTTAGATTTAATTGTTAGAATAAGAGATGTGTGTTTGAAAAGCTTGTGAGATCTACAGTGATTTAACATATAAAGATAAGTCAATCTGCACCGTGGAGAAAGGTGAGGAGGAATCACTGAATCTGGTATAAATTATATTTTAATTTTAATTATAGCTGCTACTAGCAAATTCTGTTCTAGTTCTTTGTGACATTCTTTAATCTTTTCAAGGAGCGGTTTAAAAAAACAAAAGTCCTGCTACTATTGTAACTTAAAATACTAAACAATTGAGGATAAAAGTACTTATACTGTAGCTCTGCAAAATCAAATCATCAGGTCTCTGTTTTTAAAAAGATTCTTTCTGTCTTTGTCTTTCTTGTGTCTGAAAGAAGGGAGAGTAATGAAAATCAGTATTAACAAAATCTGGTTCAATGCATATTTACAAGGAAGCCTGTCTGACGTAAATTCCAGATCCAGATGTAATGTCAGACACTAAGAATTAACTCTGGCTTTTTTGCAGCATAGGGCTAAAAATTTGCTGCTTTCAACTTCGAAACTGGAAGCATTGCAGAGATGTGGGCAAAATGGAGGAAGTTAGTGGAACTGATCTTAGTCACATCTTTTTATATAGAAGTAGCTGCAGACTGAGGAGTGGCTTGTTCTCTTACATGTGCTGAGTAAAATGTCTGGGGTATTTGCAGACCACAGTCTTAGTTGATAGCTCCCTGAGGCAGAGGAGAAAATTGAGACCTCTTACTCAAGTTATTTGAAGTCTATTATATCCTGACTATAACGCCTCCATGTAAGTAAAAATCAGACCTAAAAGGAAACCTGCTTATATAACTGATAAGTGGTAAGGCAGCTACTCTTGAAAATAGAAGGATAGAACACGCAAAGGATGTAAGAATACTCATATAAGGTTAAAAAAGAATATATGAAGAGACAAATTAACATTAGAAAGGGGTTTGGAAGATCCAGACTATGTGAGGCAGATAAAGAGTAGAAGAAAAAACCTTCCCTGCTATCAGTTGTATAGTCACAAGAAAATGACTCTTCATCTGTCAAAAACCAACAACTGCCCCTCAAAACAGCCTCCCAAACCTCCCCAAACAAAACAACCACTACCATCACTAAAATCAAAAGCTCAAACAAATGAAAAATACCAAAAAACTAACAACTAACTCAACAGCACCACCAGAGATGCATAAGAGTCATCTACACACAGTAAATAGGTAAGACTGTTGGTTTAATCACATCGATGTTCAGGACTCACTTTTTCATCAGCAAAGAGAAATGGCCAAATCCAAGACCTTTAACTCCAGCACTGCAGGACAAGACTAATTGGAATGAATTGAGATTAGGATGAGTTTCTTTCCCTTTATTGACTGTAAAACAATCTAGAAAATGAAATTAGACTTAGATGCCTAATAATTAAGTATCTAAAACTTGGTGAAATGAATCTCATTTTAGAACATGATAATATGGAATTCCTAAGGCAAAATATAGAAATCAAACACAATGTCCTCCACACCAAAGAAACTGGGAGTGTATAAAAGGCATCCATTTTATAATTAGAAAATACTACAGTAAATACACCTAGAAGAAAAAGGAAGATAAAAAGCATATAGATTTCTGTGTAATAAATATGGCACCAAACCTAGCAAAAACTTCAGAAATGTTAAGCTAGTGAAAACCTGAGTGAACAGGGGATTCATAAAAAGAAGTTTGACCTCAGAAAACTTAAAAGGATTTCCTGGCATGTTTTAAGGCTTAGAAATTTCTCAGGAAATTCCAAAACTGCTCTGCCTGTAGCTTGGCACTAGGGTTTCTTTTCTGCAGAAAAGGAACTGCTCCATATGGTACATTTAACATGATTACAGAACTGGAGGTACTGTTGGTATGAGTAAGATAAATTGTTGCATTAGAAAGGAAAAACACTCTTGTGGCCTGGCTGTGCACAGACCCTTCAAGCCTTAGAAAGTCTCTGGTGCCAGCTGCCTCAGGTGAGATAATTTTGAAGCTCTTCCCTTGAAGTGCAGCTTTTGTATAAAACACTCGAACCCTGGTGCTGGCGGAGGGAACTAATTTAGAAGCACAGGCGAGTTAGCAGGGGTTTCTGCACTCTGTGTGAAAGATTGTTTCATGAGATTGTCCTTGGCATCACCACCTGGCAGAGAGGTATTCCAGAAAGCAGATGTGTGAGGAATGAGGACTGGCAGTGGTTACACCCCTTGCTAATGACAGTTTAATACCAGTGGCACCACAAATCTAATCACTTGCAGGGTGCAGGGAGAATAAACCTTAAAAATTAAATGCAGTGAAGTACAAGTACAAATTGTTTTTGATCAAGTCAATTACTTCAATCACAGAGGAGAGCAGAGAAGGTCTGATTCAAATAAAGTGAAAGCTTTCAGAAACCTTTCATCAATAAATTATGTCAGGTAAAATGAATCTGCACCAAGACAACTCCTGAGGATAGCAGTGGTTGTATGCAGTGTCTCTGTCCTGTAACAGGGGAACCTTGGACCAGGGGGATGGTGGAAGTAGAGGGTACCAAGAGAATAATGTGAGCAAGAGTTTCCAAACAAATGGGCATCATTCTGCTCAAACTAAAGTACTGCAGTGAAAGCAAGGCAAGAAGATGGCTGCTAGAACTTTGTGAGTAACAGCTGGAGTAATAGTCTTGTTACTGGTGATGCAGATGGAGAGCTAAAGCCAATGCACCAAAATTATGTTCAAATAGAAAAATAACTATTTGGCATTTTTCAGGAAGTCAGATGAGATATTTAATCAAATACATGAGATATAGCAGCACAATAATAGTTAAAATAGTTCACAGATCTATGGAGAAACTTTGAGAAATCTTCAGCTTCTGCATTGCCATGAGTCAAAGGATGCTCTCATAGTTTTAAAGGTACAACTTGAAAGGAAAATATGATCCCTTATGAGAAAAATCCTGTAAAGAACTTCTTTTCTTGCACAATTTAGTACAAGGACAAGCAACAAATATGGAAGAAGTCTTGGAGGAACAATGTCTCTTTTATTCTCACGCTTACTTGTTTTTGTAAAGATTCTAAAAAAAATAGGAACAAAAGTGATAATTCACTATATATTCTAGAAAAGAAAATCTGTATAAAGACAATAGAATCTTCCTTTATCAGAAGACTGTGGTATAAAGAATAAAACAGGAGATTGGTGTCATGTCAAAAGGGAACAGTAGATCCAAGGAAAATGAAAATTCTGAAAAAGCTTTTTGAGGACTGTTTGGTACAGTAGTGAGGATAGACTGGAGTGCTGCTCTCTTTGCCCAGTGTGAGTGTGCAAACAGAACTTGTAATGAGGGATGTATGTGTCCCTATGGAATGTAAAAGCAGGATACCAACATAACCTGGGCTGGTGAAACCCTGGAGCGAGTTGACAGCACCTGCAAAGCATCCAGTGTAGTCATGGAAATATAGCATTGCTTTTTTGTGTGACTGGGAGAAACCATGCTCATTCCAGATACAGAAGTAGATTCAAAAGCTGTGTGGCAGGATCAGAACATGTTTTAGCATTTTGCAGAAGTGTATTTTACTCAGTAGCATGTTGTACTTCTGGCCAGATTGATAATGAGTAAGAGGTGCTGGGACTGGCTTAAAGCAAGCAGTCCTTACATCTCCCTGTGCTGAGCGGAGCTGCTGAGAGCAGAACAACCTTTCTAAAGCCTTGCTAATACAAAGTCTGTTTAGTTTAATACATCCTCTGAAGTTCTCTACTCTTGTGTGGTCCAAAGATTGCATTCAGGTTCTCCAGTAGTTTTTTCCAATGTGTAATCCATGTTATAGACACAATTAGCTAGCTGGGTGAAGTTGGCACTCTCCAATAGGTTTGTGAAGAAAGCACATTAAGAAAGGGGGGCTCAGTGTTGAAGATGTGAAGACATTGCCCAGGAATAGGTTCTGCTGTGATCCAAAGAAAGCAACCTTCTGGCATGCCAGATCTTTGCTGTTGTAAAGATATTTTAATACAGAGAAAGACCCGCTAGGAAGCCCTCACAGAATAATGTTCCCTAAAAGGTATGCAAATTCTAGTGCACAGAACAATTGAGGATAATTAATTATGGCACATAACTAAGAAAAAAATAGGTTAGTGAACATGTAAAGAAATATGATGTTATTTATTCTAATATAAGTTTAAAATTCTGAATAGTTAAACCAGAATAATTTGTTTATGAACAGTGGCAGATTAAAAGAACAGATACATATTAAGATACAATAGATACATATTAAGAGATCAATCTACCTTTTGATCAGCACAGCAGCTTATCAAATATAAATCAGAAACAGGAAAGACGAATGCTAGATCTCCAGCCAGGATGGCTCATCTCCCTGCTCCTGTCCCCACACTAGTCTGGACAATCATCTTGAGAGGGCCTGAGCCTTTCCTGAGACACAGGAGAGGTTTTACTGTGAGCCTGTGAGTGCTGGCACACTGTGAGTGGGGCCAGTGAGATGTGATGGACAGATCTGGAGAGACATGGGGCAGGATGTGAGTGTAACAAGACAGATTTCTGCAAGTGTGGCAAATGGTGGTCATCATTCCCTTCTGTTTATTGCCAGCACACTGCACACACACCCCAGTGCTGCCCTGACACAAATACAGACAGTGACAGAGGTGGGGGAAAGGACAGTACAGCATGAATGAGCAGGAGGTTTTCTTATTCTGTGTTTTATTACAGAGATAGAGGTCACTGATTGGGGTTTCAGTCATGAGCTGCTTATAATACAAAAGCCAGCAATATTGGGCATGAGTAAGTGTAGCTATGCTATGAACATAATTTGGTTAAGAAACACATTTATTGACATCACTCTTTTTCTTTCCCATCTTCGACAAGTCCTGTGCTAACTCCTAATCCAGAGTGGATACCAAAACTGTTTGCCACTCAGATTTCACTCTACTCCGTTTTTTTTCTTCTTATTTGTTTGAGGTATGGTCAAATTGTTGGTTGGTAGTTGCTGCTGGATTGGATGACAAGATTTAGATAGCTAAACCCATCAATCTGTTTTTCCCATGACAGAGCATAAGAAGGAATTTTGTCACTTGAAGACACTTGACACCTTGGAATTCTGACAGAATTTTCTTGTTTATAGAGGGGACCTGTTCTGAGCAGGGCAGCACATTTGCAGCAGTCTGCTGTGGAAGGGAATTGAAGCATGCTCCCTTTTCCTCTGGGGCTTCAGTGCTCAGGATTTATGTTAACTGCCTTGTTTGCTCTGGGTTCCCAAAATGCCTATGACTGGGACCTGCCTGTGACTTGCAAGCCTGTGAGAGGAGCATGGACAGCCACGTCCTGTAAATAACTGACTGCAATGGTGTGGCCAGAGCTAACTCAGGAACAACCTGAGCATCCCAGGGCAGGGAACAGAGGATCAAGGGAAGAACTGAAATCTTGTTGGGACCAAGCAGAAGAGCTTTGAGCAGCTCCAGCTGGAATGGATACCATTCTCACACATGGTGTCCTTTAGCATGCACACATTTCTGAAATCAATACAGGATGAGAAGTGTCTCTGATGGTCAGAAGTTCAGACTTGATAATGTAAAAAACCACGTGCAGCCTAAAATTCAGACTTATTAAATTAACACTTCAGGCTTGAATTAACACCTTTAGAAGGTATTTATTGCTAGGAAAGCCATAGAAGTACTTGTTCAAGTTAATTCCCCCTGCTAAGTTAGTATCTGAAGAAATATTCAATCTTCAAATTGCACTTTTTCTGAGATGTTCCTGGTTGTCCCAGTTATGTCTGTGTGACCACACTTGCTAAACCCTATCTAGTTACTCAGCTCTGCTTCATTTGTCTTGCTAGCATAGGGAGTGCATCATGTTAGCTCCTCTTTGTTCTCCAGAAGTGGAATGAGAACTTGATTGTCTTTGTGTATGAACCTGTAGTTCTTCAATGAATTTTACAATCCTGTACTGGCTTTGTAATAATTATAATTATATATAATTATTAGCTTATAATTGTAAGTTATAATTATTAGCTTGAAGTTTGTCAACAAAGCAACACTTAACTCATTTAGCATATTGAGAAAAATGCTTTGTGCAATATATTTAGATTTCAAGTAGGTTTTTTTGTTCTTGTTGTTAAACTCCTATCTCTAAAGAATACAATTACAGTAAATAGACAATTCTCTCTTATTCTGGAAAAAAAATAAACCTCCAAACTGCATTGTAGATCTTATGGAAATTGACACCAGTTCAAAGATTCTTCTGTTTCTCCAGAAGAATTTCTACTACTTTCATAGTAGTTCTTGATCGACCCTCAGGAAAACTGTTTGATCACTGAGGGATTTGAACTAAATTTCTGCAAGACATTAAATTATCAATTATAATAGAAATATCTTTGATTTCTCAGTAGAAAATAATTCTGGGTTTAGATGCCTGACAGTTCAATGAAAAGTCAGAATTTTTTCAAGGGCTTTTTCATTCAGCTGAAAGTTGATTTTCAGTTGAAAAAATTTGACCATCACATTTAATACAGCTTTGTCTGACTTATGATTGTAATCAAAGACAGAGATTTGTAAGTATTTTGGATTGAGGAGGGCTATATATGTCCGATCTCAGTACTAAAGAAAGTCTTTGAATCACTTTTGAAGGAAGAGGGTAGTTCAAGGACGTGGAGTTACATGGAAAATTGGATAAAATGCAATGTGTTTCTAACAAAAGCTAATTGTGTCAGATTAGACCAGTATCTGCCTTTGATAAGAGCTGTTTGGCTAGACAAGGTTGAAGTAGCAAATCAAATCTATATATGTAGTTTTAAGTAAGGCACATAAGGTGCATTGCCTCACAAGTCATTATTATTTGAGAGAGACAAAAGGGAATAATATGCATTTGAAGACAGATAAGAAATTAATTTCCTGTTTAGCCAGCTTGGGTCATCTTAGAAAGGACATTTAGAAAGGGAAGAGAGAGTATATGGGGTGTGCCTCAAGCCCAAGCCTTGGCAACAGAGAGCTCTGAATGTGGTGATCCTGCGTGGCTGTCCTTTGCTGTGTTTGTATCGGTTACCATAAAATATCTCGTGCCCTCTCTGTATCGGTCCCTCCTTGATTTTCTTATTTCTAGTTGTTTTTCTCAGTATCATGCTGATTGTCACTTACAGTAAAGCACTCTGACATATGAGAAGTGCCTGAGATGTGCATGTTTCCTCTCCTGTCACTCTGGGGTACTGAGGCATTGTCCTGTGAACCTTCTCAGGTGAGCAAACTGAAAGGAGCCTGTGACATATGAAGTGGAAGGAATTTAGGATGCCAAAAGGTTTAATAGCAGAATACTCTTTCGACCTCACAGTTTTGACAAAGAACATCATATTGAGAGGCAAGCAGAAGACTTTTTATCCTGAAAGAAAAGATGACAGCAGATTATCTTTTATGGCTGCAGTAACATCGTCTGAATGGTTAAAATCAGGGTTCTGTGTTTGTGTAAAGATGAGATAGAACTTGAAACAGACCTATCATCATTTTGAGATTCTGTGTGTCAGGTTGTTTTATTTGCCTGCATCTCAATTCTGTCACTGAGGAAACAGAGAGAACTCACTCAGTCTTTGGCCATAACCTGCTGAGCTACATCCACTTCAAGTTCTGCTCCAGGCTTCAGCAATGTACAGAAAATACTCTGCAGTTTCCCTGAGGAATTGAGACTGGCAGGTGCCAGCTCCCAGGTAGTATCTGTGCCTCTGCTGTATCAAGTCAATATTGCATGGTCTGTACCTGCAGGGTTTGACTTTCAGTTAAGGCCCAGTTGATCCCTGTGTGTGTGTGTGTGATAACATTATGGGGCAGCCTAGCAAAGGGCAGAAAATTCAAATACACAATACCAGTACTAATGTTAGGTTGATTTTCTTATTGGCAATGTAATGCTCGCTAAAAGCTATTTGAACTCTTATAAACATTTCCATTTTGAATGGTTTTTTTGGTCACCAAGGGATTATTGTTTTGGAATAGATTTGTGATTCACTTTCTTCCCTCCTCCAGTTCTAGACTTGCCCTAATGATCTTTGTCTTAGATACCAAGATGAACTATTGTACATGTGCATTTGTGCTTATACCATGAAAATTAATGTGAACTTGTGGGAGTTGGTAACAAGGGACAAGGAACAGCATAATTGGATAAATTTTGCAACTGGAAGATTCTGACCCTCAAGCAAGCTGGGTGAAGTGGTTGGGAGAGGAGGCTCATCCTTGTCATATTGTCCACATTCCTGATGTTTGGATGGAGAGTTGGCAGATGAGAAAAGCCCTCAATGAGAAGGTGGCTATATAAAAGTACTAGCATGTGCACTGGTCACTCAAACATGAGCAAAATAATTTTGAAGGAAAAAATAGGCTTTTGTGGATAAACGTTGGTTTGTACCATAGTGTACAGTGCATGCTGAATGAAAATAGAAGTATTTTCTAACTTTTGGAGTCGAAACAATGCAGCTTCAGAAGAAGAGCAAAGCCTTTTGGTGTGCTGCTGTTATTAAGAGTGAGATCCTGCCAAGGGGTTGTTGACTTATCCCCTAGATTTGAGACTTGGTGATGATTCGTCATTCTTAATCCCAGGGGGCTCATGCACACAAGTATGTCCTCTCTTTTTGTTTCTTTCTTTTGACTCTTTCTTCTCTTTTTCCCTGAGTTTTCTGCTTGACATAATTTTCACAGATAACTCCCACCCCATCATTCCTCTCTCACTCAGTATTAAGAATTGTCCTTCTACCTCTGTTTGTCATCATCGTAGCACGTTATCTACCGATTACATTTTCCAGACAGCATGTTTTTTGTATTGTCCCTCTCACTTACACTGAGTTTTCTTACACAAATACTTCAGAAAAGCTTTAACTAAAGTTCCTTAAAATATTATAATATTATATTAAAAATATACTATGTGATAGAGGGAGCTATAGAAAGAAATCTGTGTAGTATTATGTCTTGCAGTTTACTGTCCTGTAGGGAGTGGGAAAACTTTGGTTTTTGTGCAGTGATGAGCACAGCAGAGCCTATGGTTTGTTATGATTGTTCTGAGAACAAAGAGTATAGAAGTAATAATATAAAAATAAGCTGGTGATTTTTCATTAATATTGTGCAATTTTCTATTATGACGTTTATACACATTCTCCATCATACCTCCCTCCAAATATGAAGTATAAAAAGAGATTTACAATTAAAATGTTACCTACTCATCATTAAAGATCAAAATTAAGACCAGAAAAAGTGAAAGCCCAAACCCTAAGAAATAATTAACTTGTTGTTGTTGTTCTGTTTCCTTTCAGTGCCCTTTTACCCAATGCAGGAATGATTTCCTCAAAATTAATTTCTCTTTGACTTTTGGGCATTAATGTGCCAATTTTCTTTCTGTTACTGAATATTATCTGATCCTGAAGCTGGCTACAGTTGAATTAATGCTGCTGTCAATCATAGCTGCTTATCTGTGTCTTGTCTGGGCTGAAATTGAAAATTGCTTAATAGTGTGGCATCAGAACTTAGGTATTTTCTCCCAATGGCCAAATCACGTTCCCTCCCTTCTTGCTGCTCTGTGTGCCCCATTCAGAGACCAGCTGCAGTGGGTGCAGCCTCAGGTCAGATCTTGGGGTTGAACCTGTGCATTCCACCTGTGAAATGTGAGGGATGCAATGGCAGGAAGGAGGTGTCAGCTGAGGTTAGGAACCAGCCAAATTCTTCAACTTTGCTTTTGCACTGCAGCAAAGCTGTTGGTGCAGAAGCTGCTGGAAGGTGAAACTGTCCTATCACACATGAAGGAAGATTCTGACCCAGCCTACCCAGCCTCTTTTCCCAGGTTTTGCAGGATACTGCTTCCTTCCCCTCTACTGCACAGCCCCCAGGAGATGTTAGAATAACATAATGTCCAGATATCTGTCCTTAAACTACCAAATCATATTAATAAGTAATAATTTTGTTTGCTAGCAAGGCTTGTGTTTACAAGGACACTCTAAATTTACATCTTGAGCAAAATTTGATAAAATTCACGATGGAGAAAAAACAAAAGAGAGCATTAAAGGGTTTTTATGAAGTCAGAATGGGAAATAAAGTTGTAGAAAATAAACTAAACCAACATGCAATTTTGAAGTATTGAGGAAGAACTCAACACGCTAAACCCACCGTTTTTCTTATAATCTCTATTATGGAGCTGTGTAAATGCATGATTAATTAAATCTTCTAAGATTTAATCTGTGTTTATGCATAGCATAATATTAAGTTTAATTTCTACCCAGCTAAAGCATTGATTTCTGTCCTTCAGAGAACTCATAAAACAAAGCTAAAAATCCATTTTGCAACTGGTTTCATGCACCTTCTCTTTGCTATAACAAGGCTGGGTCACATACTCTGTGGAAAATCTAGTTTAAGCTGATGAAGCACAGTATAAACCAAAGGAGTCACATGACTTCTAGCACAGCACAGATTTGGTGTTAGGAAGTCTTGGGAAGTTACCAAAAGATTGAAAAATCACAATCAGGGGTAAACAGTTTCTCTCAGACAGATTTTCAGACTCCTTTCTCTGTTTATATTTTTGAGTAAATAACCTCAGGTTTCGATTCTATGGAATTAATGCAACGATTCATATGAAGCAGTTTGTAAAATAGGTATAAGTTGTTTGGCTATTTCAGAAAAAACTTTTGGAGTCCCATCCACATTAGAGTTTTTGATGAAGACAAAGCAAGCTGATGGGTATTGGAGCACACTGAATCCCATTACCCACTTGTATGTGTGCACAGATGAATCTATTCACACCAGGAGCCAGTGCAGAACAGATGTTACCTTTGAAAAATTGATTTGTTTGTAGAGTTTATTTATTCTGTTTGTGCTATTAAACTTTGGCATCTCTCCAAAGAACTGCTAGAACACTCAGATTTTTGCTGTGTTTTGCTGTTTAATTTGTTAGCTTTGGGCACATTTATATTCAGGGCTGCACCATTGAAACTCAAATCAGGTAATTCAATCATAAATTAGGTACATTGAGTGTCTAGTGCACTAAAGGTGTCCACTCAAGGTTTTGCCTGACTTTAAGTCAGTTTGAAAATACCTCTATGGAGCCAGCGTGTCTTTGAATAAAGATTGGGTGTAAGTTCACCTGCTTAATGGGGTAATGCTGAGAACAGGGGAACAGGGAGATTTTTCACAAGTACCATTACAGACCAGCAGTCACATAAACCAAATTGGCAGACAAAAATAGCAAGCTCCTGTAACACAGTCCTGCAAAGATGGATTGCTTCCCTTTCCCCTTATCCTGCCTAGCCAGTGTGACTGGGCAGGACCTTGTTCTGAAACAGGAATGCCCTGTGCCCTGCCTGGGCTGCAGACCTCTCTGAAAAACAGAGAAGGAAGTAACTAATTTTTGCCATCAACAATGAATCAAGTGTGATGGTAGTTACATAATAATGTAAAAAGGGTAATGAACACGTACATGTAGTTATGATATTGTTTTGCTATAATAGGTCAGAGGTGCAGTTCTACAGTCCTTGTTGATAAACCATTTTCTCAGCAAGCCCCTGACCTTCTCATTTGTATAGGTACTATGTAGCGTGCACAGGAGTTATGGAAATCCATCTGCTGTAAGATCCTTATGAAATATGTTTGTGTAACAAATTCTTTGGGATATCTGGGTATTGTAGCACTCAGCACTGCAGCACCTAACTGCCTTTGGGTTCTGTAGTAACAAGGCTTAGTCATAAGGAGACTTTAGAGTCCCGATGAGAGGAAATCCACGGAAGCTACGTTGAAATGAGATGCTGAGAGAGGCTGGGAATCAGAAGTACCTCTCCCTGTTCAGCTCTCTCCTCTGGGGGGCAGTCCCATCAGTGGATCTGTCCTGGGGTCTTGAACCAGAATCTCTGTTAGATATTCTCTGTGGAAAGCACTGCTCCTCCCAGAACTCCAGGCTCCTGATGGCCCAGGGGAACAGAGCGCACTCCAAAGCCCTGTATCACCTTTACTTTGCCTCATCCAGAGCTGCAAAGTGAACCACAGTAAAGTGCTTCTGGAAATAGTTCACAAATAAAGAATATCATGTCTGCCACTTAAATTATTAACCATCAGCGCATGTAAAGGCTTGGAAGCTTCTAACCTGTTTTGGACACTTTTTCTGGAACTTGTACAGCTCTGGTACACTGCTTCTCATGCCCTTGTAATTTTAGTTGAGTACATGGAAAGTGTGTTCTTGAATCCAGCAGTTTTGTTCCTTTGGGTTTATCCTATGAATCATGCTATAGCTTTATGAAACAAGATTACAGCCCTAAATATATCAGCAGCATAATGTATATATATATTATTTTAGCTCAGCACTGCAACCATTTTAGAAAAATATTTACACTGAGAACCACAATAATATAAGAAATATGTCATGCGAGATGTCTATGCAAATCAAGTCAGTATATACTAAGAAACAAGAAGTAATTGGTGCCCTTGGGGGGCAGACGAAAGAGGAAATAGAAAAGTGAGAAATAGCATAATAAATCTAAGTATTATTAGAATTAGGAAATCTATTTAGGATATCTGCCTGAAAAATGGAAGAATATTTTATGGAATTTCATTTACATTAGTTAGTAAAATTAGTTAGTCAAGAAGACTATTTATTGTGCAAAAATGACAGTTATGCTTTAACTTTGGGTTGGTCTCCTCTGCTTTCAAATGCAGCACGGTCCAGTGCTGAGTGCACTGATTTCTGCAGGCTTAGGTGTTTATCCAGAAGATTATTGTCAAGTCACGCTAAGGATTTCCTGTACTGAGAAAGCCAGGTGTGTGGGACATGATATTTTGTAATACAGTGGGCCCTTTTGCGAGGTGTTAACTGCTTTTTTTCTTTTTAGTATCCAGATAGACATACCCTTTGTGTGTTTGAAGCTGGATACTAAGACAATAGGCATTTGGAGTCAGTAAGAAAGGTGTTCATAGTAAATACATACAGAAAAAACCCCCAAACGAAATGAGTATTTTGGGGGAAAAAACGTAGCCTAACTCAGTTTTGCCCACATGAGATATTTCTGCTGCAGGAGTTTTTTTTATTTATCTTAGTATCACTTTAAAATATTAGGCAAATGGAGTAGTACTCTGCTAATTAATCAGAAATAGATGGACCTGTCCTCTCAACGCATTCTGTTGTTACAAATCTTCTTGGACCATTCCTTTACCAACTAAAGGTTTGCCTACTCTGTTCACAGCCTGCTCCCCAGCAGCCAGGGGTGTGGAAAGGCAATAATCCTAAATGGATTAAGCTATTGAGAAAAGGAGGAAAGCTGAGACAGCTGCTAACACTGGAGACTTTCAGTGGGAACACAGAGAGAAGGGGAATTGCCTTCCCTGGTTCGTTTTGCTTTTCTCTGTCAACTGCACCTTATTATGATTGAATTAGGTTTGTGTGTTGCATTTCAAATATCTTGGAGAGTTTTGAATACTGTTGGCTTTGTGGGTTAGTTATAACTTACTCTCGCTTTTAGGAAAACAAGAACTGATCTCCCTGTTTTTCCCTGTCCAAAGAACACCAGGAAACATTCAGGTTTCTACTCTTGAATCAAAACATATTTTTCAGTTGTAATCTGAAATATGTTTACTAATCTCCTGCTTTGCTGAAAGCATATTCTTCACTGAGAAAAAAAAATCCTTAGTGTTGTTTGACAGTTACTACAGTATGAGTAAACACAAAGATCTATTTTACTTTTCATTCATTATATTTCACTGGATTTCACTGGATTTACTACCAGGCATCAGATTTAATAGTGGGGACTTAACAGCTTGTGCATTAGGCAGTGAAAAATATTATCTAACTTTATGCATTTATCATATAATTCAATGATATTTGGGACACATTCTGTCTTTCCTATGAGAAACACTCAAATACTTCTGCTCAGGACAGAAATTAAATTAGTACAGTAGTTTCACATCTTAATTTAAAAAAGTGCTTAAAATGGAGAATAATTGCTTGGTACTTCATATGTGAAGATACTACTCATTTGTCCTCTGTTCTGAAGCTCATGAGGTGTCTCTCACACCTATCAAAGTAGCAGGACCTAATTCTTCTTCCCATGGCAGACATCACTGTGGGTACAGACACACCACCATACTGGGGTGTGAGGGCACAGTGTCCTGGGGAAAGTTAAAAGAAAAAAGTCTGACTCCAGGAAAGCCTTCTTGACCTGGTTGGTAAATGTTACTAGATGAACACTGATGATGGCAGTGTGACAGAAACCACAGAATGTTCTGTGTTGGAAGGGACCTATCAGGATCACTGAGTCCAACTCCTGCATAGGACACCCCAAGAATCATCCCTGTGCCCGAGAACCTTGTCAAACACTTCCTGAGCTCTGCCAGGCTTGGTGCTGAGACCACTGCCCTGGGGAGCCTGTTCCAGTGCCCAGCCACCCTCTGGGGACAGAACCTTTTCTAATATCCAACTAAACCTCCCCTGACACAGCCTCAGGCCACTCCCTGGGGTCCTGTCCCTGGTCACAGAGCAGAGCTCAGTGCCTGCCCCTCCCTTCCCCTCAGGAGAAGCTGTAACTGCAATGAGGTCTCCCCTCACTGTCCCCAGGCTGAACATAAAAAAGCGACCTCGGCTGCTCCTCATACAGATACATATGATTAGTTTGTTTTAGATTGGCAGACAGTATTGGCTTCTTCACAGAAATATGACAAATGGAAGGGCAGATGGCGAAGACATTGCTCTGGGATTCTCATCATGATATTAGATAAAATCCAGAGCTCCACCATAAACTTTGTGATAAGGGAAATAAATCCAGAATACAATAAAGATACCTGAAGGTCACATAAGTATGTCAGCCAACTGTAAACATATAGCTTTTGAGATAAGATTCAAAGATAGCAAAACAGAGAAAATGTCAGAAAATGCAGATTAATAGGTGCAGAATATAAGGCAGTGCCAAACTTTTTAGAAATTCTAAATCTAGGGATGCTAGTTAAGAACTAGGGCTTGGATCTATTCAGTTAATCTATGAAGACTTATAGGGAAAGAAGGGTGAGAAGAAAAATGTACAGTAATCCAAGGAAAGGGGAAATGTCTAATAGCAAACAAAATCATATTAATTTTTGGGAAATGATGTATTTTTTAGTTATTGTAATGTGTTTGTAGAATACTAAAATGCACTTTGTGTTTGTGGTGAGCAGGAAAATAAAAATATATCTCTTTACTGTTGGCAAGTGTGTGCAGTTTGGAAAGGACAGCTGCTATTAAATTTTTTTCCCAGTAGGAAGTACTCTGAAGTCATCAGGCTTCCACATATAAGTAGGTCAAGAAAGACTTCTTCCAAAATTTTTACTTTTTAGCTGCAAACAGGAAACTATTCCTCATTTTCATGTCCAAAAGGCCATACTAAACCTGACCTCGAGCTTATGTACTGTTTTACTTGACCTTTATTTAGAACCCCTTCTGCTAGGAAATTGCCTTTTGTTGTCACTAAGGATATACTTCACTGTCAAGATGAGTCAGTATTCAAAGAGAAGAGCTTTCAATAAAGTATAGAGGTGCAGTGGAATCCTGACTTTAGTGATGTCAATGGAAACGTTCCTGCCTATTCTGATACCATTTATATTTTCTTCCACCTACTTTATTATGTCAATTGCTTTCCTTACGTTTTTTCCCTTCTGTTTTTTTCCCTTTGGATTATAAAAAACGCCCATTTTCTCAGTGGAGCAGCATATGTGTTTGTATATCTATAAGCATTCAGTTCTGCATTTATGCAGCAGCAGTTATATTGTGTAACTGGCATTTTTCATCACTCCCATCTTTATGAAAGAAATGGTATTACTTTTGCTTCTCTTCAATTGTTTAACATGTGCACAAAAGCAGAATTCACAAATTTGCTTCTTATTCTGTTATTTCTTCTAAATATCAACCTATTTTTTGTAGCAAAACCAGTGACCCTGCCTGCAGGCAGCACACTTGATAGCATAAGAAATGCTCACTGGACAGTTTTGTGTCTTGCTTCTCTCATGACAGCAAATCTGATGAGAAAGTTTTGATAAGAGCTGGAACAACAGCAAAATAGAGATCTATGAAGTTAATGTTTTCTTTCTTTCCACCAGTTTAAAACATTCTAGGTTTCCTTTTTTTTTCCTCCAGACTGTCTTCCATACCATGAGCACTTTTCCTTTCTATTGGCAAGTACTTTTATATCTTGTGGAGAGAAAAAAATCCTTATAAAAAGTGTGACTCATCCTTGAAAGCAAAGTTGCAGGTGCAATTTACTGTTACTGCATCTGTAGAAATGGATATCTGGTATTTAAAAGCTCTCTACTGTGGTTTATTCAGCTGCAAAAAGGGAACAGGAATATTTATATCTTAGATGCTTTTGAACAAATAAATATTGTAGGGTAATTTGAGACCTGTGCTGACAGACTTTCTTACACATGCATTAAAGGCCTTTGGTTTAAAAATTGGGCCCAAAGAGCCCCAAATCTGTGTGTATTAAGAGAGATAAAAAGCTTCATTTGATTTCACTAGTGCTGATCATGGCCCATGATCAGCACTTTGGCAAGTTACACAGTGAAACTGTGAAATTCTGGGCACAGAAGTCAAAAGTCCTTTACCTTGCAAATCTCTGTCATATGCTAAAATTTGTAAGTAGAAATTTCCTTAAAATCCTTCTCAAAAGTTCAGGGTATTTCTAATTCAGCAGTTCTCAAATATTTAGTGTATTTTGTGAAATTTGACTCCTAAAATTAGAGACATTTTTAAAGGGGAGAAAAAAATCATAGAAGCTGGGCAATATTCTTGCTTTTTATGTCCAAGCAGTATTAACAAATTAAGACATATTGCAGCAGCATGAAAACAAACTTGCATACTGTTTTGACATGTGCATCTCGTGGAAGGATTGCTAATTGGTGAAAATGCCAATCATTACAGAAAGTGATTCATGCTCAGAGGTGGATGATATCTACTGGTGCCACATGGCATAGAATCAATGCTGTGGGAACCAGTCATGGCCAATATTTGAAGTATTTGGGAGAGATTTCAGCATTCAAAATAGGACTTCCATAGAAATAAAAAGCACAGAAAAGGGAGAGTTGGTTTTTAGGGGGAACATTGGTGTAAAGAAGAACAAGTAATTGCCGAAAGAAAGAAAGAATCTGTGTATCCATATTTTAAATTTTGTAAAAAAGGAAAAGTGATGTCACTTGTCCACTCTAGGCTGACTCTAGGCTGGTGGTGCTGAAGAATCACCACAGCCAGTCGTCATGGGAGTGATGGATGTGAGCGGTGTAAGTGCCCAGCTGTGTGCTCAGCTGCAGCGGGTGGGGCTCCCTAAAGCCCTGCCTGGGGAGAGGGGCGGTGCTGCCTCTGGGGACACAGCCCAGGCTGGGGATCAGGGGCTGGCTGTGCTGTGCTGAGAGAGGGTGCAAAAAGGCCTGGGTGAGCCAGAGCTCTGCTCTTCCCTGAGTGTTCCCCTGTGCTGTGCATCTTATTAAAAAAAAAAAAGATAGCCTTTTGCCTGTCCTCGACTCCCAATACTGGAGACAAAGCTCACCTCAATATCTGAGGAGCTGTCAGCTCTGTGAGCCAGGACATGGTTTGCTTCATGTCATGCCAAAGTTCATTCCTGGGCTTTGTCACTGTCCTCCGGCCGCAGTGCCGGGCTCGGTGCTGGCAGCGGTGTCCCCGCAGCTCCTCCGGCTGGGGCCGGGCAGCGGGAGCGCGGCCCGCGGGATCGGGGCTGGGAATTGGCTGCGCTGTCAGCACGGGCACTGCACTGCCACAGGCAGACAGGAGAGATCGGCACAGTCATCAAATGTAGCGAGATCCAGAACATGCTGTCATCTGCCAGAAATAAAGAGCAACTCAAGTTTCATTAACAGGGCATTAGCAAAGGCTTGTGCACATCATAAAATAAGCTTCCATCCACACCAGGTTAACAATTTGCCCTCTCCACTGGCTGTTAGCCACAGCCTGTGGGTGTTAGAGCTTACAATTTCCTAAGCAGTGGCCATGATGGGGTATATTTCACTGAAGAATGAGAAAACTCCAGGGACTTGCACTTGGATTGAAAAGTACAACATTAAAAAGGTTTCTAAATGTAATATAAGCTAAAACGTGTTGCAGCAACAAAGGGCTGATTTTCAAATGGAGGACAAATCAGTGCTCTTGGGGGTTGGGGTACGGAAGAAATTCAGCAACTTCAGAGTTTCACAGATTACCAAGACACAGTTTTGTTAATGGAGTAGTGGGCAGAACCTTCTCTTCCTACATCCTTTGCAGAGAATTCTCTGCCTTGGGGATTCCTGCAGGTGCTAGAAAAAATACCTCAGCCAGCTTTTCTGAATTGTAAGTTTGCTGGCTTGTAATTTTCAGGCTGAAGGAGGAGGGTTATGTTTAAATATGTGATCCTGTATTTCTCCCCTTATGGATCAGTTCAAAGTGCTATGATTTGTCCTAGTGAGGAAGAGTGGAGGTAATTGCACTGGTAGGAGGCCTTGTGTGTAATTATTGCAGTTGCCTTCCACAGTAAATAGAGAGGTTTTGAATGGCTCAGTTTGGAATTGTACTACATTGTATATGGCTTAACTAATATTTATGAAAAGGGTTGTTCTTAGTTTTCACATACATCTAATTCATGTTATTTAACATATATGAAGCTTAAAGGAAAATGTACTATGTGCATATGTACAATGAAATCTGCATGTAGCTCTTAAATTCAGTCATGAGGCAACTTTAAAATATGAAAATACCATGATAATACTGAGAAAATGGATGATTCCAATAAAGGTAATGAATCTATGAGAAGAATGCCTGTTGGTTTATGGAGATCTTTTAACTTACATATTGGGGGTCATCAGAATCTTGTTTCTTCTATGCAGATGTGCTATTAAATAATGGATGACATGCAATAGTTTAGATCAGTCAAATAAAGCCATGTAGGATGATCAAAAGGACAGGATCTCACTGATTTTTTTTTGGTGAAGATTTTACATCACTCTTACTAACCCAATGACACAACTGGAAGGAGTCACCAAGGAAACTTCTGCCTTCAGTTACAACAAGTCTAAGGCAGAGTAACTGACTCCATCTGGGCTGGGTTTAGCACTTGGAACAAGAGCTAAATTATGTCAGGGGTCATATCAATTCCATTCATTCCAAAGGGCTTAGTTTGGATTTACTTTTTTGGGGGGCTTTCCATTATTTTATTGATGCTAATACAAGGTGGCAGAGAATGTGTGCTATTTTTGCATCTAATTCATCTATATACTTTTCCTGTATGCTGTTTTTACAACAATTTGAGTAACTATTTTTTTCTTTAAAAACAGATCAAAAAAATCACATGAGTGCCCCAATGCCATGCCTTTTACAAATGTGGTTGATGTACAGTTTAAGGGGACTAGCTGAAATTCTTTGCCAAATCGTTATATCTCCTGACTCTCCAAAATCTTTATCATTTACTGTGAGGGTTTTTTTTGCTAAAGAAGACTTTATTCACCTCTTTTGTTTCCCCTTCCCTGAAATTTGTGCACTCCAGCAGCAGTCATGAAAACTGCAGGTATTAAGGCACAGGATAAAGAATCACAGGAATCCAATAATCTCCTGACTGTGATAGATTGTAGCTCGTGAGAATTAGTCTTGAGCATTGTTTGATAGTTACAGTTTTGCACACAGTAGCTCTAAAAAACGCTCTTCTTGCTGAAGAACTTACACCCACCCCTGAAAGCAACTAGAATTCAAGTGAATGGTAATGAGAATTGTTCATGCATCAGAAGGAGAAAAGAATGCAAGAAAAGTAATTTCTCTCCTGAAGCAGCCTGTCTCCTTGACTGTCAGGAGAAGGAATGCATACCTTAGGAAATCAGTCTTCTCTTGTTAATTCCAGCTGAAATGGCTCAAAAAGGTTTCTTCCAAGTGTTTTGACAGAAAGTACAGAGAAGGGTAAGAGATTTATTCCTCTGATACTTCAGCTGGGACTAACACAGGAACACTTTTAAAAAAGAATATAGTGAGGGGGCTCCATAGCCAAAATGGGAGCTTATGCTTTATTATCCAAGTTAAAATAGAACTTCTACATATGAAAGATTCAAAATGAAATAAAAAGAAGGAAAACCTTGCTGATAAACAGAAGCGTCTTAACAAGTGGAAATAAGGACTTAGTTCTCTTGTCCAGTGCCTAGGAATAAAGGGCTCACAAAGGTTGGTGCTGACAGCGCATCTTCCGAGAGGAAGTCAGGAAGGTCCTCATGCACCAAATGCAAAGCAAATAAGCATTTTAATTCAGTCTGTCAAAATTAATTAGAAACAAGTTTAAAAAAGCTCCTCACAAGCAGATGAAGCATTAGCTTGTTAACGTTAATTCCCATTCTGTTGTTGTGATAAACTGAGTCAGAGCTATTTGCTTTGCAGCTGATCAAGTGCTCTGCAGAAGGCTGGAGCAGCAAACACCTATCTGTAGTGACAAGCCGTGGAGAGGGAGGTGAGGTCTTGCTCCCTCCCCACCCCAGAGAGCAGCACCGCTTTCAGGGAAGGGGCACGGGGGAGGCTGCCCAGTGTGTCTTGTGAGGAGCTCCAGAGAAAGCAGTCCTGATGCATTTCCCTTGAGCTCCCAGCCTGGTGGGATGCACAGTCCTTGCTTACAGCTCTGTGTCATAGCTGACCTTGGTCTGCTCCTGGGGGTGCACTCAGCAGGCAGCAGCCCTGGCCTGGCACAGCTCTCCCGTGCGGATTGGGGGGCAATTCTCTGGCACACGGGGGCACAGCAGGCACATTCCTGTGGAGTGGGCCTGCCACTGTGGGCATGAAATCACAGCCCAAACTCATTTCATGCCTTGTGTCAGGTTTGACCTGAGCAGTTCACAGGGATGTTCCTGTGCACCCCACTGTGTGCAGGGTGTTGTGCACCCTCAGAACTGCTGCGTGCCCTGGCTCAGTGCTGTGAGGTTTGGGCCAGGAGATGTCTGTTGTGATCAGACCTGTCTAATATTAGGAAAATATTTGAAGTGTGTCATTACCGAAATAGGTAGCAGATTATTATCTGTGCTGTACAGATGATAGATATGTTACTGGAGGATGATGAGAAAGCAATCCAAGACATAAATGTTCATTTTGCCGTCGCACTGTAATGGAAGCATCCTGTACTTATGCTTGAAAAATAGGATCTAGCTCTTCTCTGTGCAAAAGTAAAACTATCACCATAAATACATAGCTGTTTTGTTAAATCTGTAGCAACAGAGCCTAAAGCAAAAACATAGAGAAGTAGGTGTGTTTATTGCTATGTAAGAAGTTAAAGTAAAAATGTAATTTTCAGCTATACTTTGTGTGCTGGGAAAAAATTGGTGAACGTGCATAAAAGGAGCACAGCTGGCATTTTACCCTGTTAAGGATAAAACCACAAGTTACCTGCATTATTAGCCACTAATCTCCTTAGGTTCCTAATCATATCCCTGTTCATGCTAAGAAGCAACCTGGGCTGGGAAGAGACATATCAAAGTGGTGGATACCTTAGTGTCCCTGTAATTCGGAAAGGGTTGTGAAGATATTTCATTTCTGCCTTATTTCCTAAAGTGACATGGTAAGTTAGTTGTCCTTGTACCATCCCTAACTCATTGAGACAGCAGTGAATTCAACCAAAAAAACCCCCTCCTGCTGCCAGGTGAGTTACTGGCCACTTTTTTTACATAATAGCCTAGGTGTTAAACCACTGATCTGTGAAGGGAAAGATCAGGATTTTTGCTTCCTCTCAGCCCAAGAGGGTTTGAAACAACTGTTTCTATTTCCTAAAAATAGCCTAGCAGGCACGATAGAGATCAGCCTGTGTTGAGGCTATGCTTTCTCTCCAATCCTGCTGCTGAGGTTGTACTGTTGTGTAAGTGAGAATGAAAGTTGGGGAAATGACAGTAGAAAAATATTATATTTGATGTGGACTGCATATGGATTTAAATGTTTTATATTTTACCATGATTTTTATTCTTTCCTTATATTTTAAAATCTAGGGTATTTTTGAATTGACAATCAAAGATAACTAAACATAATGGTGTTTTTATATTGCCTCTTTAAATTTGTGTGGCAACTTATGGAATGATCTGATCCAGAGTTGTTTTATCTGCATTTCCGTGGATTGTTAACAAACAGCAGTTTCTGCATCACACAAAGTGTAAATCTCCAGTTTAACTGGGAGGACCAAGCCCTAATGACCAACTGAAATCTTTATTCACTCCAGTTCTCACTGATACTTCTCATCATACAAAATATCAGTAGCAATTGAACTATGTCATAGCAGCCTGTACCTATGTATTTTTTTACTTCTAAGTTTCAACTAAAAAGGAATGAACCTCATATGCAGTCATTTGTGCAGGAAGTATAAGCATCTTTTATGCATTTGAAACTTTTGGATGCCTGCAGTACATGAAAAGCACTCTATGGGTACTTGCATTATTGAATATTTCATTATAATGTAATTCTGTATTAGATATTCTATTTATGCAGAATCCAAAAATAGTTCATGCTGTGTAGCAATGCAAATTTCGGTGAATAATCCACAAAGAATTTCAAAGCCTTAACCATTTGTGACATGCACTATTCTGTATCTTTAATCTCATTAAATCCAACCTTTGAATAAATTATACTGGTCTTTTTATGAGTAAAAACCATTTCTGTACTTTCCCATTAAAAAACAGTCTATCACTTCTTATCTTAATGATATTGGAAATATTAGGGGTTATTGTTACCGCTCAAAATTCCTCAAATTGGTTTTAGATGTTCAGTCAACAGTAGAAGTGTAAATCAGGTTTCTGCACTCGAAGGCTGTGCTGCCCTTCCCACCTGGCAGCTGCTCACAGAGTGAGACATCAGCACTTCCATGGCCAAGGCTATGTGGGATAGTGCAATAGCTGAGGAAAACCCA
Source organism: Cisticola juncidis (assembly GCA_013400215.1). Taxonomy (NCBI): domain Eukaryota; kingdom Metazoa; phylum Chordata; class Aves; order Passeriformes; family Cisticolidae; genus Cisticola; species Cisticola juncidis. Next base: position 4,329,947 of record VXBR01010920.1, read on the forward strand.
CTTTCCTCATCCTTCATCTCATGGAATCCAACTCAAACCAGTGTAGACTAAAGGGAATTCCCCACAGCATGGGGAACAGTGGATGTGAACAGGGATGCTCTGTTTTATCTGGAGCATCTGAGAGTGAAGATGCTGCAGCCAAAGGTGAGCAGTGCAAGGCCTGCAGGTGTGCCCTGCCAGCTCTGTCCTGTGTGAGCCCAGCCTGCAGGGCTGTGCTCACTGGGCTCTGTTGATGTGACAGGAGCTGAGCTCACACCACAGGTCCTTACTGGAATGAAACAAAGGGAACTTCCTCTTGAACTGCTTAAGAGATGTTGCAAAGCTGGGGCTTTCTACTTTTTAAAACAGATAGCACTGAGCAGAAGTTTGCCTGCTAAGGATATAATAAATAACAATTTACTGAATCAGTTCAGAAAATCACCAGCTTGCTTGCAGCAAATTGAATGAAACATTCCCTATAAACTCCTAATGAACAAATAGCAAAGCACTCCAAGTCCATCAGCACTAGGAAGCTTAAAAAATTTGAATGAGATTTTACTATTCATAGCACAACTGTGTTCAGTACATAATTACATGGAAGAACAAAATAAAATAATTGCAGAATAGTCTGCCTAAATAAGACATCCTTTGCAATACTTTTAAATAAGCATTTAAGAGTTTAAAACATTTTTCTTTGGGCATAATAGCACAAGTTAAAAAATTTGAAGAAAATAATCAGATCAAGATACTTATTCCATTCCTTCATGTATTTAAGAATGCATTTTAAGAAGTTTGTATTATAGTGTAAGATGAAAGATAGCCCTGGTCTAGGGACTCTTACATCCTCTGACAATAGTTAAAGTGAGCTAGTCGGATGTGAAGATCTGCTGCAACACCTCCTGCAAACTTGTAGTCAGCCCTGTATCATTGTATTCATTCTTCTGATCCATCCACCTTTCCTTGGCATCCCTTGAGAAGAAGAGCTGAATTAAGGACCAGTACTAAGATTGGTAGATTCAGTCTATCTGAATGCAGGATGATGCTCATGTTCTCGTGAATCATGCGCCTATTTCAATATCAGAAATAGAAAATGGCTCTTGAGTTTCTCTGCTGCCAAAAATTGCTTCATTTTGAATTGCTGATTGCCAGAGTGTTCTTAAAATTAGTGACAATTTTTTTTTCCTCTTTCATTTACACATTTGCCTCAGCCTTATTGGTGGTGCTGTGTCAGGGTGCTAAACTAGTTCAGCTAAACTTGAAACTCTCAAAGCCAACACAAGGGGACCAATGGTGCTTTTTCTAGAACAACAGCCTAAAATGGGGACGATGCCAACAATACAGAGCAGAATTCCTAATAAGGCTTGTATGGAGGGTCTCGTTCACACCTACTTGAAGGCACTGGGACACACCATTGACTTTATAAGGAGTTTGCATCCCGATGTCAACTTTCTGGAAAAGAGTTCAATTCCACAATAACTTCTGATGGAAAATCATTAATGTGCTCTTTGCCATTCCTGATTGATAATATTAATCATCCTGATTCCTTGAGTCTCAGCTTTTGCCGGAATACCACTGTAATTTAACATTAATAGCAGCCCCTTACTAGGAAGTATTACCAATTTCTTGCCTAGGTGATGTTATAATTAGCAATATCTTGCTGTGACAATTGCTGCTGTGAAAGAAGTGTTATTTATAGGTGGCATTATAGATGCAGCATGTGCTACATGCATATCCAGGCATTCCAATATACATTAAATGTCTGGAAACACAACAGTGGAAGATACACATGAAGAAGAACACTTTAAAACACTTTAGATGTACTGCAAAGTAACTTTTTGCACATACAGAGATGTAAATGAAATAATAAGAGACTTGAAAGAAGGTTTTAAGTTATGCTTGATTAAATCTGTGCTATAGGCTTCTGGTACTCTTATATCATACTTGGGTCTCTTGGGTGCTATTAAGAATTGTCAGCCAACAAACTATAATTTCATGCTTGAGTGGACTAATACAAGCCTAGGCTTCTGCTTCTCTGTACAGTCAGCCTTTAGTTTGCTGTAATAATAAAGTGAGAAGGGGAGGGAAATAAAGAATTGTCACACAAAATGATAATTATCAGTAAAGTCAGATACTATGATGGTTTAAGCTATAATTTGTTTGGGTCAATAAACTGTGAGTCCGTTTACTTCACTAAGCTTTAGATCAATTCCTTCAAGTTTTATATTTTCATTTGACAGGTACTGTAACAGGCAGCTGTGCAGGTAGAAGTAAGCTGCAGAACAGGAAGGTGTTTTTTGTTTGGTTTGGGTTTTTTTTTTTGTGGATTTTTTTGAATGGTTTTGTACTGGAAAGACTAAAGTATTTCCTCTATAAATAATTTTGTTTGTTAGTTATAAAACCCTACATGGGATGATGTTTGTTATTTCTATCTATTGCAGGTTCTAATCATTTTTATATGTGACATGAAAGAAAGTGATATAGTTGCATAAAGAGCCACATAGTTATACTGGGCCACCTAGAATCTGTGAGGGGTCTCTGTATTCAGCTGAGGTCCTTGTTATCAGAAATTCAGAGAACAGCACACACAAAAGCTATAACATGCCATGTGAGCCAGGATGTTAAATACAAAAGCTGGTAATTCTAAGCAATTGTACACAATAAGATCTAGGTTTGGTTCTGCCTTAGATGCTGGGCAAAACTTTTATAAAAATCAATGAGCATTTGATGCAATAAACAGAAGAAAAGGCCCAGCATCTCCGATATTGCAAAAAACCCAGAAATTTTTCATTTAACACTTTGCATTTAATTTTGCATTCATACTTGTTATTTAACAAGTTATACTTAGTAATTTGTCATTGTAAAAAAAAAAAAAATACCTGGACATGAATGAGACTTTCAAAGAATTGACATGAGTGAAATTTTACAAACGAGGATGATTTTACTCACTCATTCAGTGTGGAATTGTTTCAGAATTATTTATCTATGTTTCTTTCTGTGAATGGAGGACAAACTGAGGTCACTCTTTATTCTGGTTAATTATTAGCCATGTTTATTTATTAGGTTAATTTGCAGAGTTTCAACAATCCTGTGTCCTTGAAAGGGTCAGGAAATAGCACCAAATCAGCTGTACTGATTATCTGTGTTTTAGAAAGAGCAATGAGTTTTTCTAGACCATGTACTTGAAAATGTGTTTTGGGAATGAGCTTCGAACCAAGTTCAGGCAATTGTTTCTAATGGTGAAAGACCTTCCAGGGACCGTTTGCCCTGTTTGAGGAAGCCCTTTGATACATTCAGCTGCTCTTGCTGTGCTCATCTGATGAGATCCACTATATTTCATTTACTGGGGTTTGTGCTTTCCTCTCAGCTTGGATGATGATCTGCTTTTAACATCTGCAAGCTGATTCCTGGGCTCTCTGGGCACTTCTGTGCTGTGCTGGCTGCCTTTCCTGCCAGCCCACTCTGCAGCAGTGCTTCTGTACTACCTGGCTTGGCTCGAGCTGTGTTATCTAATGCTGCTTTGGTTTGTGACAGGGCTGAATTGTCTCTCAGATAAGACTCTTTTCTCTTTGAAAACTGTGTAGCAAAATGAGTTTCTGGGCCAAAAGTAGGACCCCATGTGCTATTTTGCTGTTCTCACTGAAGTGCTAAAAGAAGAATAAATCAGAATATTGCTAATTAAGAAACTTTTAGTTCTCAAGCACGTAAAAGAAAACAGCCTGCACGTGCATGCTTACAGGCTCTTCCTTGCTTTTTCCTTCCAAATATGTCTGTCTCTGATATGAGAGTGACAAGCCAGCACAGAAGGAAAATTCAGCTGAAAAGACCACAAAATTCTGAGTTTGTCTTTGATTGTCAGTTCACCCTAGAATGCACTTTTGCTTTTAGTAGGTTTTCCATTTTCTCCCAGGCACAGAATAGTACTTATCTTGCTCAATAGTCAGCCATTATGTCTGTTTTATCCACGTACAAAGCACAGGAGAAATAAAATGATAGGTGCCCTGATAAGGAGGATAAACTTTTGAAGTCCACGAATAATGCAATTCCTTTTGGCTGATTGATTTCAGGCAAGTGAAAAGGACATAAACAGCTTTTTTTTTTTTTTTTACCAAACTGAAAGGCATGAATCTGAATGATGGATAACTGCCGTTTAAGCAGAAACACTTTTAGGAGTTACTTTATGGAGAATTGTCTCACTCTGTCCCAAACACCTGCTTCTATTCAGTGTAACTTAGTCCCTCAGATTGAAAAGGGATCTGTATAGAAGGAGAAAGCTCTCCTCCCTCTACTTTCCAGGTATCAGTGCATGTGAACCACTCAAAAAGCAGAGTTTTGTGCAGAGTTAGACAGCTACAGAGTTCTTTGGTAGCTTGGAGCAGCCCCAAGGGTGCAATAGGGCTGGCATTGCAGTGCTCTCAGCAGCCATCCCAGGCAGCTGACAACAATCAGGGTCCCTCTCCTGCCTCCCTCTGGCCTCTTATTGTGCCAAAGCTTGGCAGCCTTGGTGCTCTGCCCATGATAGTCTTGGAAGGCCACATCATGTGCAGTGCCATCCTCACCCCTTTGCCACAGAAACATGATTAGACTTTGCTGCAGGTGGGTCCAAAACCTGTCTTGCAATTTAACACTTACGAAGTATTTAAAGAAACTTACCATGCATTTGATGTTTCTGTCCCTCTTCCTTCCCTCCTTTCTTTCTTCTCTTTAACCTTGCATATGTTTTCCTGTTGTGCAGTAACTTTTGTTCTCAAAGCGGGTTTCAGTGTGTGCTATCAAAGTACATGTCCCACAGCACAACGTGGGCTTCTTCATATGGAGATGGGGAAGATTTCTATCCAGAAATATCTTAGTGCATGCATTGCACTCTCCTTTTCTCATCTTCAGTTTCCATTATTTTTGCATTATTTTTGTGTTTTAGTGCAGCAATCCCAAGTCCTTCCTTCTCTTCTCACTATAGAGCAATGAGAAGCTGGGAGAAAACTGTAGTTATCTTCCTGATGGATGCTACAGAACAGCCAGTGAGAGCAAGAATAACCCCACATGAGGAAGCAAGAATGAGATGGATTCTGGGAGAGAATGAATCCTTAGTGGATGAAGAGCCTTGTATAAAATTATATGAAGCCAGAAATGATTTCAGAATTTAGTCTAGATAGCTGGAAAACCAGGTGAAGGTTGCTTGCAAGATGCTTTTATTACACTAATTTCCCTTCATTTTTAGAATTCTAACTGGGCTTCAACGCCTGTGCAGAGGAGGAATTCCAGCTCCAGTCAGGTGCACAATGTCTTAGGACTATGCAGGCAAAAGGAGGATATTTGCTAGAGTAAGCAAAGAGAGAGGCTGGGACTGAGCAGAGTTAAAAGCAAATTGCTCTTAGCTGGGAGCACAGTTAGAATTTTTTTGTGAGATACTGTGGAATGGCAAAATTTTGCTTGCCATTTGCCTGGGCTCTGCCCATATACACACAGACTCTTGCCCTTGCTGGATGAAATTTCCACCTACTCATTCATTTGTTAGCTAAACTTGCCCACATCTGCTTTGAAAAAACACAACAGTTTAAAGATGTGCATATAATGCTGGATTGTAAATCTGTGGTCTCTCTCTTTCTTGACAAATTCTTCAAAACCCTTGTTTATCCCCTTGCTTTCCCACTAGCCTTCAGAAGGATGTTATGGCTTCAAATGGTGTAATGCACTGTAGGCTGTAAAAAGAAAAGCTGACTCACTAGAAATTGCCCCTGTCAGATGCAAATATTTTATTTTGCATTTTTCTTGTTTAAATTATTGAGATGGAAGTCCAAGAGAATAGCTCTATGTACTAAAATAATCTGATCTTCATTTTTATTGTTTCAATATTGACATTTCTGAGCCTAGATTTTAGAGAACAGTATGTTTTTCCTAAGTGTCAATACTTGATTCAAAGAAACTTGTGCTGAAAGAGTACAATCCTCATTGAATCCATTTGGCTCTGGATCAGGCTCCTGATGTTTCTTTCAGAATAAAAATAAAATGTGATTCTCAAACAGAATTGCAGGGATTTTTTGCATAGTTCTACCCTAGCATGGCATGTTGCCATTGCCTAAAATCACTGAGCTAATTGGAAGTCATTCATAATGACAGCAAGGAACAGCACAACTTTTTGATTTTCTTAGTGATATTTCCTCCCTCTTGCTTTCCTCCTGTGAAATAAATAGGCATAAGAGATGTTATTGCCAGAAGAGTGGGTAGATTTGTGTTAATGCTGAAGAGCAAATGTCAAACCATAGAAATGTCAGAGTGTTGAACGCTTTCGAAGTATATGAACAGATAGGTTATTAGTTTGCTCAATCTTTTCTTTGAAAACTTTATCATAATCCTCTCTGCAGTCTTGTACTTTGGACAACTACTATGCTACATGGCTATTTCTACTTCTAAATTTAGCAACATGGCTTTATAACATTAGGCAGGGAAAGGCAAAAGAAAGTTTGGGTGGATAATTTTTCTGTCCTCGAAAAGAATGTCTTTCAGAAATAGTCATACCAAAGAAAAGCTTAGAGCTGTGAGTCACAGCACTAGTGGGTTGAACTATCATTCCATGCAGGAATATGGGCATACATTCTCAGGATTAGTGAAATGTAGATGTATTATTTGTAATAAATATATATTCTAGGGTAATGGCACAGCTATAATCTCTGAACGTCTGATTTCTAAAGAAAGATTATGACTTGATTGGTAGTGAGACTGACATGAATAAATGGGTTCTTTAAAAAATACTATTTTTAAAAATCACTTAAAATATTTTCTTGAAATGCAAAGGACATAGAAACCAGAATTTCTAGAATAAAGCATCATATTCAATATCTCTACCATACAGATCTGCCATCTCATCTCTGAGAAGTGGTGCTTCTGGTGCCTTCTAGAGACTTTTCATTTTGCTTGTACTGCTGTCTGACTTTTTCACATTCATTTCTCTTTCTCTTTTCAGCCTCTGTCCCTTGTTTTCTATCTCTGCCCTTGTTCTCTTTCATGTCTTTAATTCATGCTTCTGTTCTGCTTCTGCCTTCCACATATTTTGCTTGCTCTTTTAAATTTTTTTAACTTCAGTGGAAAAATTCCCCCTTCTCCTCACCCTGTTCATCTGTTCCTTCTGACTTATAGTTTCTAGGATATACCACCACCACAGGCTATTTCTTCTGAAAAAGTGGTGGTTGAAGCCAGTCATGTTGGTACTCAACATTAACATTTAAACAGATTTTCTCACTTCATATAACATTTACCTACTATTTCTATGTATTCTTGAAGAATTATCCAAGGGAAACATTTTAATGCTAAGTGCTTTTTGGCCTTTAAAACTGCTCCAGTAGATGAATTAAGGAAAAACATCCATTTTTAACCAAAAAGATGTTTTTCCATCAAAGTCTCTTTGAAGGATAACTTCAGTTGAACTCTCCAAGGAAGCAGTATTCCCAAAGAATTACATTTTATCAGCTGAAATATTTCATTCTAGTTTGATGCAGCTGGTGTCAGGAAAAACACATATGCAACCTGAACCTTAATTTCTGCACAGTAGTGCAGGGTGACTGACAACAGATGTGCTATTGGATGATGGAGACAGTATTGGCAGGGCTTTGCCTGCTCAGCTGTTGAGCCAGGGGGCAGGGAAATCAGCAGGTGAGCATCTCACACAGTCCCTGCCTGTCTCTGTGAGAGGCTGAGGGTGGATTGTACTGTGGGATCTCACTGGCTGCTGTGCACAGCCTGGGCACAGAGTTTGAAATCACAATTAGAATGGCAGCGTTTGCAATTATTGCACAGGCATTAGTGTCAGACTTTATGTTCTGCCTTGGCTTAGGGAGAGAATGTTCTTTTATCACTTAAAATATTTTCTTGAAATGTAAAAGGCATGGAAACCTGAATTCCTGGGATAAAGCAACAGACACCTGTGTTCAAGGTCTGTACTACACATGCCTCAGTAGGAATGTGAATAAAAGCACAAAGGCTCAGGAATCCAGGGATTAGGAAGCACGAGCTTCAGAAAAGTCCTGGGAGCTTTTCGTAATGGATGCATCTTTCTCTGTTTTATTAGAGGTGTGGGTAAACCAGTGTTGTCTTATTTTTTTCTTAGGTAGCTACTGCTTTCTGAGTATATGGTCAGGCAGCAGCATTTGGCTGCTTCTGGCTCCAACCTCCAGGTTCCCCAAACACAGACTCTACACCCTATCTAAATAGTGATTGGATTATTGTTATCAAGGAATTTAAGAAGGTTAATTAATTTAAATGTACTGTCTATATAATACTGTAGCTCAGAGCTCCTTAACTTGTTCCCTCTCCCCATAGCCTCAATCATGGCTGGACCTTCTGATGCCTTAGAGTTGCAAATTTTCTTCTCCTTAATGAACATATTAAAATAGATTACACTTTTGTTTTGTTTTTTAAAAGTATAATAATTTTTGATTCTGAAATATTTTGAAGGTGATTTGTAGGGCCATTCTCATCTATGGTTTATAACAGAAAAGGATACTTGTGGTCAAAGCCATACCATATTCTGAACAGCCACGCACTCTCAGCTTTGGTTGTATTTTTATCCAAGTTAGATGCACTCTGCAAAATAAATGAATGACTGAAGTGAGGAACATTTTTATAAGATAAATAAAACATGGAGTTCCGATATTAAAAATGCATGTCAGACCAAATTACAATTAACTGCACTTTTTTTTTTTTAATTTAAAAAGCTTTGTTGTCGCACAAATGTCATCCCTGCGAATCAGTTCAGGAGAAAATTGGCTCATACAGCACATTTCTCATTGCTCTACTCGTTGGAAGACTGTAGCATTTACTTTTATGAATTATTCCATTTTTTTAAAGCAGTTGAGAAGTGCTATATTCTGAGATCAATAAAATGATATTTTGATTTAATTGCCTTTGTGGAATTACTTCAGTTTACTCATACAAGATCAGAGGCTGTTTGTGTATGTCTAACAAAATGCCTTTCCCAAAGGGATTGAGATATTCTAATAACTAGGAAAGTCCTATCTAGACTTCTTTCCAAGGTGAGGGGAACATAAGTTGAATTTATAAGGCTCAAAATACGCTTTCAGTTCTGTGACATGTTGCACAGGTAGAGAGGTGAACTGTCCTTTCCTCAGGGTCATAATTTGGAATAATAAATTAGGAACAGTTACCTGTACAAAGACAGCCAGTTTGGTCATACTCTTGGTATCACATCAGTACTAGTGGAAGAATTACCAGCATGGTGAAGTTAGGAAGGGGATGGCCAGTTCTCTAAGGATACTCAACTGTTGTCTTGTTTTGTGGCAAGTTAGGTTAGTTTAAATGAGAATATTTTTCCTTATGCAGTTTTAAACCGATGGATCTGTTAATTTTCATGTTTTAAACTAATAATATATTAAATTATAACACCTTATTATAGACTAATATAAATTGGCTGATGATAACGTCAATGGTCTGACCCTCAAAAGTGTAAGGTCCAGTTCCAAGGCAACCATGGCAGATTTGGAACAATAGGAACACTGATGTCATTAGTTTTGAATAACTAATGGGATCTGTTCTTGGGATCTGTTTCCTGGTTAACTGAATTGAGTATTTTAGCAACTCTCCCAGTAACTGGGGAAGCTGGGGGTGGGGGGAAAGAGAGTACTAATCCCTTAGAGAGCAGCACAACATTTTTCCAAGCTCTAAACACTTGCATTTTGGCAAGATAAAGATTGGGAAAAAAGCTGAAACATTTAAGCAGGAAATGTGACTATAGGTAAAATCTCTGTTAGGTCAGAACAAGAACACTGTGAATAAAGGAGAGGGAAGACTTGAGTGCACAGGGGTAGAGATGAGGAAGAGAAGGACAGGCATGAAAATAAACATACTGTGGAGCAGGCTACTCGTGTGTGGTGCAGAGGACAGCTTGTTAAAAGCCCAGTGAGCTCTGTAAATGGCCTGTGTCCTTTTTTTTGAATGGTAATGTTGTTGTTGGTTAATTCCTCTTCCCAAACCCATTGTACCTCTAGCTTCCTCTTAAGGAAAAACGTTTCGTCATTCAGGAACACAAATTGTTCCTGCATGAATGCAGTGGACAAAGAAGTCTACACAAGAATATAAACCCCCAAGTATTTCTTGGTCCTGACCTGGACCTTTTATTTCTAGTTTGACATGTGTTGCACCTTCCTCCTTTTGTCTATGAAATCTGTGTTGAGCTATCAGCTCTTGCAGTAGTGGAATCTGGGTGGTTATCTGGAGGGCAGCTCCTGCAGAACACTGCAAGGGATGACAGGACATCCCTTGGTGGGAATGATTCAGGGCTCTTGCAGATCCTTGGATCCTATTTTGGATCCTATGATTTTAAAAAGTAACTTTTTACTTTCCCTACAGTTCAGAGAGATAAAAGTAGGGGAGACAGTGCTCTGTGTCTTGCAACAAATTTCTCTCTGGGAAGGGAAAATGCCAAAGTTTCTCACATCTCTTCTTCCATATGGGAATTGCCCATATGGAGATTACTCTCATTAGTCCTTGCAATAAATTCAGCAACCAGCTGGCAGATGAAACTGATGAGAACAGTGTAACTAAATTCCATATTATACTTAAAAGGATGTGGAGACAGTTAAATAAACCCTGCAGATTAGTTTGACAGGGAGGTATTGATAAATGTTTTGCAGACTATTTAGTTTTTTCCTGAGATCAATAGCATATCTACAATTTTTTTCTGAAGTGCTTGTAGAAAATATATTCTTACCTCCTCTCAGTTAAGAGAAGGGAAGAATGAAGTTAACATAGAGAATTTGAGATACATAAGACATCTGAATGAAATATGCTATTGAGTGTCTTTTTAAATGGGTATTTAGTCAACTAGCTCACTGCCATAAAGCTTTTGCCTTTTTTAAATAGACCAACTTTGTAACTCTGTTTAGTGATTATGTGTCCTGCATTGTGCTTTTCAGAGTTAGCTTTTGGTGTTTATACACTGAATGTATATGATATACAGCAAAGTGCTTTGTTTTACATACTATTTTCTATACAATAATATACATTATTTTAGTATGTATTATGCAATTTCTTTCAGAACTAAGTTATGACAGTCCATCAATAAGTAGATGGGTATGAATATGAGACTACTTTCTTTTGTTTATGCTTATGCTGTGATAATGATTTAATGATAAATTTAAGGGTGGCAAGACAGAACTGACACTGAGATATGCTTTTGATGGATCATGGTATGGTGAAGTGCAGATGTTAATTATACATGAAAAGGTCTACAGCTTTTCTAGGGAAGGAGCTCTGTGTTCCAGGTCTTACAATTTGAACTGGAATTTGTGGCCAGCTGACCGCCGAAAATACTGGTTCAGGTAGCCCGAAATAGAACATAATCAGAAGTTTAGAAATAACTGTGTGCATAGAATTGTTGAATGAATCAAATCTCTTCACAGAAAATTGAATTTTTGGGAGACAAAGGAAGGAAAGAAGGGAGATTAAGAGGTAAGAAAGGAAAAGGGTTTTGCAGTCATGTAGCTGATACTGCATCTGACATAGTGCCCATGAGGTGAAAGGTCTTTAAGGCATATTCTGCCCCTAAAAAAATCTAGGTATGGTTACAGACATGGATTGAGAGGTTCCCACAGCAAGGCACTCGTGTCCTGGTAGTTAGAGTGGTCACAGAGGAGCTAAATTCAAATCTCAGTAGCAGACCCTGTAGCTTTCCCATTCTGGCTGAGTGCTCTGACTGAGCAGGGAGAAGCTTAGAGGTTTCTTTTCCATTAATTTTTGCTCTCTTTTAAACATCTTATTCTTGAAGATACTTCATTCTTATTTCTGGTACAATCTCCCCTGAAGCTTCAATTAACAGCACCGAGAGTGGGCAGGTGGTTTAAAGTTCATCTGGGCAAGAGCTTGAGCTGGCAGTGGGAGGTGCTGGCACTGATGTGTTATTTGTGCAGGGATGGATGTGCAGGGAAATCAACTGCCTCCACTGTGGAAACACAGTAACACAGGAACAAAATAAGAAGTAATGAAAGGTAAACTAAATAAAAACATCATTTTGGAAAAAAAGGGAATGAAAAGAGAAACACAGGGGAAGGAGAGGAATGACAGAAAGATATGAGATGAAAAAGAAAATTAGAAGAAGCAACCTGACTTGAATAACTGATAGGTACTGAGTTAAAACAGTGAGCGCTACAGAGAATGCAGCAAAGGTCTGAATAACTAGAAGATTGAGATGTCAAATATAAAAAAGTCAGACAAATGAAAATAAAAATACCATGGGAGGGGGAAGAATAATCAGAACAACAAAACTATTTTCCAAGATATAATATAGTACCATCAGGAATGTTGAACTGGACATGATATGGCATGAAAAGTGTTATATTTATTTACACCTTCTATGTTGTACTGCTCAGTTTTGTCAGGAGACATAGGTGTTAATTCACAGAGCACAGCTGGGACACTGGATGTGTTACTGTTATAAATAAACATTATTATTTTCATTTTCAGTAAAAAGAATGAGAAAATTAGATGCCTAGCGGTCTTTGAAGAAATTAGGTTTTTTCAAAACATGTATTGAACCAATTTTATGCTGCATTCTGCATTCCCTGATCTTTGATAATTCATGAGTGCTGAAAAGCAGAAAATTTCTGCAATTCTGTATCTCTATACTCCAGTCAAGAATAGACTGTGGATCGGCATCCTGCTTTTGTTCAGAGGCATTGCAGGAATTTCCACCAAGATGCTCAGGAAAGTGAATTTAGCATGAGTCCCCTCAGAATAAAACAGTGCCTTGCCATGGTGCAATGAAGAGTTATGCTAAACCTTTATGAATAGTGACTGGGTTGTAAAATGAAGGATGTGATCAGTGTGAATAATAGTTGATTTTCCTTTTTTTAAAAGAAACATCAGGATAATTAGACACTTGAATTCTACTTGTTACAATGAAAGTTGAGATTCACCTTATATGCCTTGCACATGCAAATGTGTAAATGTTAGGAATACTTGGTACATAAGATATATTGAAGTTTTGCCTAAAGATATCTCTAATCTATTTTCAAATTAATAAAGTATCTTATATCTTCCTCAGCTTACTTTCTACATTTATGTTATTGTTGGATGATTTAGATTTCAGTTCCAGTTGTGCTGCCTGAAAGAGTGCATGGGATGGTTATCCCCAGCATTAGGCATTTGTTGGCCTTTTGCTCTGGCACTTGTCAGCTGTCCTGGGGCTCCTGTGCAGTCCCACTGCTGTCCCACCATTGTGCTGAGCCACAGGTCATGTCTCTGTGCATTCACTCTGCAGACTGCTCCTTCTGCTGCAGGCAGGGCTGCATTTTAAACTGCACCATGCATATATGACAAAAAATGGAAGGGCACAGATGAGCAGCTGCAGCTTGTTCAGGAGCACTCTTCAGAGGTTTCAAGTTCCCAATGTACTTAGGCTTCCTTGTGAAAAAATAACTGAAAAATATTTTCATACTCCTGACCTACTAGAATGGAACATTACACATTCTCCTTTTTAATTCTGAGGGATTAAACATTGTTCTGAGATGTCTCATTTCCACAGATGCAGCCATGATCTGCCAAACCCTGAACACTTTTAAATTCAGCACATATGTCCAAAAGCCTGACATACCTGGCTCGCAGCTTTAGCTGTCAGATCTTCATCTGGATCTACACCAACTCTGTAAAAAAAACCAAAAAACCAAACCTGAGGACATATGGTAATGATCTGATGCACATTAGATACCTTTGAGTGTGAAAATGTTTCTCGTGACACTGATTTCCTACTAGGTGAGAAATGAGGAGAAGAGCTGGGAAAACATTAGGATTGCTTTTTAAATTTAAAATTATGCAAGTTCTGAAGTTTTTAGTTTGTAACTACCACTCCTAACACCTGAGACTAGATCTTTATCCTGGCTCAGATCCATCTCTGGGAAGAGACAATCAAGCTGTTAATCTGTGCTAGCAGATCCTTAATTGTTGACAGAAGAGCAGTGCTGGGGTGCTGCAGCTGTTAGTGGAGGATGGGCTTGCAGAACTCCAGGGTTTCTTGACTTTGCTGCATTATGGATTTCTTGAAGCACTTGGAAAAGGCTTTACTTGGCACACCAGGTACAGGGAAGCAACCCAGAAGGGAGAGAAGACTGCAGTGAGTGATGCACAAGATGATGATAACCTGGTTGGCATTTTCCCATCCCATATGGATGGGAAAAAAATAAAATTGGCTGTTTAAAGGGATGAAGTGGAAGACTTGATATCTTTTGATTATGGCTGATACTGAGAACTGAGGAGAAATGCAATTAAAAATGTTTTAGGTTGACCAACAGAAGTTTATGCTGATGAAAGACACAAGAAAGTATGGAATGCAGTGAGGGATGATAAATAATACACCTTATTATCACCCAAATCTGATGCCCACAGCTAAGGTAACCAACAACCCCCATATACCTTGCAAGCTCCCACACAGTAGCAGGTCCACCAAGCTAAACCAGAATTTATTGGTGCAATGAAAATGTGGTCTTTCACTAGATATTAATTTAAGGCCACTTTACTGGTTTTCTGCTACACTTCATTCTTGAGTATAGTTTTGCTTTTTATAGTAACACATCACACTGCATTTTAAAATAATATTTAATATTAAAAGTTACATACCTCAACACTCTTTCCTGTGAATGTTATGCATACACTCACATTGAATTCGAGACAATGACAGGAACTATATGCAAAGTAGATGCTTTTTATATGTAAATACGGAATGGATGAAAAAAATAAAGCCATTTCTTTCTATCATAGCTCTAGAGCTTCAACAAACCTGAGTCCTTCAGGCATAAATATTTCTATCTTTTTATTAGAAATAACCATCCTGGTGGTGACTCAACAAAGGGACAGAATCAATAGCAGATTCCCTTTTCTTTATTTGTGCTCTTGGCCCTTAAATTGCAAGGAAAAGCTTCTGATGACACTAACCCTATTCATTAGTTTGGAATAAAGCAAGTAAGGTATTTCCATTTCATTAAAATGGAAACATTTACATATGAAAAAGAAAAGAATCATTACCCAGAGGTTTAACCATCTCTCTGACAGTGGGTTTATCATTGCCATGTGCACAACAGAAGTGTCCAGGGCCTCTGTAAAGCAGAGCAGTGTGAGCCAGCCCTGCCCTGCAGAGGGTAAGGGCAGTGGCTGCAGTGAAGGCTGAAGCAGCAGCACAAATGCAAGTGCTGCAGTCCCAAACCCATAACCCAGGTCAGGATCAGCAAGTGCCTCTGTTTCCTGAGCACAGTCACAGCCACTGTTTGTTGGACTGTGCTGATTCATTAGATGTGTGCACCAGCACCAGCAGCTGGCCCAGACAAACCCAGCAGCAGAGCCCCAGCTGGACACTGCAGAGGTCTGGAAGTGAAAGAATTTAATGCATTTGCATGTGCTAGGTGCAGCTGAGAGGCAAGGCTGCAGCACAGCCTTCCCAACACTCCTCTCAATGAGCTTCACTTGACCTCACAGGTCAGTTCTGGACAGAAGGAATTTAACCTTCATGCAGTCCTCACCGCACAGGAGCTGAGAAACCACCACTTGTGGCTAACTGTGTGTGTTGGAGTTGTGATGTCTTATTAGAGCCTGAGCTTAGACAACAGAAAATGTTTCACCCAGGACTCACAGGACTGTAATAGCAAAAGGGAAAAGGGGGAGGCCTTGGGGACGATAGGACCAGAGTTTCTGGCTGTGATATTGATTCAGTAGCAGGGATATAACTAATAGCTAATTCTACTGACAACAGGAATTAACTGGCATAGTAAATCCAATTTTTTTCCTGAGTTCTGCAGAATTTATGATGTGCTGAAGCTTCTCTGCATCTGTAATTTCTCATCCTTATAGCTACAGAGACAGCTAGACATTTTGCTTTCTTTGTTTTGCAGACAACAGATTATTATAATACAGCACAAATGAAGATTCTAACATGACATCCTAGCAGGAGTATTACATTTAAAGCCAGAAAAAAGCAACAATAAATAAGGAAATCAAACTTAGATTTTTCACACACGAAAAAGAAAAGGTTTCTCTGCCACATGAATTCACAGAGCTTGAGCTTTTGAGACTTTTTTAGTCTATTCTTTGCCCTCATTTAAAATACATGGTCAGATGTAATTGCTGTTTTTCTCACGGAATAATATCTCACTACTTAATTAGTCTGGATACCACAATATTACTGAGCAATTTAAAGTCTTGTGGGAAAAGAACCAAATTATTCTTTGCATTATATAGGAGATTTCTTTAATGCATTACAATAGCAATACATTTCTGTAATTTTAGGAAGTATGAACTAAGCAAACTCATTCCAGTCAGTTCTGAAATTGTGGCTAATTATTTTATACCCAAACATAGGCTTGGGAGCCTAATATCAGGCCCCTAACATTGAAAATCACAGTTTTCCAAAATTAACTCTGATACACTTGACATGAAGTAGAATGCTATTTCTAAATATTAGCCATTGAAAAAACAACCTATACCAAATTATATGAGACAGTCAAGATGACTGAAATTAATCACAGATACGCACTTCAAGTTTACAACCTTGACTTTTTTAAAAGACTCGTTAGTTCTAATGCTATTGCCAGTAGAATTTGCAAGCTTAAAATATGTATGTATTACTAAAACTGCCTCTAAGAAATATCCTGAAAATATTTGTACAAACATCCTTCCCCTTTTAACATTCTCAGGTTTCCATTCCTGTGAGAAGATTTAGTGGTTGCTCAGAAAAAATATTTTCTTAGTATCTTTTTCTCTTTTCTTGCTATCAACTATTCTCCTGTTGTCTTTTACTTCCTGAGGCCTCTCTTCTGTCTTTCTGTCCCACTTTCCCTGGCTGCTCTCTGTTCCTTGTTTGTCTTTGAGATAATGTATGCTTTTATTTCTGCCTATTTTTGCATCTTTTTATTCTATACATTAAACATTAGGATGCTTACTCTTCCACGAAGACAAATGCAAAGACTTCTTAATCAGTTCTACACTGCAGTGAAGTTTATTTTATGTATTTAGATAGGCTTTAGCAAAATCTCAGGTCCAAATGCTCTAGATAGGAAGGAAATCAAAAGTCTGACAGCTTCTCTGTATTGTCCTTTTTGGGTTTTTTTGGGTGGGAATTTGGGGTGTGGTAGGGCATGTGCCATGGTGGTCTTTTGTTTTTAAATAAGGACTGGATCAAAACCTGGGTTCAGAGAATGCTTCGAGTTGCTATGCTCAAAATCTGGAGGGGAAGCTTTTGACTTCAGCCAGCCTGCAGCAATTAGGCCTAAGAATTGCTGGGAATTGTGCATTAATCTGCACAAGTACCCCTTGCCGTGGATGGGATTTAAATCCCCGTGTGCTATCAAGTGCATCATTTTTTAAGCAAGAGTCAGAATGTGTTTGGTAATAAGAGAAGGAATGTGTCACTGAATACAAAGCAGTTGATAACATTTTGTATTGTATGGTTTGAAATGAAAATGGATGGAAAGATAAATCCCAAATTGTCAGGGGAACCAGCAGTAAGAAACACACACCCAATCCCTAGGAATACTGAGTAGTAAATCACTATTCAGGCATTGTAAACTTTTAATTCCCTCACATCACCACAAAATCAACAGTGTAGGATAAAATCTCTGCTTTCAAATGCGAAGGCACAAAAATCCCCATGTAGACTCACATCTTCCTGAGGATCTAGGCACAGGAGCAGAACTGTTGGTGTCTGTACTTACAAGTGTGATTCTCAGCCCTCCCTCACTTTAAGTGCTGGGAAATCTGCAAATAGAGACATTCCTCTGAAATCTGAATTCCAGTTACTGAAATTATCCTTCTGGGCCTGTATAGGCTTTCTGTACTGGCACAGCACAGCCTGGTTCATGCAAGTTAAATCTTTGCAGTCCTACCCAGTCAGGTTTGCAACTACCACAGACTCACACAGGTTGGTTGTGCTCCAGCTGAGGCAGCCAGGACTGCTTTTATTTAAAAACTTGTCCTGAGAACATGTAATTGATTCTATCTAGTTGAAGCCCCTAGAAAAATTGTTTATATCTGTATTATTTAATGCAGCAAATGATTTAATGAACAAAAGATCAAGCTTGGGAAAGAGAAACATCCCCTAATGCAGGTAGTAATCTTCCTCTGATCCAAGTGTAGGTTGGTAAATGTGTGCCTAATGGAGTGGGATAACTGAGCTGTCACATAAGTGACACAAGTGTCCTCTATATCCTTTTCTACATCCGTGGGAAAGCAAAGACAGTGCCAGAGGTGGAAAGTCTGGCATCCCCATCCATTTCTGGCCTCATGTTCTGAAACGGGAATAACAATACTTCCTTCACCCTACTGCTTGTCTGTTTTGTGTATTTAGCTTGTAAACACACCCTTTATTATGTTTGTACAAATCTAGCACAGCTGTGATTTTGTTCAGAGCTCCAAGAGTGCTGCTGTAAGTTAATTAATAACAATATTGGCTTCTCTGCTTGTCAAAGGTTGCAGTGGAAGAACTCACCTTGTCAGTGCAACCTGCTCAGCCTTCCACTGGCTCTCACTATAACTGAAACCATCTTTAAGCCTCAGCTTACATCTCTAAAGCTACACATCCCAGCAAGGGGTTTCTGAGTAAGTGATTTAGAACCCAATTTTCAAAGATGGCCATTAAACAGCATTTGCAACAGGAGTCTTGAATATTTTTGCATGAATAAATCTCAAGCTTGTAGCTATCCATCATCAGCTTATTTCATTCAGTACAGAATTATTAACTGTAAAGACTAGAAACATGAGCAAAATCCAAAAAAAGTTTGTTTCATGATGTCTTATAAATCATTGTAATTGAAATTAAAAAACCTTCTGGATAAATAATGATTTCTCAGGACATTATTCTTGTCCATGTGGCAGTAAGTGTGATGTGTATTCCTAACAAACTGATATCTAAAATCTGCTTTTGCTTCCAGATTGCTCTATTGCTGCTACATGCTGCTTTTTCTTTGCACTGATGCTGTCAAAAACATCTGCTTTTTTATAACACAGTATTTCAGTGACATAAACCCATGAGGAATTATGGCATAAGTATAGATCTTCAAAGTTCAGCTCAAGCTGATTTAGTTAATAAATGAAAACACTTCAGTTTAAGTTTAAGGCAAGAGTAATCACTTGCATCTCACAGCAGAAAGAACAAATCAGTTTAATTTCATGCTGAGGAGGGTTAAAAGAAATTATCAGGTAAATGATGCTTCCTAAATGGTTATGACAGCTGTTTGTCATGTAGTTAATGGTTTCTATACGCAATATGATGAAATGGGACAAAAAGTATAATTTTAAACTTGTCAAATCATGTAAGAGGTAAAAGTGATCTAGTTTGACTTTTGAACTTGGAATTTGAACTTGGAATAAAACTGGTGTGACAATTTTTAAAAAATGGTAAGCATTTGTTCTGTGGTCAAAATCTATGCACCATTTTTGGTGGACATATGGAGAACTACTTGGCTGCAGAATTGACAGTTTAATTAATACACCTGTATAAATGGTGTCCAAATAAAGGTGGGGTGAAATGCATGAAGATAATGGGTAAATGCAAATAGAAGATAAGGCTGAAGAAAGAACTGTAGTGCTCTATGAGAGATCCACAAGTTACAGTTTCTAGATGTGACCTTAATTATCAAAAAGATTGTGAAATTGAGGGTGATGTCACTGCATAAAATTTTACCACTTTCCTATAGCTGTGCAGCTGTGTGAAGAAAATGCTAAAGTTTAAAAACAGATGATGGCTTGCATTTACATAATGAACTCACTTGCAGAGCAGCCAGAATGATGAGCTGGATCTGTAGATACCTAGTATCTGATTCTTCATTCTGATCATCCTATTTTATCCTAATATTGGGGCAGGGGCACTAAAATACTGTGGCCCCTTTGGAGGCACAAGGTACACTGAATAGCAGAGTGCAGTGTCAGATGTCTTGCAGTCTTGGAGCAGGGCACTCCAGTGCAGCATCCTCAGCAGCAGGGACTTACATCCCTGCAATCCCTCTGGCACACACAGTAGATTATCAGTGTTACTGTGCTGTGGGAATATACCTGTAGAGGAATCAGGCCTCTTGCTTAAAAATATAAACTTGAGTCAAATTAACATCATTTAACTTCTGTAGAATTTTTAGAAATCATCATTTGTAGTAGTGTCAATGCACATGAATAGAATTGGAAAAAAATCAGCATGAAAGTTGGCAGCAACCAAAATAAAATTCTGGTGGCAATGTCAGAACTGGGATGAGTTTTCAGGTTTAAGGGAAGATTATTCTAGTAGATTCTATGACAGAATGAAAGTAGTTACTGTTTATTATGACACCCAGGCTTGTTACATCAAAGACCACCAAATCTAGCTGGATGGGAAGTGGAAATTGCATATTTATGTCCACAGACATGTTGATTACACAAATTACATTGAATTCCATGTCACTTTGGAAAAACAGCAGCCACTGACTGTGCCCAACTCACTCTGCCCCAGTGCCATGCTCCTCACAGTGAGCTGAGGAGGTAAAAGTGACAGCACAAGGTCAGCTCAGCACTTCTTCATCTTCAGGCAGTGGCTGCAGGGGACTCCCCTGCTTTCAAGTGTGATGCTGAAAGATGCAGGGCTTTACAGAAGTTTTACATCCTTGTGCCCATATGTACGTGTGTCTTTAGGGAGCCAAACCCACAGTTGTTTCCTGCCTCTGACACAAAGTGAATGCGTGGGAAATTTGATTTCTGTGCTTTCTCTAGAACTGTTTTCTCGGATTTCACAAGAATTATACAATTAAATATATTCAGTTTGTGGTTCACATACAACTAGTGAAACACTTGGACCCTTGGCAGCAATGTTAAGCATCCTCTTGGGACATCAGCTGATCAACACTATTTTGCTTCTTTTACTTCCCCTTGCCTTTCTCTCCCCCCACCCCCTTTTTATTTTGGTTTTCCTATTTATATGTATGTTTATATCATATGTTGTTCCTGTACCTTTCATTGCACCTTCTACTTTGGTGTTTCTAGCTCGAGTTTGCTGAGTAACAACTTGCTTGCATGTTTTATTTGCCTAGTTCTGCCTTAGGGAGAAGAAAAGTCTGTCATAAAATGATATTTTTAGTAGTCCATATTTAGATTAATAAACTTTCTGTTCCAAAGTATGTGGAAAACACCACCATTTTCCCCTCTTTTTTTTTTTTNTTGGAAAACATATCTCAGATGCAATTGTTTTTTCTAGGGACCTGGCAATGTTCAGGTTCCTCTGTCAGTTTGGCAGATCTTTGTTCTGTTCCTGCCCTCCTCAGTAAGGACTGGTCTGTGTTTCATGTGCATGTATGTCAGCCATCCACTCTCCCTGCACCAAAGAGCAGGTTTTTCATCCATTCTTACCCCAAAATGCCCCCAGTGGGTTTTGAGCAGGCTCTGAGGTGCAGTGAGGTTTCCCCAGGCTCTGGGCACAGTCCCACAGCTCCCAGTCCAGCAATGTCACTGGTGTCACTGACTTCACAGGGAGCAGAGTTACACCAGCACTGCATCCTTCCAAGGACAGCTTCCCTGATATTTTTTCCAGCTTCTCAGCATTTCTGAGTTATACTGGGATGTGGTGGTCATTTTAACTTCCCATTTGGGATTGTTCTGGCATCACTCATCAGCCTGGGTTTCATGAGCATTAACTGGAGACTGGCACTCACTGGCTTTGCTGTCATGTACTCACTTGGCAGAAAGAGATGGTTTTATGCAGCTCATTTATGTAAAACCTGAGATTTGTAGGACAAGGTAAGCACTTCACTGCCTGCTCCTCAAGCATTTGGATTCTGTCTATAATCTCCCTCTTGTTTTGAAGTGCAGGAAGGGCAGGAATTCCAGAACAGGGTTTTAAGGAGGCAGGGCCACAGTCAGTGAACAGGCCCTGCCCCTCTCAGTGACACTGCACTGACTGAGCAGGGAGGGGATTACCTGCAGGCAATCAGACACAGAGTTATGGGCTTAGGATGGGAAAGCTTGAGAGGATTGAACCTCCTGAAGTTTTATTTTTAATAATAGCTACAGAAAAATAACAAACCCAAACCCTCAGTAAGTCTAAAAGTCAGAAAAATTGCTACCACAAAACTTCTGAAATGAAAGTGTCGTGCTAACAGTAGATTATTTGATATCAAAATGTTATAAATTATTAAAAATTTGCTCTGTTTAGATTGGAAAAAATCTGTTCAGACTTAGTTGAGATGGAGACACCTCTGGAGGAAAAATGTGGTTACAAGGATCACATCACTCAGGAATATTGTGTTCCAATCAGAGAAACTGAAAAATAATAACACCTGAAAAATAATGTATGTCCCTTGAATAATTTTATAAAACTGCAGGAGAAGTTCAGATATGGGGAGTGTGCATGGTAACAGCTGAGATATACAGGGCAATTATCACTTTCTCAGCAAGATGTCATTTTGCAATTTAGTTTTCACCTGAGCTTTATATCTCAGATGAGAACTGGGACTCAGAGAATAAGAGAATCTCTAGATATCATATTATAGTATTGATGTAGCATTGACTTTGAAGACAGGATGGGTTTGAGTCCCTTTTTTGGCAGTAATGACGTTACTTCTTTTGAGTGCCAACCCAATTGATCCCGACAAAGGTGAGCTGTAGAGATACTGAATCACAGCACAGTGTGGGAAGTTTGTCACGATGATGATGCCTCCCATCCAAAATCTTTATCCTTTTGGGGGAATAAAAAAAGGGGGAGCAGATAGATTTTGATTTTCATTCCTTTAAGTCAAAGATCTTGTATTTTCAATAACACCTTCTGGGACTGACCCTAACCTACATGTCTTAAGGAGCTGGTGATGGCAGGTGCTTTTTTTGCTTTAACTTAAGATGTTGCAAATGGAGAGGTTTAGACACACAGATGCATCTGTGTATCATCTTTTCAATAAGAGGCAGTAAAGAAAACACAATATTGATTAGCCTCCATGTGCTTTAAAAATTTCATTATTACCATGCCTCTCCCCATGCTGTGAGGAAGTCTACAGATCAAATGGTCTCTACACAATATTTGAAATGTATTAATAAAAAAAAATCCCTGGAACCTTATTAAAAATACATTTTCAGTTAATGAAAAAAGACAGAAGCACCACTGCATTACAAAAAGTATCTTTTTTGCACATAGAAAATATCCTGACTGTACCTTTTATGAACATCATGGAGCTGATTAGAGCTTTCAAAACAAAATAAAACAAAACAAAAAAAGGAATTAGGCTGTTTTGTTGGTGTCTTACTCAGGCTACTAATAAACTTTGTCAGCTAGGAAAAATGAGAACTGGTTTTACAGAAGATCTGTACGAGGAAAAGAAACTGAGTGCAGATGTATTTTGACAAAATCCTATAGATGAGATTAGTCAATTTCTGGCTAAGAAATAACAGTTCCCTCCAATGATTTGTGTCAATGATTTTTAGAGCAGTAAAATTTTTGTTCTCTGAATCACTTTAGGTGTCTATTGCTTTATTTTCCTTGAACATAAACAAGACAGTGTTGGAAAGAAGCCCAGGCCATGGTAGATGCATTATATTATTGCTAATGTGATTAACCCAAAGTAAAACATTAAATCCTCCTGAGGCATTAGTCTAAATAATGAGATGACCAACTCTAAGTTCCCTAGGCTCATGGCATGGGGAAAAATATATTATACACTTCATCTCTTGCACTGACATTTGAAATTTATCATATGAAGCTGGTACTGGGAGCAGTGGTGCACAGAGCCATTGTAAGGGAAGAGTAAAGCTGGTCAAGCTTAATGCACGTTACAACCAAAATGTGCTGAGTAAATGCCTCTGCCTTTGCTGCTGAGATCTGGTGCCATGAAAGCTGTCACTCACTTGCCCTTTTACAGTAATCTTTTCACAAGAAGTTTGTAAATCAGCTGCATTGTTTTAAATCATATTTAATTTTGGCTTTGAAATGTGTTCACCTAAGTTCTGTCTGAGATGCTCAGAACAGCAGGGAATCATAGTAAGGACTTGTATGGATTGATTGACCCAAGGCTGTACAAAGCAGGTTGAAGGTCTATCCTCCTGTATACCATATCAGATATGTGTACTGTTTTTTTTAAATCAAAGATTAAATCAAAATGGCATTTCTGCATTCTCAACACTATGCAGCACAAGGGTGTGTAGAGCTGAGTTCACTCTGCTCATAGGCAGAGATGCTGCAGTGCATAATCTGAGTAAGCACTGGCAGGATCCTTCTGTGTTTCCTTATCTAGGAAAAAGGGCTCAGAACCAGGAAAATGTTAGGTACTTAAACAGAAGAGTTTTGCCTAAATTTTCATTGTCTCATGGGCATAGTGCCAATAACTGTTACTATTCTTTTAAACTGCAGAATAACACCTGTGCATGTTTGTGTCACATCACTTTAAAGCCACTTTGAATACAGCAGGATGAACAGCAGTGTCTTTTCTGAAGACAATATTCTAAGACACTGCTTAATGGAAAATTGAGGTTTTCATTACTTTTCTACCTCTTTGCTTCTCAGCAACATGGAATAAAATATTGACTCAAAGACATCCATTTTATGTAATTTTTTACTATACCATTTAAAACCCCAAACCTACATGGATTGTAGCCTCTTGATGTAGCAAATATCAATTAATGCATTGTAGTCTTTCTGACAGAGTGACTATGGGAGTACTGGAAAACTGTGCTTCCTTCATCTAGTGTTTATGCTGTTCCACGTTGTTTTTATTTCATGATCTGTTCTCATAATTGCACCATTTAGTTTAGACAGTGCAGATTTCTGTTGATTTTTAATTTGTTTTTGCAGTATAATCTTTCCTTAAGAAACTTGGCCATCCTTGCCAGTTTCAAGCAATACATTTAGATCTTTAAAACATTTAGGCCATTCATACAAAAACTTCCTGTATCCAAAATAGATGCTGATCTATTTATGATCTATGTGTTTCACTGTTTGCAATGTGAGGCAATGCAAAGCTGTTACTGACACAGATGTGCACGTGTGCATGCTCACAGACACCCTGCAAGCCCTTGAGCTGCAGAGATTTCAGGGAGAAAAAGAATTTTCTGGTGCAGTTAGCAAATTTGGACCAGATGTCACCCAAAACTGTCAGAGCTGCCAGTGGCACAGCACTCATGGAGCAGCAGATGTGGCTTTGGGACAGTGCTGTTCAGGGGGGGCTGTTTCCTTTCCAGTTTGGGGATGACTTTTACTTGTACGACACCACCAACAAAGATAGACACTTGTGAGTTAGTTGCTGTGTTTATCAAGAACTATAGGAAATGGCCTTATTTCACAGTGTGCAAAGGACCTTGGTAGAGTTCAAAGTACACTAAATACAAATTCTAGGCTTGGGGTTGTTTTGAATTGTTTTTACATTTCTAAATATGTATGACTTGGGAAAAATTCATTGATTTGGAGAGAATAAGATCTTAAATGGGATGTAAATAATCCAGAAGCTCAGGTCTGGTGCCCTGAGATGAAATTCAACTTGTATACATGTATTTATATTGTGTTACATTGTATTCAGGAGTACTGAGGAAATATCAGGCATTTGTTTTTCACCTGAGCATTCTTATTCTGGCAAAGCAAAAATTGCAGATGTTGATGTTGGCTTTTTCCTTTTGCATCAGCAACTCAACTGTGGCTGCAAACTTCTTAATTCTGTCAATTCTATTGATCTCGAGACAAAATTTTCCTAATTTTCTTTCAGTAATGAAGCAAATAGGCATTTTTGCCTTGTTTGCTGGGGGCTCTCTCATAAACATGTGCTGTTTTGAGATTTTTTTATACTGCCTGCACCAGTCCTTACACGCTTTTCATGAGCACCCAGGAGGAGGGTTAATCACCCCTTTGTTGAATAGTACTTACAAATTGGGAAACACTGGTAAAACACCTTCATTTTAATTAAAGACTCTCTTTTCACAAGTGCATTTGGAGACACTCTTCAAAGTTTCTAGTGTTTGGGATTTTCTAATTTAATTTTTTTTTTTCTTTGCTCTATAGCCATATACAGCTTGAGCAATAATCCTGAAGCACCCAGCTGAAGTTTAAAATGAGTTCAGGGGAAAAGGAGTGCTGGGAGGACAAGATAGGGAGTGTGCTATAAAGTTTCACAGTTTTATTTAAGCTTCATGTCTTGCTTCCTAGAGTGTTGGGAGGTGTTTGCTGCATCATAGTTAAGAAAAGGATTCCATTCCTATTGCCTTCTTGTAAAAATAAGAATAAACTGCTGTGTGTAGCAATTATGAGCTAACATCTGAATTCTAGCTGTGATGACAAGGAAAGCAATAGCTTGCATGAGATTAAGAAGAGACAAAGTGAGAAAGTAGACTGAGAAATTGCCTTAATCAGGGATTCTGAAAGCATAGTGTACTTCTGCCTACAGGCCAAGGAAATAAATGAATGTCATTATGACAGCCTGCACCAGCTAAGGATCTGTCCCCATTTCTCCACTGCCACTCAGCTTCCCTGGGGCTCTAACTACTTCTGTGTGGCCAGTGACTTCAGGCAATGTGATATTTCTGTCGGTGTATTCATAAATATGTGATATTTTGGTATTGGCTTCAGGTTCCTACCTTACTGAGTAGAGCTAGTAAACCTCAGAGCTGAAAGGCGAGTCCAATACCTAAAACTCCCCATAGATTCACACAATCATTTAGGTTGGAAAAGACCTTTAAGATTGTCAAGTTCAACCATTAGCCCAGCACTGCCAAGCCCACAACTGAAGAATCTGCCACATCTACATCTGGAAAGGCAAGAGCCTTCTTCCCTGCTTTTGTGAAACAGAGAAAAGATGAATTAATTTTACTTTTTAAAACATATCATTGCTCCTTTCTGGGACATGCAGGTTGAGGTATGTGTAATAAATTGTATTGACATTTGCTTAATCTAACTTGGGGAGCTTATTTATAATTCTGGTTTTCATTGTAAGTAATAGGAAAGTGGCATACATCCATTATGATTTAGATTTTAAAGTCAAAAGGCAATACAATGAAATGCTCTGACAGAGAATTCAATGTCTCTTTTCCCAGCATTTCATTGAGCATAAATAAGAAAGTACATTGGCTGCAGACTGTCTTTTGGAATTAAGTTTAGAAAATAGAATGCAAATTCAAGTATATGTATATGTGAGGGTTACTAGATCAGAAAGCATGTGAGCAATCAGTCTTCTGTAGACTACTGAATAGGGTACTGGAAGACCTGGATTCTGAACTTTACTCTGCAGAAGATGACTGTATTTTAGTTGATAACTCATTTAAATGGAACAGAAATACTTGCTTGGATAAAAGCTGACACCTCCTTAGTGAACCCATTAGTCACCAGTCTACACAATAATTTATCTCATTTTCTGGTGAATTAAAAGTATTTTCTAACTCCTCTGTTTCCCTCACCTCATGATGCATATGCATCCACACACAGAACTGGCGAGGTTTGGGCTAGAATTCTTCCAGAAGGGTGGAAGGAATTGAATGAGGCAGAGGAAGCAAAGCATCAAACCCATGCAGGCAAGAGGGGAGAGCAGGGCTGCTGCTGTTCTAGATGGGAATCAGGCTGCCATGGCTTTGTAGGGCCTCTTTGGGGTGGGGGTTAGAAAAGCTTTAATCAGGGACTCATTAAAGACTCAGCAGGCAGGCTCCCTGAACCCACACTGTGATTTCTGACCAGGCTTAGAGCTCATGAATAAATAAATAGGAAAGGCAACTGGGCAGTTCCAAGGTCACCCTACACCTTATCTACTTGTATGGTAAGCTCAGCAAAGAGTGGTTTGGCAGGATTCCTGTTTGGGAATCCTGTTTATTTTACATAAACAGCACTTATACATAAGCTTTTATACAAGCATATTTACTGTATATTTATTTCTATAACAAATATTTAGGGCTTATAAAACCAGAATTTTATGTATGCTTTCAACATTCCTTTATATGTTATTTGTCACTATAACAAAATAGTGTATCCATTTGAAGAAGGAAAAAATTCGGAAGCAGAATATATTTTTAAGGGCATTGAAATCAAGTACTTCTTGCTGAGATAGGAGGTAATTTCCTCATTTAAAGCTCATCTATGTACTGACCAGCCAGTTGGGATGATAACTCACTATACAAAAGTCTCTATTACACCCTAATTATCTGTTTATTACAAGCTAAAAGCCCAGACTGCCATACAGAGCCTCGATTACTTAATATCTGCTTTAATTAACTTTTCACATTCAACTATTTCTGGAACAATTTGATAGGCTTGTTATCAAGCATACCAGACCTGTCCTTCCACTCTGCATTTTAAAAAAGAACACAAAGTTGGAATGTTTCATGAGAACTGTTTCATGGAAGTTGAAGTCACAGTTCTCTTCTGTCACAAAGTTCCTCTCCAGATGTGCCCAGTAATGTTTTTATTTTTAAAGTTCACTATTGTTTCATTAGAATATTCATGTCATAGTCCATATGTTGCAAGACCCTTAGGGCCTGTAAGACCCCAGATTTTCCCACTTAGCACCTTTATTCTTGTTGGAAGACACAAGGTATTTTTGGAGTTTTTTTCTTCATGTAGAGTTTAAAAATGGAATTAAATGCTTTTACACTTGGTGGAATATTAGATAACAGAAAGGAAAACCCCAGGAAAGCTTAAAAAAAAACCTGAGAAAGTTTGAAAAACTTGGGTTTTTTTCATACTGAAATGATATTTTAAGTCATGCTGAAAACTTTTATCCCTTCTAAATGAAATGTTCATTTAATATTTTCTTGGTGAAAATATTCTAGTATTCTTAGTCAAGCGAAACAGAAGGATGAATGTACACAATTTGGAAATTATGCAGACTAACAAATGTGAAAACCATTAATTCCATCCCCTTCTATTTTTCAGTCCAGCTGACAGTATCACACAGTTATTAAAATATGAAAGTTCAGTGAGTTTTGTGAGCACTAATTTTGCAGAAAGCAACAGTTTCCGACCAATAATAGAAAGAATTAAGCAGTATCTTGTTCAATACTTACAGGAACATAAGATTTATCTTAGTAAATGTGATCCTTATTTTTTCTAGAGTCCAGTTTGATGACACATATTTATCTCAAACTTTTAAAGGGCCAAACTATTTTTCTGTACCTTTTGCATATCTTCAAATGACACAGTTTTGGCATATGCTTAGAATAAACTGGGGTTATGCTTGCACCACTTCAATTCTGACAAAGTAGTTAAGGCTCCAGATTAATTTGGGATATTTTGGTGGAAAGCAATTAATCATCAGTCTCATTCCTGAGTTCCAAATAATTAAGTTGTTCTCTAGCACTGTTTCCAGATAGCTCTGTTTGATTCTTTATTTGTAACTTGAAGAACTTCATGATACTGACTGCTGCACAGCAGTTACTGCTTGTATGGCAAGGAGGAAGGTTTTAATGGGAGACAAAAATTAGAGCATTAGATGGGAGAAAACTTTTTTTGCATACTCATATATCAAGACAACAGTATTTTAAGATAGGATAAACTAAATAGTTTAATTGACACAAATCCGGATGGATGGATTATATTTCAAACTATAGATTTATTTATAATTTTCTGGAACCATTCAGGAGTTTTGGCCTGTGGAAAGTTCATTATACCATTTGGTGCCAGCAAACTGAAAGGCATGAATCTTTCATTGTTGTGTAATTTTCCTTCTCTCTTGTACCAAATATTCTAGCAATAACAGTGTATATTTCATATCTTTCTTTTTCTGTTTTGAATAGTCATGTGGAGCTAGAAATACAAGCGGTGTGAGGTGGGATTCAACTGCCTGCCCTGTTAGGAAACTGCTCACAATTAGACCCCTCTGGCCAATAAAGACCAACAGAGTTGATAGCTGGAGTAGTGTACAAGTCATGCACAAGTCACAGATGCAATCCAGAATCTCCTATTCAAAATCTGCTCTGGACTGCCTTTACAGCTGAAATCAGAAACCCCAATTTCTCTGTATTTTAGTCTTTTATTTTGTTATCAAGCACAAATGTTTATAAATCTTTGGTGCCATTCCAGCAAAATGCTGAGGTGAATAACTGTGAGAGATCAAATGCACACCTTATCTTTGCAGAGAAGTACCTTGCAAATAAATGACAGGCATTTCAGGAGATCACTGAGATTCATTACTTGGATGATTTCTCATTTTCAGATAGAAATGAAAGGAAATTATCCAATTCCTTTTTTTATAATAACATCCAATACATTTAATGTCCAATTTTATAGTGCTTCTGATTTATAGCATTTCCCAGGCTATTCATGCTCCAGCTACCATTACAGAAGCAGCTATCATCTTAACCCTTTCAGTGTGGGTGTTCCCCAAGAAATGTTTTCTTTGGTCAAAGATAATTCCATGTGTGATGTTGAACTCCTCTGGGTTTGAAGCAGAATGCCTTTCCTTCAGTCAGGAGCTCCAAACCATTTGCTGTTTTTTGTAGTTACTACATGCATATGAAGTGCTTACATACCCACAAATTCAGAACTGGTGGCAAAAACCACCAACCAAAGGACAAGTATCACATCTAGCAATATTTTTGTATTAAAAAAGAGATCCTTGACTAAGTTCTAACCCAGTATTTTAGTCTGTGCTACTACAGGAGATCAAAGGGAACAAAGTGATAAACCAGAATGTGATCTGCTCTCTGTGAGCCATACCATAAGTAATCAATATATTACCATGCAAATTAGTCAAATGCTGAATGACAATGATCTCTTGGCTAAACTTGAAATTGGTGATAGTTATTTATAGTGGCTCAATGTCCAATAGCTGAAGTCAAAGCTCTGCCTTTTCCACTGTCTTCCTGGACCAGTTGTTCCCCACCCTGCAGGGTGAGTTACTGGGTGCACAGAGAGTAACTGCAGCCATGCAGTTTCCTAAGTGAATCCCAAATTACTGTTTTTCTGCTGTACCCAGAATATTGTGTGTGAACAATGATGGAGCTCATCTGCAAAACAATGTGTCTTGAAGATAATGCTCCTTCAATAACTCTGGGACAGCATTTCCTGAGCCTTTGCTTTGAGCTGTCCATGAACACACAAAAGCTGTCTTCTTAGTTCAGTTTTACTGGAATAATTTTCAAGGTGTTGTTCTCAACTGTGAAAATCACTTTTTAAACAACAATGTAGATTTAGTGACCTGAGAGTCTGCAATACCCTAATGCTGAGGAGAGCCTGGGGGTCAGCAATATGTTTTCTCATGTATATGCCATTAGTGGTAATGGTAATTAGGAATATTCAAACTATGATCAGTATAAAAGGTGTCAGGAAGAAGGCTGTCCATTGGATGTTCACAAGAGAAGATAGCTGGCCAGCTAAGGACAGTATATTAAAAATAGTTGCAGCATTTATGGTTAGACTTATTACATTAAATTACAGCTGTTTCTGGATTTCACAGGGTTTTTTTTTAAGATTAAATGCTTTTCCAGGCAAAGACGGTGTGTTCTCTCTTGAAAGTGTGTTCTCTCTTCAAGGTATGTCTGGGTGAAAAAAACCTCACTGGGCTGAAGAGACTTGGCTGAAATTGGCCTCTCAACAGAAGTGTTTTTTGCAGTGTGATTTAAATACATACTGTACCATGGCTAAAGAGCAATATGACCCTACAAACAAGATCAAACTTTGTTTTT
Organism: Cisticola juncidis; assembly: GCA_013400215.1. Taxonomy (NCBI): domain Eukaryota; kingdom Metazoa; phylum Chordata; class Aves; order Passeriformes; family Cisticolidae; genus Cisticola; species Cisticola juncidis. Next base: position 4,361,501 of record VXBR01010920.1, read on the forward strand.
TGGAGCTATATTTGTTACTGAGAGGGAATACCAGTTAGGCTCATTATGACTGTTCTAAACACAAAACAAAATAATAAGCAGTACAAAGTGCACAGAAATGCAACCATGCTTCAAAATATCCTGCCTTTAATTGTACTGTTCATCTCTATCTTGTGGTCACTTACAAATTACAGTTGAAGATTCTGTTTTCAACAGTAAATAACAGATGCTTCACTTCAACTAAACTGTTTTCCAGGCCCCTAGAGGAAATATGACCCAAAGGAATACGGTTATAGAAGAGAGAATCTGCCAAGGCCAGGAAAAAACATTTAGCTAAACCTTCTTTTCTAAACTGACTTTCCTTCTTGACAAATGGTGACAGGACAATGAGTTCAAAGGAATTCAAGCAAAACAATTGACAAGTTTCATAATAATTTCTAAGTATTGAATAATGGATCATCTGAAGATATGTACACACACTCTTGGCTGGTACATTCAGAGTGTCTCATGGACTAGCCCTGTTTCAGGAAGGATAATCCTTGTGTGCCCATGTGAGGAAGAAAGGAAAGACAAGATTTTTCCCCTCAATTAAGGAATAATTGAGAGGCACTAGAAATCAAACCCCAGTTTGACTCTAGTTCCCAAGGAATGGCTGTAAGGAGATGTCTCATGCTCTTCTCCATGAGCAGAGCAGCACTCAGTGATGCAGCACAATACTCTGGTGAGGCTTCTCTTAAGCAGGCAGCAGGATCATTCCTCCTTGCCTCAGCTGACTGCAGATCTCCTGTCAGGAGACCATTCTGTCCAGTGCCTTTCTGCAGCCCCCTTTGAACACAGCTGAGCACAGGGAATGCTACTGTAGAGTTTGGCAATAGTGAAAAGAGCATTTTTGTTACTGAAGCAATAGTGCTGTAATGCTGGCCAGGATCATGTTGTTAATGTGGTTGCTCCGGTCACAAAGTTCTCTCTGTCAGCAGTCTATAACTAAAGGGCTGAGATGAACACAGAATCATAATCTGCTAACCAGGTTTTGGGGTTTTTTTTTGTGGTAGACAGGCACAGTGGTACATGGTCAAGGCACAGTATTTCATCCCACTGCCCACCTACACCCCTAATGAGCCCCTCTGGCAAACACATGCACTGCCTTTGATGCTGAAACAAACTATTGGATACTGAAGGATCCAAAATGTTGACTGCTCCTGCAGAATGAGATTCTGTTCCTGAGAATGTGAGTTTGGTCAGCCCTGTTCATCCCCCAAAATTAGGGTATGCCAGGCCTCAGTACTGAGAGAAAGTTGGATGTTTGGAACCAAAGTTTTAGGTGAACTAGAAATGGTGGGAATTTAAGGGCAGCCAGACACACAGAGAGTTCTTTTGTAAAATACATTTACCAACAGCAATGGCCAAATAGGGACAGTAGTAAAAGTTACTATTCAATGCTGCTTAGTATTTATTTAGAATATGGAATAAAATTGTTCCTATTAACTGAAGAGCCTCTACAAAGCAGTGCAAAATGAGTCTGGAAATCCCTTGAAAAACATTTTCACAGAAGGTGATGATAAACAAACAAGACCTAATACCTAGCACAACGTTTTTATAGGACAGGTTTTATTAACAGCTTTGAATTTTTGCTCTGCCTGTCAGGAGAATCCTTTATCCTCAAACCTCTCAGTGCAGATTTACTGTAAAATGTAGCTCTCTATTTTTAATCAGAGCATGAGGAATGAAGGGAATCATATATCCAAAAGCATTAGCAAGTAATGCTCAACATCTCTGAAGGCACATTTATTGAATAGTTCAATTTGACTGCAAACTTAAGTGGCTATCTCTGTTTTGGTGTTGATGTATTAAGAAATTATTCTCACATGCTGATCCAGGTTTATTCATTGTCTGCCAAGATCTGAATACTGTAGTCCCTTCACATGGGGAGTAGAAGCAATATTTTTTCCTCTTACAACTGTCAGATAAGTCAAAAGACAATGCATTATTTAGGAGCGTGGTGCAGCCAGTTGTGCTCTCAGCATGGCAGCTGATAATGCTGTAAACACTGCATGTGCCTCTGTGCTGGGAAGTGCTCAGTTACTGCACCAGACAACTGGGAACTTTAAATATAACCTCATTTTCAGAAAGGCAACACTCAACACTCCTGAAACTCAGAGCTTCAGGTGTCTAGAAAGGAGACAGCTAAAATAAGTAAGACATTTCCAAAATGTTTCATTCTTTTAGAACAAAGTTAAGAAATATTCAGTCTTTGCCTAGAATTTTAAGACTCATTTTGAAGGCTGCTGTGTATGAGTAAATGCAGTAGTAAAATGAGAATTATTGGTATGGATTTATTTTAAAACTGTGTCTTGACATATAGACACATTTAGACATAAATGCTGTCATTAGCAGGTCATATTTCCAAAGCTTTAAGAACTTTTCTTAGATTGAAGATTGAGTTTAACCAGGAATATATGTTTTAATATAATTAATTTGTTAGAAAAGGGAACAAGAATTCTTATTAATACATTTTGTAAACTCCTGGGATCCATTTAAGCTTTTGTTTTTTACAAAAGCTCTTTGCTGGTTTCTTGTGACACAGCTGACTGATGTTGCTGCATTAAATGGGGGATGCAAGTTGAGCCTTTTTTGGTTGCACATGGCTAATTTTGATAGTGTATCTTACTATATGTTTCAGCAACAATTTTTAAGTGTTGTATAAGCCATACATATTCCTGGAATAAACCAACTGGTAGTTATCTCTGAGGACACATCCTAATCTTTTCTCTAAAAATAGAGTGACAGATTATATTTACATTATGTTCAATTTTAACTGAAAAAGAAAATCACAGATCTGATGCTATTGCTGTGAGGAGAGGGGGAAAATTATGGGAATTCCAGTTATTCTGGAGACAAAGATTGATTTTTTCAGAAGTAGTTTCATTCCTACTCTTATTTAAAATTTGTCATTGTTCTACTCCCTTATACACCAAGACTCCTGGTCACTGTTATGAGAACTTCACAATGTAAATTATGGAGAGTGCAATAAGCAATTGAAACATGGTGTAATATGTGCACAACAATATACAGCAAGAAGGCTGTACAGATCTGAGGGCTATTTTCTGCCCTAACACTGGAATGCATTATGGCAGAGCAAATGGTAAATATATTGGTGTGAGTTCTTTCTGATCATGTTATTTTTAGGTATCTTGAACTGAATGGATGATAGATTTATTTATGTTTTAAATCTAAATTGTGGGTAAGTTGGTCTGTACCATATAAACTCAAGCATTTATCTCCAGGATGAGACTGAGTTGATGAACCTTGAGGAGTTTAGAGTTGTATTTCCTTAACTAGTGATGGGATTTGGAGCTTATTTCACAGAGGGAGAGAGGACACACAACAGTGCATGTAAGATTCAATCCATCCAAATAGATTCAGAAATCATATGCTCCTCTCTATTAGTCTCTGAATGCCTCCAGTTCAATTAAATACATCATCTGCTGGATAATAATTTTGTGATGAAAAATTGGCAAAAAAAGCACACTCTGCTTGGGACTGTTATTTGCTTGATCATGCTGTTTTTGACCATTCTCTCCCGAGAAGTTTTACCTATACAGCAACTTGCAGTTGTAGGGAAAGCCAGAGTAGTCACTGTGACCATTCATATATTTTTAATTTCCCGTAAGCGCTTTATTTTGATACGGTGAATCACTTTAGTTGTCTAGATTAACTGAGCAAGCACTGTGCTTAGGATTTGACTGGCAGTTGTAGATGTGATTCCCTGGAGCACTGGGGAATCACACAGAAGAGTTTCAAGCTGCCCTGGGAAGGAGCCTGAGGTACATTTGTATACAAGGAGCTGCTGTGAGAGCAGTCCCCCTCTTCTGCACTCATAGCCATGGCTGCAGCACTTCCCTGGCCTCACCCCTTTTTTGTCTGTAACTGATGACACACAAACCCATTCCAATAAATCTCTTCAGAGACAATCATATAATTTTTGTACTTGTAATGCAGTTTCCCTTGGCTTTGTGATCAGAACCCTCCAAACTAGCTTGAAAAATGCCATCTTTTTTTCTAAAGAGCCATGGTGATAGCTGCAGCTCAGAATTGCTGTTCAGGCACAGGTGCCAGCATGCTGGTGATACACCAAGCATGCTGCTGTCATTTGCCACAGCTCCATAACTTTCCTCAGCAAACTCATCTGGCAGAATCCATACAAATGTCAATTGTTGTGAATCTCCACCACCTTGAAATACAATTACTTAGCAAAATTACTCAAGACTAAAAAGACAAATGCTGGTTGCTAAGGACAAAATTCCACATTGAGGTATAATAAATTATAAAGACAATTGAACATCTTCACTAGAAGGAGAAATCAGAGCCTCAAGATACGTTTGTAATTAAAAATGTCTATTTAAAATTTCATCTCAATTTGACCTCCTCATAATTTACGAAGATCTATGTTCCAATGGCAAGAACTTAAGTGGAAATTATGAACCTAATATAATCTTTCTATTAAGATAATCTATATCCCCAATTTATTTTATTGGTAAAAATGTCTAGCAGATCTGATGGGATTCTGAGGAAATCCTCAGAGATGAGCATTTCAAATCAATAATTATTGTCTACTTGCAGTGTCTTTGGTGACGTTTATTGTACAAGAGGCTAGAGAAACAAGCACGTGCTATAAACAATTAATATGAGAGTCAGCCCCTCACTTGTGGTCTTGGGGGGCTTTGCACTTCTGGGTAGCACTGAGTAACAGAAGAAATGCCATTGCATCCAATTCAACTGAAAGCACAATCTTAGTTTAAAAATTCCCTCCAGAACTAAACCATGAGGGGCAAATAGTGACCCAAGCTCTGAGACTGCACACTGACTACTGCTCACAGCCTTTTTACCTTACTGTATTCTCAGCATTATTCCTTATCTCCTGTTACAGAAACCCAGACTGATTTGCTCCCCAAGATCTAATGAGGAAGCTCTTCCTCATCCACATTTCTGTTGCCACAAAGGAAAACTTTTGCTGACTGACAGTGAAAAAGTGGCAAATCTCAGAAAGATGACTGCCAGTGTGTATCCAAACTGCAATGGCCTTGATTGACACTATGGGACATGAGACATGTCATGAGGAAGAACCAAACTGTCACAGAAATAGAAAACCTCCACACTGTACATGGATGCCTGCATGTTATGTTTATCCAGTACACTTGCACGCTAGTCCTTATTTTGTCTGCAAGTTTTATCTATGCTCTTTGTAAAAGCCCCAATTTGGTTAACTTCAGCTACTATTTTACAGCAAGAGTCTGACATGAAGGCTTGTAATCAGACATCATTTTGTAAACAAGGAAAACATATTCTATTTATAGAGCAAATGATAAGGAGTTGTGAATTGCAGGCCTATCTTGATACTGAGGTTTTCTCTGGTGATCTTGCAAATCACAGCAGGGAGTTCTGAATGGATTGTGAAGCAACCAGAATCAATAACCAGCATGAGTACACTCATTATTAAAAGCTGGGTTTCAGAAAAGCACAATTAGAAGGACATTGCATTTAAATTAGATACTTTTTACTCCGATTTTCTATTTCCCTCTCTCTTGTAATTTAACCTCCCTTGTCATTCATTGCTCTCTGTGAATACAAGTGAATATGAAGTAATTTAAAAAATAATATAATGATGAAGAATATGTAAAACAATGCTTAATAAATTAATGCCTATATATAGACATTATAAGGTAGTATATCCTATATATAGGAATAAGGCAGCAGTGGAGGAAGATTTTTCCAATGTATTCTCTTTATAATCAGAAATACATGATTTATTACATGTTTGTGTAATAGCTACAGATTTTAGGATGAGGGCAAAATCTGCCAGTACAGCTCTTTATCCTGCAGCAAGGAGGACACTTCAGATGCATTCACAGTGTTTAAAAGGAGCAGTAGTGAAACAAACTCTTAGGAAACAAGGATGTGTCTGAGCTATGTCTAAACCCAGGAAGAACCTGTTCCTTGTGGTCTGGAGCCTCTAACAGGTCCACGAATCCTTCCTCAGTGCGTGTTAAAGCTCACAAAAGCCCATAGCTGAGCACTGGGAAGCTGTAAGGGTGTGGTGACAGATGGGCAGGGATGCTGTTCCATGTGCTGGCGCTGTGCAGGCAGTACTGACCTGATCTGCAGCCAGGCGAGCATGGGCGTGGTGCCACCCCCGAGCACCCAGACGGTGAAGAAGACCAGGAGCAGGGCAGTGCTGAACATCACCTGCCGGGGCTGTGTGCCGGTGTCGCGGATGGCCAGGGCAAAGGCCACCGCGCCCCGCAGACCTGCAGGGAACAGAGAGAGCTTCAGCCCAACACAGCTCCGGGGCAGGGCAGACCTTCACATCACAATCCTGATCATAAAGTACTGAATCCTGCTAGCTGACAGGCTGGGATTAATGCAGCAAATCTGCACAAGTGAGCAATGGGAGTACTCTCATATACACATAATAATCACACCTTTGCTTTGCAGCCACTGAATTCTTTGTCTCGAATAATTGCAAATTAAGTAGTAATCTGAACTTAATGCAGGTTGAAAAAGAAATCTATTTCCTGTGTTAAGTGGGACTACTCATAAAGTCAGGAGCAAGTGAAAAAGAGGATGGATATTAAAATCTGTGTCCAAAAATGCTACTAATTTCTTCCTTGAAAATATAGAATATATTCCTTTAAAGTAATTTAATGTTCTAAGACTAGTCAGAAAAAAACGACTTACAAACAATGAATAGTTTTTCAAAGATGATTTTAAATGTCTAAAAGGGGATGCAGAATAAATTAATGTACTTGAAATGTTATAATAGTTGTAGAATTATACACCCACAGAGGCTGAATAAACAAGAAATTACAAAGGTGGTGAAAACAGCTAAATGAGTTTTTAAAAAAAGCCCCTTAGGTAGTAATAAGGTGACTAAATAGGTCTTGACAGAATGCCATGTTTAAAAATTGAAGGAGGAAAAGCCTGCTATTGCCTGCAGCCCTCAGGATGCATAATACAAATAATACTCTATATTTTCCGATGGCTTTCATTTATCTATTGAAATGTACTTTATCGTTTTCCAAAAAGAATTCAGAAAGTAAGTGCAGAGAGCAAAGTCATTATGAGTATACAATACAAGCTGAGTCCAAAAAGTACTTTGCAAAGTATTGAGAGATTAAATCTAGTAATCAAACCTCTTGTAAGGCACTGATGACATATGCAGAATCATTTAATTAACTGCTAAATGCAGCTATTTTTGGCCTAGAACTCCAAAGCTCTTCAAGATTACATAGCTAGAATGTGAATTATTTGGTATAGAAGCTGGGTTTCCAATTATTTGGTATAGAAGTTTATCCAGGGAACAGCACAAAGCCATTTCTGCAAGGAGGGAGCAGACTGGAGTTGTACTGTCTGAAAATACTCAGTGGCAGCAGGTTCAAAACCCCGCAGGCAGACACTGGGCTTGGCCTTGGCCTTGGCTTTGCTTTTGTGTAAGGACGTCTCTGAGGATGCAGATGCTTTACTATTTTCTAATAGGGAAAGAATATCAGCTAATTTTAAATGTGTCTGAGGAGGAAATGAACTGCTGTTGAAATGGCCTTTATTTCAGTGGTTATAGTGGCAACCTGGATGATTAGCACAGATACATTTCAGTGGAAAACAACCCTGCTTCCCACAACTGCATCACAGCTTTGAACCTAGAACATCTCATTTTGTAAGAGGAGATATATATATACACAAATACACATATATTCATATAAAAGTTAATTAGTCTGTCTTTACTTCTTGAGCAGTGGACTGACTGTTCCTTCCTTTATATCTCTGGTATTTTGTTTCCAGGTGTAGTTTTCTGCACTTTTCTTCCTTGTTTCCTTTTCTGTTTAGCTGGTTTCTTCACATATCTGCATCTCTTGGACAAGTTCATATTGCTGCTTCCACCTCTGTGTCTGTATGAGTATGCAGATATAAATGCCTGCACAACAGCTGCCTATACACTGGCAATTTTTTTTGGTTTAATTCTGCATTTGTGTTCATCCTTTTCAGACTCCATGGGTGCTATAATGCTCCACTGGTGCTGTTATATTGACAGCAACCACCCCTGTAGCACAAGCCTCTCTGTTGCCTATTTATGTGCTGTAGAGAAGAGGAAAGCAGAGTAAAAAGTAAATAAAGATGTTGGGAGAAGAGTGGAAGGTGCTATAAAGTCTAAGGCTTTAAAATGTTTATTTTTCACATGAGCAGAGACTGTTGGACTGCTCGCTTTAGCTGATGTTCAACTTAATTTGAGAAGCTCAGGATTAATTAGTCCTTGTATAAAGGACTAATCACGTTTTCATTTACTATGGAATGTTATCAGGAATCATGATTAAAAACAGTTGTAGAAGTGAATCCACCCTCTGAAATTTATTGTTAGAGGAGTGGCCGAAGCAGATAAAGAATGTGATAAATCAAAATGCTCCATAATCCACCTCCAAGCCTAAATCTTCCACCTTTTCTCAACTGTATTAATACACATCAAAAAGCAGAACTTAATGACTTCAGGAGAGTTCTCTGCAGAGTAAGGTATAATCAAATGCTAATCAACAGTGTGCTTGCCTGACCTTAATTGCTTTTCTCAGCAATTTTTTCAGCAATCACTTTGGTGATTGTGGCAGTAAAACAAGCAGTAAATGTTTGGTGGGTTTGGTAATGATAAGATGGAAAACAAAACTAACCCCAAATTCATTGTTTTCTGCATCTGAATGTGTGATACTGTGGGGAATGAAGGCCATTATGTGATCAGCTAGAGCCTGATGCTACACAGAACCATGAAGGTGGTAAAACACACACTGAGGTGGTGGATGCCCCATCCCTGGGAACGCTTGAGGCTGGGTTGGATGGGGCTCTGAGCAACCTGATCTAGTTTGCCTTGCTCATTGCAGGGGCGTGGACTAGATAACCTTTAAAGGTCCCCTCCAGCCCAAACTGTTCTGTGGCTGTTGCTACTGATCCTTGTAGATAATTTCCTTCAAACTCAAATTCAATGTCCTGTTTACTCATCAGAAATCTCTCTCCTCTGGCAGCCACTGTCCTCTCTGTTTATCACTATATGCAGTAGGATCAGTTTACAGCACTAAGAATGTTACTGGTAACTAAGCACAAATCTTGGTGCATCTTAAAAAAAAGGAATTACACAGAAAATCTCTGTATCCTGTGTTCTATGAAGTGTGCAGCTGCTGACTGCATTAGAGACAGTCTTTATTATTACAGTTGCAGATGATGCCATTACTTTATTATAATGTAAAGATGTTTTTCTCTCCAAAATAGAGAGGCTTTTTCCTTTAAAAATAGTTGAAAATTACTTTTCTGAGAATTATAACATTTACATTTTAGAAGCCTGCAGTACTACTGATTCAGTTCTCAGCTCCCAGATTGTCCTGGAAAGCTAATGTCTGTGAGTTCTCACGTTCAGTTGCTGGCTGCAGGCTGCTTTCTGCTCCTGTTCCGGGGAGAATGAAACTCAACTGCAGAAAATGAGGACAGAGAAGTTAAAGAATAAGAGAGATTTCAGAAGGTTTTCCATTCTCTACTTTGGCTGATGAAAACCAAAAGCCAGAATGGACCCCAGGAACCAGATACCAAATGATATGAAGCTATTTTTCATGCTGTTGTCTAGTTGGCCACCTGCTAGGCTTACTAGAGGGATCCACAGATCTGAGTTACCCGTGGAACAATGGCAGGGGAGCAGTGGGGCTGCAGGGCAGCTCCTGCTGGATGTGTCATCATCCCTCACCCCAGCCTCGCCGGAATTAGCTGACATTTTCAGTGGCAGCTTTTAGCAGAAGGATTGAATGGGTACAGAAATGAGCTGCTGTGTTGCTCTCTGGAGAGCTGGAATTACGTAGGCACAAATGAGGCCCCCTGATGTGGAGTACTCCTGATGAGGAAGCTTGAAATGCAGCACATTGTGTTTCACTCGTTATCCAGCTAAATGGATCTCTGTACATCAAGGCTGTCAATCAAGAACTTATACCCATACAAATGTGGAATAAATTTTTTGCATAAAAAGCAGGAAAGTGAAGCAAAAAAGGTGCTGAGTTTCTAATTTTAGAAAATTATATCATCAATAGCATTGGGGGATCTGCATTTCTGTCTTTTACTGAGCAGATATTCTTAGCTTATAAGAGACTTTTTCCTAACCAGCATCAGAAAGTCAAGTGGAATTATTTCTAGCTTGTACAAGTAAAAAAAATACAGAATCCAGATGAGCTTTAACAGTTCTGGGGATGATGTGCAAATCAGACTAGAACATGGCTCCCTCTTCTGGATTTTTAATTTTTTTAAATTATTTAATTATTATTCTACAACAAAACCAATAAAATTAAATATCAAACTGAAATACGTATGGAAAGGTCTGTGGAATTGAGGTGGTCACATCTCATGTTTCAAAGTAAAACTGTTCCTGAAGTTTAAGGAATTGCCAAAGACCATGTCTGATCTGAGTATCAGTACTGTCCAAGTTGGGAATTTATTTGCTGCTATGTAAAATACTCTCAGGTATACCACAGTTGCCTCTAGAACAAAGTCAAACCATGGTATTCCCAAACTGTCATTAAGTGTAGACAGTTGGGGGGACAATGGATTGAAAGACAGTGGTTTCCTGGGCAGTGAGTTTCCAAAACATTAATTAAAATAGGTCAAGAGCCCAGCGAGGTTGATCAGAAGGCATCCATTTGCTAGCTTTGGAGAGGTGACCTTGAATTTTAAGAGAATGAATTCTTTCTGATAGATGTGGCTTTTTCTGGTGATAGATGACTATTTTTGTCAATCATTAAATGTGGACAGGAAAAATACCAAATAATCCAAAATAGCTCTTACCTGAAAACATCATCATGTGCTGAAAGTTCCTGTGAATCTTTTGTTTTCGACCCAAATTCAAAAAGAAAGAAAGTGGGTATATGTTGGAAGCTCTTGCTACAAAAACTGCCACCTAAAATGTGAGATGTTGAGGAAAATCGTGGACAAACCACTGACAAAACCAGAATTAATGTAACCCACATATCTCTCTAAAATTATTTTTAAGGTGTAATTAAACAAATATATTATTTTCTGTCACATTTTACATGCCATGTTCTAATGCTTCCTGTGCAGTGGCAGAGATCTGCCTTCCCCAGACAACCTGGTTTTATATTCATCATAAAATATCTCACTTCAATCACTCTACTTCTACTCATCACATTTGTGTCACACGTGACTTCATCTTCAGCCCTTCAGGAAAATGCCCATCATCAATTGCAGAGAGACCATTATCTCCTTGAGCAGCAATTTGCAGAGGATAAATGTGCTTTTGGACCTGATTATTACTTCCTTATTTCCTGGTGATTCATATTGTCTATATCCAGCACTTTTTGCGTTTTCTTCCCCTTCTCTGAGGACATTCTTCCGATGAAGTTCTTTATTATTCCTCTGTGGAGCTATCCCAAAAGTAGTCTTCATTAGAACCATGAGGCCATTATCAGATTTAAAGAAAGGCAATCAGAGCTCCTTGTACATGCTTTTTGCACATTGGTGCCCTGCCCTTGTCCTGTGGCTCAGCTGTGGCACTCCCAGCCTGAGGCTGCAGAGCAGCCGAGGTGTTTGAGAGGCGGTGTCTGTGTCCCACAGCTGCACCAGAAGCTGCCTGGAGCTCCCTGGCCCCTCTGCAGTGTGCTGGCTCTTGGGGACAGCAGGGACAGGGCCGGGTCCCTGCACTGCTCTGCACCTCTGCCCCATGCAGGGGCTGCAGCCGCTGCCTCCCTGCCAGCAGTGCAGGGCAGGGTGCGCTGCTGCCCGGGGGGCACAGGGAGCTCCTCACTGCCATCCAGCCCAGCCTGCAGCCAAGGGAGCTCTGCTGCACTCCTGGTTCTAGTTCAGAAATTACATATAAAATTACTGCATGTGAACAGTATGCTCCCGACCTTCAAAGCTATTACATTTCCTTTAAAAGTGATAAGCAGAGAGGGCTGCTGCTCTGAGCCAACAAAAATCATTGGATAAATTGTCAGTGTGAAAAGAATCTATATCACTGTACAAGAAAGATTTGTTGAGAAACCATGGCAGAATTAAAGACACAGAGTTTTTCTTACCTCTCTCTTTGGCACACGATGGTGTAAGTGATTCCCTGTATGCTAGAGATATCAAGTATAAAGAAGGAAAGATTTGAGCAAAGCAGAACTGTGTGATTTTTAAGGACTTCATATCATTTAAGTAGTTCTGGGGAAGTCCTGCTTGTGGCACACATCTGTCTGGAGACAGCTCTCCAGTTTGTGGATCTGCACTGGCTCCAGACAGGAAAAATGGATTTGTGCTGCTCCTGTCCCCACAGAGGTGTCCCAATACTTACCCCAATTTCCCACCCCACTTGTAAACCCTTGGCAAAAGTTCCCCAGCTGGTTTAAAGCTATTTGCCTGTAGCAGAGGAGCAAAACAGCAACTGTCCAAAGAACATGTGCTTACAGGCATTGGGGTAGTTATTAGGGTATAGGCAATGGGAATTGACAAAAAACCTGATCTTTACTATTCAAGGAACTGATGGGTTTGCTTGACTTCTTTCTTCACATGGAACATGCATTCCTTTTATATATATGCACACACTACAGAGATATGTACTTCTTTAAAGCAAAGGATACAAGTGCACCAAATATGAAAAGAGGATTGAAGATGTGATTTTGAAATGTGAATAGTGCCAGTCCCATGTAACAGAAGATGACATTCTCAGCCAAAAAATTCATGAACTCGAACAACTTAAACGAGAGAGAAAGAACATAATTATGACTCAGGTCTACAACAAACTATTGATTATCCCGTTTCCATGGAATACAGAACTGTTTAGATGAAAGGAACAGAAATTGCTGTTATTTCAAGGATGGCTTTTAAACCCACCTAATTTGCTATACAGTATAACAAGGTGTCTTTCAGCTTTAAAAATCATAGTTGCTTCCATGTTTTTCTCTGATTTGTATATGAAAGCTTGACAAAGACAAATGGTAAAATTCATAAACAGCAAGTGAGTTATATGAGCTTGAATGCAAACTGCAAGGGAGCAGGGGAAATGAGCCTCACTCCTGTTTCCAGGGCTGAGCCTGGGAAATGGCTCCTGGTTACACAAGTGCCTGTGCATAATGCAGTCCTGGGTACATGGGGGTACACTAAGGCCTAGAGAGAAAAATAATTCCTTAATGGACTTTTAAGAACCTGTCCCTTTAAAATATAGCACAGTCTTTCTTACTAATGTGAGTAGTATCCTGCAGATGTAAACTCTTATTGCACTGTGTGGACATCAATATCAATACTTGTTTGAAACTAAACTATTTAAAATATCATTTAGAGGTATTGTAAAAGAAGCTTAAAATACATGAATAAGGTAGAATTTCTTCTGTGGAAAAACAAGCAAAGCCAAAATATTCATTTGCCTTGAGGGGATCTTCTTGATTGTATTTGAAACTGATTATATTAAAACTAATAAAATAAATTTTCCTATTTAACCACATCTGGAAAAAATCAATCATTGCTGCCAAATAACCACAGAGAGAAAAAAGGGGCATTTCACTTCTGAAGTTACTTTTGATCTCAGGATTCTATGCCAACAAACCCTGATGCAGAGTTAGGACTGAAGTTTGTCAGTCTGTCTGCAGACAGCCATACATCACTAGCCAGAACGTTACTGTGGAGATATTTTATTCATCCTCAGTGGGCTTATGTATTTTTTCTAATATGTTTGTGCATCCAAAAATAAATATCCAGTAACAGTCACGAAGATTTAACAAAGGAAAAATGAGAGCTGTCACAATCATTAAAACAAATTTGAGATGCAAAACAGCATAAAACCCACTAGCATGTGGGAGGATGTTTTGGACCCCACGGCAGCACCATCAATTATCCCAAGCACACATTCCACAGCCCTCATTTTGTGCTGCAATACTGAACAACATGAAAACAAACACAAAAAATATTTGCAGATTAGCACTCTTAAATTATTTGAGTTAAATTTAGATGAGAGAAACCCCATGTCCAAAACTTCCATGTATGGGATCTTGTGACCCAAAAAAACGATGAAAAATTCTTGCATTTTAACTTGGGAGCAAACATGATCCCATGTGTTTGTGGGAATATCAACTGATGCATTGTTTGAAAGTAGAAAAATGTATTAGAGTGCCACAACAGGATCTACAGCGTTATAAAATAGATATCTGTGTGTATATGAAAATATTTTGAGGGAAGGATACTGCTATGAGGAGCCACAACTGCCTCCTTAAATTGTTGGGATGAGATAAAGTACTCCACAGGTTTTAAAGCTGGATGATATTTCATTTTTCATTTAGAAAATCTCATTCAAGACTCAAAAAAAATTAAAGTAGCTGTACTAATGATGCATTTTAGAAACAGAAATTCTTAAACTAAATTTTATTTCTTGTATCTTCAAAACTTCTGTTAATATAAGTTTTTTGGAGGAATGTAGATTTTTTTCTGTATCATTGCCTTTACTCTATACTTTTTCTCAGCAGTCTCACTATATTCAAGCTTTTACTCTTGCCTGAAGTTCTTTCATGGCATAGCTGATTTTAAATTTCTCACCCCTTTTCTCCCAGCAATCCAGTCAAGATACAATCTTTATGGATTTCTAGCAAATCCAGTTTAGGGTATCCTTCTCATTTCCCCACAACTTTACCTCCTTTTACCCACTACATGCATCCTGCTTCTTCCTACTTCAAACTTCCAGGCTGATTTCAGTAAATGATTGTTAAAGAGAAAACAATTCCTTCTTGTAAGGGTGTTTGCACTCAACATGAACAGGACATTTTCCCTTTGCTCTCTGGGTGAATGTGTCGTGTCCCACAGCACATCCCTGGTGGTTTCCTTGGCCTCCATTCACCGTGGATGTAACATTTGTAGCCACAGCACCTGTGCCAGGTGGCTCCAGTGCTGGAATTGTCTTGTTGGACGTTATTTTTTTTTTTTTTTTTTTTTTTGTAAGAGCAAATATAATCCAAATCCTTTTTCTTTCTTTTTTTTTTTTTTTTGTGTGTGTTTGTGTGTATCTTTGCTGAACTGTGCTGTTTTTTTCCTCTTATCTCTAGTTTCTCCATATTTTGATTTTTTGCTATCAGAGCACAGCTTGCTTGCTAGAAGATTAAACCCAGACTACTTCTCTTCCTTTGTGTAGCAAAAATCCAGGTGCCATTTCAATAGCTAATTTAGAGCAGGCTGCACTTGTTCCTATTCCAGGCACAGCCATGATATGGTTTATTATCAAAGATTCAGCTCCTTAAAATGGTAAAAGTAGCTTGTTAGCTTCATTCAGAATCTTCTGTGTTCCCCACGTAGTTTGCTCTCTTTAAAAGTTTATCACTCACTCATATGATACATTTATTTACTGACTGCAACTTATTCAAATTTCTCACCATGAGTTACAGAAAGTTAAACAAAACAACTATTTCAGAACTAGTTATTGTCATAAAAAAGAGGTGATATCTGAATGCCTTTTCCTGGAACATGACACTTGCTGATATAACATAAAAATTACCCACTGTTCTCCTGACTTTACTTTTATTCGTGTATTTAAGCATAGTGTTTTATTTAGTGTTCAGCTTCTGTGTTTTGTTCAACAGTAATACTAAGCCCATGGAGAGATTCCATTTAGCACTTAACTGTCAGTGCTGTGTAGCACAAATCCCTTCAGAGCAAAACAATTTGTTCTAAAGAGATCTTCTGAAAACTATGTTAAGAAATAGCTTCCACAGTAGCATTTTCCAGAATTGTCTTACCTTTCAGTCAAATGTTTCTGTTGTTATTTTAAAGAGGAGATGTCAAGACCTTTTGATGAGAAGTAGAAAAACAGGAGCAATAGGCTTTCAACTGGAATTTAAAAATTCCTGGGGCACCCAAGGAGTTGCACCACACACAGTGACCCCGAGGTGACATCCTCTCCTGTCTGAGAGGCCCATGGGCTGCTTAAATACCACTCAAAATCTCTTAATATTTTCAATATATGTACTTGCAAGTGGGATTACTTTCGTGGGAAGAAAAGGTTAGGATTAAAGTCCTGGATACCGAGTGTTTGGAAGTATTTTTTCTATAACCATAAATTCCCTTCCCATGTCACCCACACAGACAACCAAACTCTTTCTACTCTAAATGAAATTGGCATAAAGTGCTTATAAACCAATATTAGCTTTCCCAGGGCTACCAGAAAACCACTTTAATACACACAGAGCAATGAGACATAATTTTGTTATAAAACTAAAACCCCTCATGTGTAATGTGGCATTTCTAACTCTCCACAAGTCTATAAAGTCTATAAATATGGTTATACTTTTAATGTAAGAGCTGTAATAAATCACCAATGTCAACACATTGCAGAGTAGAGCATTAATTACAAGAACCCCAGTTCAGAACTAATCCAGGCACTTGGTTTAGTGTTTAGCTCAGTGAGTTACTGAAAATGGTATTTGCTTTGCTTTGGTAATTTCCTCTGTAAGTAGTGGTTATTACAAAAGATTTCTATTAAAATTAACATAATATTTATGTATTTAAAAACACATAATTCATGAAATATGCTTCAATGTTCTATTACTCTCAGCTGTTTTAAGTACTAGGAGAGAGGTGCAAAAATTCTGTTTTAATCTGGGACATTGCTATGGAAAATGCCACTTGCAGTTCAGTTCTCACTGGCAGAGGAAGGAATCAATCCAGGCTATCTGCACCTTAAACCTTGCTGAGTTTATCTTACACCAATGTTTTATTTTAACTCAAGTGAAAAGATTTATATCATATAAAAACCGTGTTAGTTTTATCTTTTCAGGGAGATAAGGAAAACATGGTCTTTTTTCCTCCCCTTCCTTTCCTCCACCCCCACAGTTAAGTTCAAGCCAATTAGAATGATAAGCTATGCCAGAATGGCTTTTGCAACTCAATTTATTTTCTAGAACTACTTATTTTCACTGAGTGTTAGATTTTTAGGTAAGTAATTAGTGCACCTGGAAGATGGAACACCTTAAGTACCAATCTCACTTGAAATGAAAATAGAATTCCTTAAAGGAGCATCAAAAATGAACATAATCTATGCCACAGTCCCCTTGTGGCTGTGAAGATGGAAAATGCAAGACTTTCCAAATACTGATATTTTAAGGAACATTTCTCATCTCAAGGGAATACAGTTAGTATGACGGGACTGGGTAAAAGCAGAATGGCAAACAGCATTCTTTCCTCTTGAGGGAACAACATTAGTATGGAGGTATGGGGTGGAAGCTGAATTACATTCCCAAATTCCTTCCAGCAAAATGTAGTGAATTTGAATCACTGCTGGTAATATTGCATTCGTTCACTTGATTTAATATCTGCTGAAGGAATGTCATCCACCTCTTGCAGGCACCTGCAGGCCTTCTGTAGCTGCACTGATTTCACTAAAAACATGGAAAATGCCACCAGTCTAGAGCTGCACCCTACAGTGATATATCCTTGCATCGAAACAGGGGAGTGTCCATAGTCCAACAGCAGCTCGGAAGCTAGGATGTAAAATTGATTGTACTTTTAATAGAGAGCTAAGGGTGGCAAAGCTGTTAAAAACCTCAGAATTCAGTGTTAAGTGATGGTTATAAAATTTATTATCTTTGAATAATGCTATTTAATTATATCACAGATACACAAATATTCACAAATAGATATCACAAATATTCCAGGAAAAATAGCGATAAATTCATAACTGATGAAAATTGCTTTTCCTTAACTCTTTTGAATTAAAATGCAGCAAGAACTCAAACAACCATAATTTTCCTGAGATTTCTAATAGAAACCTTTATTATAGCCTACTTGCTTAATTTAATTTCTCTTCTGATTCGAAGTTTCAAAATTGGGAAAAGATTTGGATTTGAACCTCTTTCTTGAAGTCCTGTACAGCTATAATTAATGTTCACAGCATAGTGATATAATGCTCATTTCTGAATATGCTTACATGAAAGAATCAGCAAAAGTAACTCCAACTCATGATAGAATATAAATTTTTTATGGTGCTAATTTTGATACACAAGCATATCTGACTCTGAACTTGCAAACACACTAGGAGAGAGAAGTTCTTCCAAGATCTTTAATGTCCTGGGGAAAAATTTTGGCCTTTTTTATCAGTAGGCTTTGCTACTGAATTAAATGAATTTCACCCCAACAGATTTAGCGAAGACACACAATAACTTTCTATTTCCCCACAGATCTGGGAGGTTTAAAGGATTCATAAAGCCTGAGGAAGAACTAGGAAAGGAAAAGATATAAAAGCAAACACTAACACCAAGGAGAAGGAAAGGCCAGCAATATTTTGCTTTTCCATGGTAGGGTTTACTCTTTCTGGCATAATCTACTCACAGTCACCAAAGTCCAGCTTGGGAGAAGCTGGATAAACTACTGGCACAGAATGCACTAATGGCCACCAACAGCAAAGCAAAACTGCCCTCAGATGTAAAGGCAAACCCTGCTATTAAAATTATCATAGGTCTTGAATGGCTTTACCTAAAAAAAAAGATGTTTATACCAAAAATGTAGCTAATTAGGCAGCCAATAGGAATTTAGCATTTAAATAAAACGTTGCCTGCAGTCAAAGTTGGATCAAGCTCTGGATTATTAGTCTTGCTTAGAAAAGGGGATTGCTGCAAAGTTGTTTTATTTTTCAAACATGGCCAGTTTGTAAGAGAGAGAACATTTTTAGATCAGTAGCTCCTTCTTATGCAGCACAAGCAACTTTTGCTGTTATACAGCACCTTAAATTGTACCCAAAATGACCTTAAATGGTAACCCCAGAATGACCCCTGAATGAAAGGTGTCTCCAAAAGGGAGGGGATGGTGCCCCTGCTCCTACAGTTTGTCAGCCGAGTTCTTTTTTGGTTCACAAACCTGAAACAGCCATTTTCAAAGTGTTTATTTATCTTAAATTCCTGAACTGAGATGTTGCAGGCACAAAGGAAGGAGTACCCCAGTGTTCTGTTGTCTCAAGATTATGTGCTCAGGGATTCCTGCAGTTCAAACTCGCTAAGTTTATTTTAGCAGGGACTGGTTTCTGCAAGGATTAAGGAAGGGTTCTGCTCTGGATGGGGTGTACTAGAGAGCAGCTGGAAAATTGTTTGAAGGGATATAAAGAACTTTTGACTGGTCAGCAAATAGTGGTAGTATGGAATACCTTGTTCAGGCTAAACTTGGAAATTTTTGTGAACATCGATGCCTCTGCCATTCCCTGGCAGAAGCAATGATGAGAATTGCTCTTGCTATGAACAGTGTTGAATAGTATGAGATCTTCATGATATTAAGCTCCCTTTTATTTTTCTTAAAGCCGTATTAAGTCATGTTAGTCAGTTGATGAGTCAACTTTTAACTACATTACCTGGGCAGAATGCTACCCTGGGGTTACATTGGGCAGGATTATTTGCAATTACTCTGCAATTCTAATATTAGTATCTGAAGCAGGATACTGAGCTAGTATTGTCACTGATCTGCTCTTATATGACTACATATGAGAATTTGGAGAATCCCTTTGTTTCATTTCTACAGTCATCTTTAAACAGTCACCTTCACTGCCTCCTGATGCTGCTGCTCAAGAATTGAGATTCATTTGGACCAAAAACTGAGAAATGTGGACAGGAGCTATGCTCTGTGTGTCACATTTTCCCCCAGTATTAGAATATGTGCCTTTTCTCATCTAATAGTCCTTTACACTTAAAGCTGTAATCTAGAGTGCTCTATGGAGATGTGATAAATGAGACATAATTTGTCTCTAGCTGAAACAGAACAGAAGCTGCTGAACTGTTGGGAAAAGTATTGCAGAGATTTCCAGTGTTTTCAGGTCTACGGAATTACTTGTGGTCTCAGTGGTGATGTTTAACTGACAAGGGAAGAAAAAAGACAGAAAAACAAGCAGAAATTAAAAATGCTGCACTAAGATACGTCTTCAACTGTACTTAAATCTGAGATCTCAGGTGACTATTCTACATAAAATTAAGAATCTCTAGTGAAAAGATACTAATGCACCTTGAAAATACCTTCTTTAAGATTCTGTGGGAAAGCAGAAGGTGGGTGAACTTGGGACAGATCATCGGGGACCTCAGAAAAATGCTTTTACAAGAAAATATTGATTACTACATGTGCGGGCTTCTGAGGGTGCTGAATGTCTGCTTGGAATTTCCAAACACTCCTAACTCTTCTCAGGTTCTCTGGAGGCATAGGGTGGTCAATATCTCCTTTAATTTGTGTGACTGAAGCTGAATTAATAGTCAAAAGCTTGAAAAAGCTCCTCAATCTCGTAACCCATTTCATTACTGTAGATTAATGAAAGTATATAGATACCAAAATATGTGCAAAGATAGGGCACTTCTTTGAATCCTAGTCATGATTTAGACATTTAGTCTGCAAACTTTTGACAAAGGGCTTTTTAGCCCTTAATTATGTGCACAGACGGTGCAATGAGAAAGGATGAGCTACAGTCAGCTGTTCAGTATGTCTTGCACTGTGCAACCATTTGGTACAAATGTCTCTTTGGAAGGTAGGAAATGCGTTAATCGTGGAATGGAAACACAGCTGTGCAGCCACTGAAAAGACAGAATGCTTACAAGGGCTTTAGACTATCAAAATGCCTTATTTATTTATGTATTTATTTTCTGCTTGCAGCTCATTGTGTGAGAATTCTAGTGTTACCTACATGCTTCCAAAAGTTTTGACCAAAGCTTTTGTGCAGTTCTTACAGCTGATAGGGAACTCTGCAGATAATAACCCTTGAAAGAGAATTGTGAGGAATCAGCATTCCTGGAAAAATCGTGAAAATTAAAAAGGAGAAAATCAGACTGCAGGAATGGAACTTTGTCAGCAGCAGCTTGGTGCTGTTAGGAAGCTCACAACAGCTCAGATTCCTTCAGGCCTCCCACTGCCCCAAGGCTCTCCGGGCAGGGCAAGAAGCATGGCTGTTTAAATGAATATCGAGTAAAAAAGTAGCAAAGCTCCAAACCTGGCAGACAGCTCCGGGTGGGGTCAGTCCCATTTGATGCAGAGCCCTCGGTGCTCTGCAGAGATCCCAGTGCAGCCTCTCCAACCACGCCAGAAATAGAATCTTAATTGTGTTTCCAAACACAGCCCCCACAGGAACAGCAATTATGAACCTGGTGACACACACTCATGCAAGTGTAAGGCAACACAGGGTTCTAATTAAGGAACCCAATTACTAATACCCTCAGCATTAAAATCTATTTTAACCTATGTGCTGAACAATTTTACTGCATTCCAATTTAGCAGTATAATGTACTATGCAAAGAGATACAAAATAGACAGGTTTTTTTCCTAGAGATTTATCTCATAACTGAAGAATTTATTGATAAATCCTGTATTAAAATCATCTAACACAATAACATGAAGCGTCAGTGTTTCCAAGCTAGAGAAAATCATTACAGTTATTGGGACATAACTGTGTTTTAAGTAAGAGACTGAGTGTGTTTTTCCTCTGTTATATATATTTAGAACTTGCTCATTTATAGCATAAGCCAATTGTCCTTGAAGTCAAAGGGCTTTGGTTCATTATATAAAATTCTACTAAATTAGTTTACCTGTATGAAAAATTAGGGAAGACTTAAAAGAAGAAGCCTTCATTTATTTTTTATCGTTGTCACAAATTCTCAGATGAGGAAGTTCTTACTGACTACATTTGAGAGAACTGCTGCAATTATCAGCTTTTACAAAACATGAGATTGTAGAAGTTACACTTCAAACTAAAGTTAATCATATTTGTTTTAAGTATGGGAAGTTAAAGTGCACTAAAGTGCAGTGTTCAGTACTACATGTTGGTGATGTGAGAATATGTTCCTAACCCAGCACCCAGACTGATTCTGGTTTGCTTTTTCTCTTTGTGCATTCCACAGTTGCTGATATGAGGGTGGCAATAATGAGGATGGGCTGATTTCACAGGCCACATACATATAGAGAATTCTCTTCACAAAACTAGGTGTGCTTCACACAAGTGGGGCACAAGGCTGGATATTTGCATAGCTGCAGACTTACAAACTAGGGATAAGTGCTAACTACCCAAAGTAGGGAGAAATATCTCAGAGGTGGCTCTTCAAACCTGTTGTGAGAAGAAAGGCAGTAGCACAGCAGTGATCTGCAGAGTTCTGTGTTTGGCTTCTGCAGCTCACACAGCCCAAGCAGTCTCCACTGCACAGGGCAGGACATACCAGAGCCTCATTTGTAACTGAGGGCAGTTTCAGAGTAGCTGTGGCACGAGTCTCACTTCAGAAGTTCCTTACACATTTCTCCATATGCCAAGGAGATTTGGGCCTGTTATATCTCCATTTGGTATTTGTTAGCTAACTGCTGGCATCTGATACTGTGCTGCAAAGAGTAAACTACAACTTTAACAATCTAAGACCTTTATTAATATTTAAAGAAAATGTTTAATGTTTAAACAGATTGTAAAAACTTTAATGAAGCCATTTGGAAACTAGTTTGCATATGGTATTATGTTCCTTAGCCTACCAGCATCAAAAATGACATCATTTTTCAACAAGATTAGCTCCTCTGTAGAAATACTGCTTCATTACAGTCCTGAGTTACTTCAGGGTATGAATTACATTTGAGTGTGTTACTTTCCAGTTTCTGTGTTTAAGGAAAATGAAGGAAAATGTTTTTTTCTTTACTTTTCAAGAGAATTTCCCTTCATAGGTTATTCCCTGTGTGTATTTAAGACACTAGAATATGATATTCCTCATAAAATGCTGATAACAAAGGGGCACATGCTTGATGGGAGCTAATGAGGCCAGAACTCATCTGCACATTTCCAGTTAAGGAATCACTAATACAGGTGTACAAAAAGAGGGAAAATGGAAACTACAGAATGAAGTACAGAACTGAATATTCTAACATGATTTCTGTATATGGACACCCAATATTTTCAGTAGTATGGAAAGGAAAGCAGCTAATTTATTATAAAAACCATAAATAATGCAGGTAATTACTGATGCACCAGTTATAAAGTCTCTGTTATTGGTTTACTCATAGCAATGTTTCCTAGCTGTTTACCATCCATCATGTAGCTCACAGCTGAAAGAGAGGAAACAATTACAGCATTTTCACATAAATTTAAGGGGATTGACATGTAAAGAGACTGTAGATTAATGTTCTTTTAGCATGGTTAAGTAATCAGAAACATCAGTCAGATAATGAGGGATTTTGTTAAGAAATTCAGATTGAAAGACATGCTGGTAGAATTCCTTCTGCAGAAATCAAGATTTTCTTGTTGTTTTTTCTTGTTAAACCCATACAGTAAGCAGCTTTAGATTTCTTTACAGCTTTACACTGTTCTACAGGGTTCCATAAGATCTTATGGTACATCTGGTCAAACAATGCACCTGGCATGTTTCCAACCTTCATCTTTTGCTGCTAAACACAGAAAATAGCTGTACAGAGAACTGGAATCCATTGTACACTTCCTGTCAATTGCAATCTAGTTTAAAGGTAACAATTATTACAATATGTGCATATTCCATTAGAGCAAAGAGGGCAATTGCTGCAGGAGGGCAGGCTGGTTGTGCCAGAGCCAGGGCTCTGCAGAGAGGCTCTGGCTCTGCAGCAGGAGCACAGGGCTCAGCCAGCACTGACACTGCTGGAGCCCAGCAGTGCCTCAGGAGGGGACACTGGAGCTTGGGAGGGAAAGCACAGGACAAGAACCAGGGGCTGCCTCTCTTCAGGGTGCACAGGCTGGAGCTGTAGGGACAGCTAATGCTAGAGACCTCAGCTTTGGAAGGGTAGAAGACTCTGGCTTGTGTTGTTTCATATATAGGTTAGTTACGTCAAATGAGCAATAGTTTTAAAATACAGTTTCAGGTATCTGATCCTAATGGCCATAAGATAATTGCTGCATAAACCATTCTTTTTAAAACTGTGCTTACAACCCTTTTATGTGTGTATAATTTTCTTCTCTCAAAATGCAAAAAAACCCAAAACCAAAACAAAACAGGGGAATGGACATTTCTGTGTTCTCCCTGATTGTTTTCAACAGCTGCAAAATGAAGATTTTTTGCTCTAGGCCTTGCCTCAACTGAAAAAAAACCCAAAACACTAACAAAACCAAAATAACAACAACAAAAACCTAGGCGAAATACCAGACGAGTAAGGTTTTCCCCTAATATTACTAAAATATTTAAGCAAAACTGGCTAAAACATGGGCAAAAGTATACTAATGCTATTACTGTACAACTAAATCTTCCCAAATGCTATTTTATTTTCAAACTCATTTTATCAAAGGACCATCTTCTCCAGCCCTTTCTGTTGAGCCCTGTTAGTTGGTCACTTGTGCTGTTTCCTGAGCAGCACTGCCTGAAGCCTCAGTCTTTATTACTTTTGAGTCTGAACTTGCAGGAGTTCAAGGAGGTTGGAAAGTAGGGATTTTTCTTTGTTCAGCTGCAGAAAGGGAACCATGAGATAGTGTCCATCAGAGCTAACTTTTATGCTTAGTCTCCACTTAAATGGGGAAATGTGTTTCATGCATGCAATCTATTTAATGCTAAACAAGAATTTGGAATTTGGACTTTACTGGATTCTTTAGGCAAAGACCTCTTGTGTATTTTTGAAGACTGCCAGACCTGAATGCCATGCATTAGTGAAAAATAATTTCCAGTTTACTCTCAGAGGAGTAGCCATCAAATATGTTATCTCCTATCAGACAGCCAGCTATATACCTTGGGAGATAATAAAGCCCCCATTCTGGTATGAAATTTCCCTTTAGGCACTGTGATTGTGGTGTGCTGGGAAAACAGATTCCTCCTGCTCAGCACAGATGCAAAGACTGATTAGAATCTGGTGGTGGTGCTAACCTTTGTGAGAGATAACTTCTCTCTCAGTCCTTCTCTCTGCCAATCATTTGTGTAGAAATACCTGACCTCTTGCAGAGCCTTAAAGGTCATTTTTCCCTAAGAGGAGTTGCTGAACAAATCACAAAAACTGTCAATTAGGCTGCTCATTTCAAAAGAATGAGAATTATCCTTGTGTATCCTTATGTTTTGTGGTAGTTCTGCCTCACTAATAATCCTAAAAATCTAGGACATTTTGCTGTAAGTAAAGTTTTCCTCAGCCGTGAAATACTCTCAATTTTTTTATAAATTAAGAGCCTGAATTATAAGAGCCATTAAAACCTGACATTTGTGCTTGTACTTTTCTTTCTAGAAGTATAAACTCATTATCTATAAACAGTCCAGTGTCTGGTAACAGAAAATAGTAGGCATTAACCAGAGATAAATTAATATAGGCTGTGTAATACAGAAGCAAGCCCAGCTCTCTCCATTTGGTCTCTTAAACATTCATACAAATAGCAGAACCAAAGCCCCAGGGCACACACATGTCCAGTGTGACTGTGGAGGATTTGGGATAAAGGCACCAAACCATTTCATTTTGTGCTGCAGCTGCCTGGGAAGGTAGAGGGCTGCCTCTCCCAGGTGTGGCTGCTGCATTTCTGGAGTGGGACCTCACAAACCAGAGGCACTTTGGTGTTGGTAGTGCAGCATCATCTCCACCCAGCTGCTCTCCTCTCACAGAAAGATAACCGCAGCTGCAGTTCCTGGCATGTGCTCTTAACAACAAACTCAGGAGGAGTCATTCTGCTACTAAAGCAGAATCTGCTGTGCATTATTTATTTTCTTATCAAAAGACAGCTGATGGGAGAATCCTGTAAGACAGGATTCTGTATCTAGAGAAAGGAGATTTGTTGCTGCAGTGACACAGTGATACAGTGACTTCAGTCACCTCTGTGCCTTTAGTCCTGCAATGCTCTTTTTAGTAAACATTGTCTGTTGGCATTCAGGTAACACTCCTTTGACTGATTGATTTTTTTCCCCTTTCAGTTGATTTGGACACCTCCATTGCCATACTTTACTTTTATTCTATTCCTTTGCCCTACTTCATAAGTGAGTCCCTAATCATGGATGGAACAGTTCCCCAGGGAAGTGACGGAATTGCCATCCCTGGAAATGTTAAAAAAATGAGTAGATGTGGTATTCAGTTGATGATTGGACTCGATGCTCTTGGACATCTTTTCCTCCCTCAATGATTCTGTTATTCTAAATCTAAAGTCTATACTGAGACTGTATTACAACATATTAGGGTCAAGAGACTATGAAGATTTGACTTGCAGTTTTTGAGAAACAAAAAAAAATGTTTTATGACTATTTTTTCAACCTGTTTTGATTAATGCAGTTAATTAGAATGAAATTAATATGCTTAAAACCAAAATTCTTTTACACCAAAGTGTCTTTGGAATGCAGCTTAATTTCTGATCCAGCAGTCAGCTGATTGACTTAGCCAGTGTCCTTGCTGGAAGACATACAGCTGCATCATCAGTGGGCTAGGAACGTTCTGAAAGCTTCATGTATTTTCCAGGGATTTCCAGGAAATATTAGCTGCTCCGCTGCAAAGTGATGACTTTTATTAATCAGAGATAATCATGTCTGCTTTATAGTGTGGAGATTAAAATTTGAAGCAATCAGTACCATGTCTATCAGTGAGCAAAGCCCCAGACCAGTCTGAACTTTCAATCCCCCAGTGCAAACTGATTTGCTCAAGCCTCTGAGTGAGATTGTGTGTCTTGGTAAAGTTACTCACAGGTGAAGAAGCTCTGAGCTCTCTTGCTGTATCTTTACCTCATTCTCCCACCTGTGTTAAACCTTGGAGGTGAAGGGCCACAGAAATCTTAACTTGGAATCTTGTGCACACAGCACGCCCGGTGCAGCTGTACAATCAGGCCAGGAGCTCTTGTCTCCAGGGCAGCTGTTCCCTTAATGGCTCTGCTATCAGGAGCAACAGAATGGTGAGTAACTGTTTAACTCCTAATGCGATTAGAAAGGCTGCTACTCCTGATTTGAGAAAGCAACCTTCACCAGCAGCTGGACACGCCTGTTTCAGAGGTGACCATGGGGAAAAGGCTTAGATTGGGGAATGAAGGGAGACAGGCAGGGCAGCATGTGACATACTCCTTGTTGGCTGGATATGCTTTCCTGTGTCTTCTTGTAATTACCTGGCTCTTCCATACATGATGCATTTCAGAATTCCCTTTCCAGAATTTATAACTTGCTGACATTATTTTGTCTACAAAGAGAATTCTTCATACCCTTGCACACTTAACCAGAGAGAGGTCTTGCCCTGCCCCTCTCATTGTTGCAGTTCTCCAGAGTTACTGGAAATAACCAGAAAACATACCACTCAGAAGTATGATGGATAATATTTATGGCCATTAGTCAGTACTCCACCACCAGGAAAACGTGTTGGTCTTAGCTTGATATTTGAGTGAAAGTGATAGGGTGCAGACAGAAAAAGAGCAAGGAATGTCACCTTCCCATAGAAAACACCGTATTATCCATGAATCCTTTTCTAGAGGTGACCTGTAGGGATTTACACTCTGCCCACTTTTAACAAACCAGGGATTTCTGTTTATCTCACTGCACCCTGCCCAGCCACTGACTTAGCTGTAGCAGAGCAAATGAACCCAGCCCAACTGCACATGTGAACCTGATGTAAAATCTGAGCTGTAATGTCCCAAGATTTAGAAGCAACTGTCTGGCTGCAGCATACGTGAGGGGACATAGCAGCTGTAAATAATTCTAGAGAAAGCTGCTCAGAATCAAATAGCTTTCGA
Organism: Cisticola juncidis; assembly: GCA_013400215.1. Lineage (NCBI taxonomy): Eukaryota > Metazoa > Chordata > Aves > Passeriformes > Cisticolidae > Cisticola > Cisticola juncidis. Next base: position 4,389,132 of record VXBR01010920.1, read on the forward strand.
TCCAGTCCCAGCAGTTTCATCTTCTCCTTCACCAAAAACACATTGGATAAATTAAACTTTAAGTGCCTGAAATTCAGGATCACTCTGTTAGACCCAACCTTGTTGCCATGGAGGGCAGGGTCAATCTCACTGCTAAAATCATGATGGCTGTTTTCAGGTCAATGATAATGACTTAAAATTACTGCCATAAAACATCACTCGTTAAAAAAATGATAGTAAAACCATACAGGATGTTTATAAATATTTAATGGAAAGGCTAATAATTGAATTGAATGAAAACTATCTAAAGCCTCCATTTTCACTAAATTTTTCTTATCTTACTTTTCTTATGAGAGTGTTAAAAGAATTCATTTATTTATGAAAAGATTACTGTTGCTTTATGGTTTCAGATTCTGTAAGTTTCAGATGCTTGAAATCTAATATTTCTCTTTCATGGAATCTTCAACAGTGATTGACAGAATAATAAAGGATACATGGGGACGAATAATTACATGGCATCTTTTAACAGGCCTTTTTAATGGATGCTCTTAAATTCTCATTTAAGAACTGTAGATAAGTTCTCATTTTACATCAGTGACTGAAGAGAAACTTTTAAATTTTTTTAGAGCAAATGATGATGTATTATGGGAAATGCAGAACTTGGCACCAGGGTCAGAAATACCTTCTCTATCACTGTGTACTGGATTTTACCATAAAGCTATAAAATTTTAAATGCAAGTAAAAAATGTAAAGAAAATTATGCATAGCAGTAAAGAAAAAAGTATGTTTAAAAACAGCTAACACAATTTCGCAATCTGATTTACAGTTTTAAATCTAATTTCCATGGGTTTTGTTAGCTTCAGCTTCAGCCTTAACTCACTGTTTTGTCAGTGTGCATTACAGTTCAGAACTTCCTTCTGAAAGATCTGTCATAATGTAATAAAAGAGAGAGACTGCTTTGGAATAATTCTGTAAAAGAACTGAAAAGCCCTTGATTTGGGCCAGTAATGAGTAATAAAAATGACTCAGGTTGGGAGCAAAGCCAACTGCCTGAGCAACAATATTCACTGAAGATGCACTGAAGCTATATATGATTATGAGAATGCTAAGTGTGTGGCTTATTAAATTTGCTTGAAGAGAATTCTTGGGAGGAGAGAAAGAAACAGGCAGTGCAGGTCTCACTGAAACAGCTGCATATGAAAGGGTAATATTTGGATTAGAAAATAAATTAGAAGAATTCAAAGGAATTCAACAACAGTGTTTGAACCATATCGTAAAGGAGGCTGAGGATTAAGGGCTTATGGGGAAGAGAAAAACAGAATAGGAAAGTGTGCATAAAAGTCATAGCTCCATAGAGAAACACATAATCCCTTTTCTGTGTGTTCAAGGGTAAATAGGGTTTATTTTCACTATTTTGTTTTGCACTTGTTGAATAGGAGGCAATAACAGAGTAAACATGAACAAAACCAGGATGCATTTAAACAAAATATTAGTTAATTCTGCAGCTGCAAAGCTTTATAGGTAATTAAAACCAGCACAACCTTGGCTTTTTCTTTCTCTCTCTGAGGCTATGCATCACTAAAACATGCAGATGAATCCTGAAAAAACCTTCTATTCAAATTGTAAGCTATATGCAAGGGGAGTAATGGCATATGTAATTCAGTCTTTCTGCAAAACAGAAACAATTCTATAGTGGATTTCAATATCTTTCCCTTCCAATATGGTTATCAAAGAAATGTTAGTTCTCTGCTGAAATACTTTCTGAAAGCATCAGCCTCTACTGCTATGAAGAAATACAATTGAAAAGACTTATTCTGTTCAGTAGCTAACACTTTATTATGGGGGTACTGACTAGAAACTTTTTTGTGATTTCAAATCTGTGAGACTCTAACAGTTGAATTGATACTGTGGCCAGTAATTTTTTTTCTATCAAGCTGTTTTTGATAGAAAATTGGATTTTTGATTAAATTGAGATGTGCAAGAAGCGATGAATTTTTCTACGTAAAATTTCCAATGCCTAAAAGAAAGGAATTGCTGAAAAAGGTATGAGATTGCATCATGAAAATTATAGTACTGGGCCATAAGTTTCCATTTTGTTCTAGGAGATAGATTTCCTACAACCTGGGGTTCTGTGGACATATGAATCCATGTTAAAAGGGAAGAAAACTGCACTTAAACGACTTCTTACCAGATCTACGTAGTGGCAGGGTTGTCTAAAAATACTCATGCTGAAAAGTATTTTGAATGCTGCAATGCCCTAGATCTGAGAACAGCCCCAAGTTTTAAAAAATAATTACAGTTCTAGTCATGTGTTCAAACAAAAACCAGATGATCAAATTTCACATTTCTAAACTCTAAATAACACAATGGAAAGAAAAAGTCTCTATCTTTCCAATTATGATAATTTTTAGTGAAACAGAAATTAAGCTACGTCATTGCTTAAATCTGTGGGCCAGACTGGAGTTCATACAATCCCTTTCCAAAAGTCTACAGGGACCCAGTCTTTCAGACCATTTCTCTCTTACTTACTAGAGCTCTTTGTTTTCCTTAATTTTGAAGCACTTTTGTATGGAGGTTGGTGTAAGCTGTTATCTCTGTACCTGTCTGACATTTCAGGTCTCTTGGGAAGAAGAGATTCTTATATTTTTTGCTTATCCTGGTAACTGTTACTGTTTTCCTGGCAAAATCTCCAGTCTTTCCCCTGATGAAGACATAAGCCTCCTGCTTTAAATTAATGAGTTCCCATCCAGCTGTATTCCAGTAACTGTTATTCCTTACAGCAGTGTAAGAAATGACATTTCAGTTATTTCCATGTCCTACCTGTTTAGTTCTCATTTTGGAATCTGGTGACAGATTGTTGTAGGTGTAATGGGCCTGTGTGACTCCACAGAAAAGGACAGCAACAATACCTGCAATTCAAAGAAAAAACAGAGTTAGCTGCTTCTATTTTCTTAGGCTTGCAAAAGGCTGCATAAAAAAGCAAATTAGTCTGTTAACAGCGTTTTATAACAAAACAAATTTGAGGTATATATTCTAAGGATATAATCATGCTTTCATAGCATTTCCACTGTTGTGTATTTGGAAATTCAAAGGCTGTACAAAATTTGTGTCAGTTAATACATGGTATGATCCAACCATAATCTAACTGACAGTAATTGTAAGTGTAGGGCTAACATAATCGTAATATGTAGGAATTTGGACTATTTGAAAAAATTTGGCAGGGACTGAATAGGAAAAGGAAAAAGAATTTTGTCACATTTAAATGTTTTGAGCCCACTTAGTACTGAATGACTGCAACAGGGTAAAATCATTTCAGTCTGTGCCTGTAGCTTATCAGAAGCAGTGTGTAACAATGTCAAAGTGATCAACAACACAGTGATTAAAAGTGATGCTCAGGCAGGTGCAAGCTGTGCTGCCTGGAACAAGCAGGTCAGGGACCCTGGACATGGGCAGCAGTTACAATCCCAGCTTGTGGAAGGTCTGGAGGGCCAGGGAAGCAGGATTGTCAGGAATAATAATAACAAACGTGTTTTATAGGGATATTTTTCAGTACTTCCTTGGCCCCGGTCCTAACTCACTAGAATCACAGAGTAACATCACTGTAATGCAGTGTTGTAATTCAGGTAAGATTGTGAGGTCTGGACACAGATGATGCAGGAGCAACTGCATTATCTGTTACAGGGAGAAAACAGAAATCTAAAAATAGTGTCCACCGGTAGCCTTATGTAAATGCCCATGGAGGAAGAAAGCTGGTTTTTTTCTTAATCTTGGGGCATATCTACCTAGATAATGATTTACTCGGCAGCTCAGGGCTTTCCCGTGTCCATTGTGGTCACTGTTCCCTGAAGCCCCGCACAGCGCCTTCCCCCGGAGCCGCGGGCGGTGGGATGGCTGTGCTGGCAGCGCCGGGCCTCACCCACACACAGCTCCCACATCCACCCCACAGGGTTTGTTCTCTGTGCCTTCCTGCCCTCTCCTCAGTGCCTGCCCTGCAGGGGCTGCCCCGATCAGCCTTTTAGTTCTGTCCCACGCTCGCTGCCAGACCATTTCCAGCTCCCAGGCTGCTCACATGCACTGACACTACACTGGTGAGTCTGAGGGAGCTGAGCAAGCAGAGCGGTGCCTGCCCGGGTTTAGGCACTATTCATCCTTGTGATGTGATTGTGCTACGGCTTTCTAGGCATTGATGGGGTTAAACAGGCATGAACTGAAACATACAACCCAGTTCCACTGGAAGCAAAGAGCATGAAGTGGAATGGTGAGAAGAATCAGTCTGTTCCTCCAGTCCTGGGCTGGATGAAGCCCCCTCCATCCCCTCCAGGACGGTCCTGACCTCATGGGGGACAGCGGTAAAGCACAGCGAACCCTACACAAACTATCTGCTGCTCCAAAAGCTTTAACGGGACCGGGGCAGACCCTGCAGCACTGCCCCTTTAGCACAGCGAACCCAACATGAACAATCTGCTGCTCCTAAAGCTTTAACGGGACCGGGGCAGACCCTGCAGCACTGCCCCTTTAGCACAGCGAACCCTACACAAACAATCTGCTGCTCCAAAAGCTTTAACGGGACCGGGGCAGACCCTGCAGCACTGCCCCTTTAGCACAGCGAACCCAACATGAACAATCTGCTGCTCCTAAAGCTTTAACGGGACCGGGGCAGACCCTGCAGCACTGCCCCTTTAGCACTGCCCCTGCAGCACTGCCCCTTCAGCACAGCGAACCCAGCACAATCTGCTGCTCCTCCATGGGAGCGGGGCAGCTCCATAGCCCCAGGGAAATGGACAGGCACGCACTGAACGGCTGTCAGCTGCCTCAAGCACCGGTGCCTCGACAGGTTCTTTAACAGGCTGATCCAAATCTCTAAATGTTTGAATTTTAGCAGCAAGAGTACCCTTGAGGCAGGTGAAATATCCTCCTGCTCTGAAGCACAGCACAGATAAGGAAACATATCAAAGTAATAATTTAGACAATGCTGAAACGATTTCACTGTGTGTGTGGGATCTTTGAATTCTCACATAACAGTTAAATTAATCATTACCTTACCATGTCTTTCTTTAGACTCCCCTTATATTGCTAAACAAGAAAATATTGACAAAAAAAAAATCCACTTTTCTTGCAAGCCCCTCGCTTTTTTTTCTGGAAAGAACTGAGGCCTAGCATTAATATGTCTTTGATGGAAGAAAAAAAATATGGAGTGAATACTTGTGATTTGACTTGACACAAGGGACACCTGTCATCAGAAAGAAAATAAGGAAACAAATACATGTTTTTCCCCACAAACCACCGTGGACATTTTGTTTGCTTCTGGATTTTCTTTATATTGTAAATTTACCTGTACTGCCTCTATGGAACACTGACTCTTTAGCCAAGAAAAATTCCACTGAGCTTTGAGTGTGTCTTATTCTCTTAAATCTGTTTTGATATTTATTTTTTCTAGCTACACTACGACTTTTCTTCATGCTTAATAATGTGCGGGTGTGGTGAGACTGTCCCTGCTTAAATACATTCCAGGACATTTATAATTTTATGAGGTCTAATTACTTTCATAAATGTGTCCAATTCTTTTTTCTCAGTAACTGTATTTGATTGTGCAGAACTGATCTGGGGAGTTTAAAAATTCTCAAGGCGTTAATAATATGCACTGGGATGCTCAAACAATGACATTTCAGTTAAAAATACAGCCAAACAGTAATGTTGCTAAGTATCACTAGCTCCAGGCTCAGTAACTGAAACTGAGATAAGAGTTTCTGATGCAGTTTCTTCTCTATTAATCATCAGGATGTCAAGTCTTGCATTTTAAAAATTTGCTATTAAATTCAACTGTGATTATAAACTAGCTTTGACTGCTAAGAAACTGTTAATTATGGGTAGTGAGAAAACTGAGAGTGTCATGAAGAATAAAATGGCTTAAATCTGATTTTGCAATAAGAATAAATGAACTGAACCATGCAATTATGCAAGTGTAGAAACCAGACACCCTGTTTCCAGGGAAGACTGGGGGAATGCAGTGGAATATTTCAATTGCTACAGTTGAAAGCTTAATATGTCCCAGTCATGACTCTCACAATCAATAGCTTGTTAAAAGGCTTGGAGAAAATTGTTTGTAATGCGTATCCCTAAAAATGATTATTTAAGAGTAATGACTAATTACATGTTAACTGAAAAGGAAAGAGAAGTACCTAAACAGGCAAACACAGAACTCTTTAGTTACAAGGAAAAAGCAATCTGGATTTCTTTGCAGCACAATTAAAGCTGGATTTTGAAGATAGCTGGGTAGCAAAATACTGCATGGACAGAGTATGGCACAGAGTGAGGTTGTTTTTGTGGGCTTGCTTTCACAAACAGGTAAGAGCAAATATGGCAATGCTGGAGCTGTGAACAGGAAACATCCATAGATGCAGAGAGGCAGATAAAGCAAGGTTGCTCTTTTATTTGTGCTCAGCTTCAGGCTGTTGGACACAGCTCACTCACTCACTGCTTTTTTAAGTGGCAAAATTAGCAATTAATGAGACAGTACTACAGTTGCAGAACAAATTGCTAACGAAGTAAGCAGGGAATGTTTTGAGTTGAAATAGGTGGTAAGCTGTTAAGTGCAATACAGCTCCTTGTGTTTAGTAACAGATTACTGAAATTTTTCTCTTATTATAAAAGATGAGAGACTTCACAGAAAAATGTTTCTATCACTAGTAAACTTTCAGCTACAGATCAACTGCTTTGAAGAGGTTTTATTAGAAATAAAAGCCCTACCATTTATTTGATTTTTTTTGTAACAGAGAAATGGAGACAGCTTGTTAGCTGTTAATACAGCTAGAGAACTTATTCTTACATTACCTTTTACAAATACATGTAGTTGAAATGGTTGTTGAATCAAAAGCTAGTAATATAAAAAATATAACAACTATATAGGAACTTGCACATTTAACAGTATTTTGCTGATGGCATGAACTTTAAAATTATAGTATAGTGGGGATTAATTTACAAATGCTGCTCTGAAAATAGCTCCTGTATTGTCACTAAAAGAAAAAATCTTTTTTTTTTGCATCATTTCACAAACATGCAAAAAGGAATGTCAGAGAAGAGCAGCATGTACAGTGGTCTTTTAATACACCCTGGAAGTGAGTGGACACAATCAAAACCTGAGAGTTTGCTAATTTGAGAGACTAAACCAGGTGTTTTTCTCCAGCTGTCAGGTCTTTTGTTGGTAAAAAAGGGAATTTAGAAAAAGAAAACTCCCAACCTGATACCTTCTCATGGAGCAAAGTACTACATAAAAAGTACAGCTTCATTTCAAAAGATCTGTAAGCAAACTTGGCCAGTTTTCATCCCAACTTCGAAGGTCTCCAGAGCTCCTGGGATGCCTCTCTAAAGATGCACAACAGACTAAAATCTCACAGTGAAGCAGCAGGAACTGGTCTTTCACCAAAGGTGGTGAAATGCATGGAAAAAGGAACAATGAGAATTGGGTAAAAGAGAAATTATTTAAATCAGATAACATTTACTTTGGAGTCATATTTATGTCAGGATCTCCACAGCAGCTCTTGGGATGCAGACTGAGTGTGTGAGTGTCAGGAAATGAGACTCTGGTCTGCCTCAAACTGCTGCAGTAACAAGGCCATACACCCAGTGGCAACAATATCCCTGTCCAGGCTGTTTTCACTGAGGGTAGGAAGTGTGACTAATCATTTTCTTGAAACTAAAGAAAAGATTTAAGGCTTCTTGCACCAGACCTGCACCAATGCAGAACCAAAGCTCGTGCTTTGTTCATGTGGCTTTTATCTCTGGAGTGTCTGAGGTTGATTTTATTTTGAAGTGACAGAAAGCAACAAAAGATAGAGCTGAGGGGATTTTTAGGCCCTTATCTGAGCACTGTTCATTGGTACTGCACCTGGCTGCTTCAGGTGAGACCTGGGCTTCAGTGTTGTACTTTTGTAACCCTAAATGGATTGCTGAATTCAATTTACATTGGAACTCCTATGGTGACGTGTAACAGCTTTTATTCTGGACATGCTAAGAATGCTCACCCTGTTTATCCTGAAACTCTGCACTAGCAATAAGACTGCACTAGCCACATTTTATACAATTGATCTTTGGTCTCAGCTTAATGCCTTGCTAGAATATCTACTTTTCTCTAAAAACAGACACATTTCTCTTTTTTTTTTCTTACTGCCTTAGATGACTGTATCTACATCAGCCCCTAAATTAGCCAGACCCCAGTCCTGACTCCAGTAAGGGATTTGCAGCAGACAAGCTCAGTTGTCAACTATCTCTGCACAGCAGGGCAAATGCCATCTTCTTGCCTGTTGTTTTCCTAATTAGGTTTAGATTTCATCCTGTGCTCCTGGGAGTGGCAGCACTAGAGCTTACAGGCATTGTGGTCTCTTTTCACCTGGAAGCCAAAGTGTCCTTTCTCCCTCCTTACTGGCAGGAGTCTGCCTACTCTGCATGACACAGCGTGGCACATTACTAATGAATAAAGCAGAGAAAACCACACAGTTTGGAATTTAAAGCCCAGAATATCTTCCTTGTATAGAATAATGTCAGCTCAGGGAACTAAAGCCCATCAGGCACCGAACTGCCTTGGGCTCACAGTGCTCAGAACTGCAGACAGAAATGTTTGGGTAGATCCCTTCTGAGAGAGTCACAAGAAGAACTGGTCACAGCATTTTAAAAAAGCAATGAGGTAGATGACAGATTCTAGGCAAATGATTCTAGCAAACAGATAGGAGAAGTGAGCAGTATGAGGACAAATGCATTCTGTAAGCAATATTAAAGAAAATGGAAGTTGGTCATATTCAGTCTTGCTATGTCCTAAATGCAAAGGTAGCACAAAATTGCCCCACTGAGAGACCAGACCTTTGGACTCATCCTGGGTACCTCATTCATAATATGCTGCTTATTTATTTTTGGAGGAAAAGGAGGAAAAGCTTTCCTGCTAGGTAGACTTTGCTTTCCTGTGAGCCCCTGAAGAAGAAGGCAGGTGTCACAAAGGCACAAACATCACAAAATGTTCAGACAAGAATTGCTGAAGGTGAGGAAGCAGCAGTAATTTATTATCACAAGCTTTTTGCTTTATAATGATCAGAAATCAAAGGGCTCTGAAAACCAGTAAAGGAACAAAAATTACATTCTCCAACAATTTTTTCCTTCAAGGTCTATTGTCTTTTTTGTCTTCATAATGTAGGTCTTTACTGTGTAAAAATCAGAGGAGCTTGGCTGCAATTTTGATGCCTTTACATTGAGTCACTGTGATTTTGAAGTGTGCATCAATTGAACATATACATACAAGTCAATTCCCATATACATGCTTGAGTGTATTTCTGCAGGGAAATTAATCTCTTCTTATTTGAATATCTGGTCACTTTGAACAGATGTAGATAGAGAAGGTTAACTGACATGACCATTAAATGGCCATGTACATCATGGAACCTTTTTCAGACTGAGTGATCATTTAAAATTTAGAAACTTTTGTTAATTATACAACAAGATAACAAGCAATTAATAAACACAAGATGTACTTTCCTCTTTTATTTCAACAAGTGTCTAATTTAAATTATTTATGATTTTTTTCATGGCCTACTAGTACATACTAGGTAATGAACTTTGCAGATGAAAACAACTCTATTAACACTGACCTTACTCTAGCATTCTGTTATTACAGCTTTGCTCAGCAGTCAGGAATGATATACTCCAGGGCAAATGAGAAAATGCACAAATTAGGTTCTACTGTATAAGAATCAATTTATCATGCAAATGTCACAGCTTGATGATATAGCTATAAGATTAATAACCATAACATTAATTCATAATTTCCAGTTCCCAATATAACAATAATTGTGTAGTCATCCCAGATTCTTATTTTGATTTGCTGGTTCGATCACATCCATTTTTCAACTTGGGTCAGGCCCATATATTGTGTGTTATATATCATGGAATATCTTGAGGAAGAGGAATGAAATATATTCTAAAATATTAACCTGTACTACTCTCCATTTAAATTTCATTTCAGAAATCTGCGAGCTAAACAAGTGAGCCCTACCACCTACTTTACCTACTAAAACAACAGTGTAGCCCATTATTTCTAAATTATGAAATATTTCAATATTACACTTCAAAAAGCTCAGAATGATTGAAGGACTGCTGTGGAAAGCATTATAAGAATAAAATTATTTTGCAATTACATTACTTATTAGCTACAGGGAAGTACTAGTCTAGTGTTAATCCTTTGAAGTTCATTTAAAAGAATGAACAGAGAAAACAAATATCCAAGGACAATGAAGATGAATATAGGAATAAATGTCTAATGGAACAAGTTACTCTTGAAGCTTTTCAATCCTAGGAGTTGCTCCATTGCATGCTGTAGTGCAGCTGTGCCACTGCTGCAGTGAGGCTCTCCGGACTCTCACAGCTGCTTTTGGGGACAGCACAGGAGACTGCACAACCAGGACCTGCATGCACTGAGACACACAAAGGGCAAAGCAAGAGGGCTGGAAAGGCTGGAAATGATAGAGGTGGATTAAGAGCTGAGTGTCCTGAAGCATGGCTGGGTTTTCCCTGGGCTCCCCCTGCAGGTGCTCTGTGCGGACCCACCCGTGAGGGGACTGCACACAGCTCAGGTGTGTTTGGCACAGATTGCCTTAGCTGGGGATGGGAAATCAGAGCTGAACCAAAGTCTGGTGAGCATTTCCTAACCAGCAGAGTATTTCTGCTGCTGGACTTGGAGTTGAAAATAGTATTTTGAAAGGAGGGGAGTTCAAACTATTTCAGAGGAAATGAGAGAAGACAAAAGCAACATTGAAACTGGTTAAGCCAGACAGCTAAAAGGTAATACCAGCACAGTACTAATAAAGTAAATGCATATATAAAACACAGCTTTGAACTTGAGAAGACACAAGAAAGGCTCCATGATTTTTTTCTGTAATAACAGCTTCTGACAAAAGCCTCATACAGAAATTAAATGACAGAGATTTAACTGAGGGAAATTTCAAGATGAAACTTTGCCTTCTCACAACAGTGTAATTAAGCAATTTCCATGTGAAACTCAGAACGCATGAAAAAATACCCATGAAAAAATGCCAGTGACAGACCTAAAAATGCTTCATACTTTTTACTGGAATATATGTGTTGGTGAAGTAATTATCTTTCCTCCATCAGTTCCTTTTTTGATAACAATTAGTTAAATTTCCCAACAATTTCTACTATTTCTACTCTTTTTTTTCCCTTTAATTGAAACTTTACTTTGGTTCCTCTCTCTTCCTCTGTCCATTTAAAATTCCTTACCGTGGCTACCACCACCATCTGTGGTGTTCAATAATTAAGTCTTTTGTTTCAGATATTTTATATATTATAGCAGGAAAGAGCAGTGACTCTTCAGGGTAACCATCAGGAGAGGCTCTGCTGTCCATCATCATGTTTGCAGCATGCAAAAAAGGCATATGCCAATTATTTTTGTCTGGACATACAATCTGTTCCTATGCCTGAGAAATGGAAATTACCTTTGGCGCAACACCTGAGGCTCTGAAAGATGTTAGTGTTTCCTTTACAAATCTACTTTTTGTGTGTAATGTATAATCAATTGTTCAGTTGCTCAAACAGTGTCCTTGTGCTCTGTGAGGAATGCATTTTAAAACAGGCCTTACTTGGAAGTCACTGATTAGGAAGTCAGTACGTCCAGCAGCAGGCAGGAGATCAACAATCATCCTCCTTTGCTTCCATTTTTCTGTAGCATTCCTGCCACATTTTAACAGCTTGTTGAGTCTAACCCCAGGCAGCAGCTCAGACTCTCCCAGCTGCTCACTCCCTCTCTCCCTCCTCCCAGGTGGGATGGGAGAGAGAATAACAAGGGTGAGAGTGAGAAACCTTCTTCCTGCATCTTCTCCTGCCCTGCAATGGCTCAGCTGGGCCCGGCTGTCCTGGTGTGTCCCCTCCCAGCCCCTTTGCTGGTGGTGTGAGATGTGCTGAGGAGCAGAAAGTCCCTTGGCTCTGTAAGGGCTTCTCAGTGATACCCGAAATATCCCTGAATTACCAGAGCTGCTTCCAGCTCCACATTAGCTACTGGGAAGAAAACTAATGCTGCCCAAACCAGTACAGAGCTGTTAAGAGACAAATGGACTTTCATTCCACCCGGTATCTGATTTTCTTGATGTGATGAAATACCACCCTTTGTTCAGTTCATGTACCACTGTTTTTATTCATTGGCCTGAAGAATTTGGCAGTAAACAGAATGCAAAGCTGTATAATTAGTAATCCAAAGATGCAGATATTAATACCCATTCAGAAATAGTTTGATTGTGTGGCTGACATTAAAAAAGTAACATGCTGGCTCCAGAGAACTCAGTAAAAATATAACTGTTGCCTTCAAAAGGCTTTGAACAATTTTGCAAACAAACCAACATGGGCTGCATTACCACTCCATTAAGCATTTTTCTTCTCCTGATTTTCCCTGACATTAATTAGAGCACTGAATTTCAGGGGTAGCAACCTCAAGAGCATTAAAACAATCAAGGTCATAGAAACTTTGTTCCTTTGAATCACACTATACAATAGGTTGCTGTGGAGGTAAATGATATCCATTTACCAATTTTGCCTAAACTTCTGTGCACACTTTAATGGAGGCCCTGGGTACATAATTGACTGTGATTGTACAATTTCTTTCCTGGCATTAATGAAAAAACCCCCACCAAAACCATAGACATTAACAATAGGATCCCACATCTTTTTAGCTGTCATTGGGATATGGCTGTGCCAAAGATGTACATGTAGGTGCACTGAACAAGGTGACTTTTTTTTTCCTAAGTACAAAGGTGGATGCAACCCCCTGGCCCTGTTCATGGTTTACTCTTGGTAATTGGTCTCAATTATTGATAACTGAGGAAAACAAGAAGGGCCCAGGATATGGAGTGTGTGCAGAGGAGCACAGAGTGGTAATCACAAGGCACTGCCCATTTCCTCCCTTGTACTTACTGTTATCTTTGGTCCCATAGCTGGCCAGAAAATAGGGGGATTAATAGAGGGTTTAATAGGGATGGATAATGCAGGGAAGAAAGGCTGAGGATTGGAGCCTGATCTCTTATGTCTTTGTCTGGAAGAACTGTTCAATGTCACTACAGAATTGTTCTTAAAGTTGAAACAACCTTCAATATAGCAACAGGCTTTTAGAAGCTTTATAGAAGATGTCAAACCTAAAATAAACCATGCATTTTACCCACTCTAGAGGCATATTATAAAATTGCTTTTATTTAATTAAATGCAACACTTACCTGTAAGCCCAGCGGCTTCTGCTGATAAGAAGGCACTCCAGGACAGGAGGAAAAACAGACCTGTTTCCAACATAGGAAACTCACACAGCTTTGTAAATTTTGTCAAGTGCTAGAAGATTACTAAGGAAAAATAAAACCTCAACTGTTTTGCAAGCTAAAATTACCCCCAGTCTGAGAAAGGATGAAAAAAACAAGCTCCCCTACCATACTCATCTGCACACGTTGAATTTGGGAAAAACTGCACAGCTTAGGAAAACCCAGAACAGATTTTAAAGTCAGCTATTTTAAGTAGTTTTGTGGACTTTGAATTAATACCTAGTTGGTGGCATTTGATATTCTTTTTCCCATAAAAAAGAAAAATGAAGTAATTTTGTCCAGTTTTATAAAAAAACTGGCACTTGTTCACATTTGTGTGAATGCAAGAAAGATCAAAATCACTGATCCTTTTACAGTAGCATTTTATATGAACTGTAAAACACAAGAAAAATGCAGGGCAGCAGACAGACCTTTCATTTCTAGCTTAGTTAAACTGATGGGCTTGTTGGTCACACTGACACAGTGAAGTGTTCCCTGGTATTTTTGTATAATTGCTGCTAGCCTGGAGTTCATAAATAGGTTGCCGTTCTTAATAAATTCATGTTTGAGCCTCAAAACACTTCAAAGCACTTTCCTTAAGATATAATTTTTTACAAATAGGATGATAAAGGCCAGAATTCTGCCTAATGGTAAATATAAAAAAGAAATTTGTAGATTTTGATAAATGAGATTTCCTGTCAGTTTATGATTTGTCTGTTTACAAACACTTGAGCCTAGAGTGAAAAGCTTCAGGCTCAAACTAAAGACAGTCACTCTCAGATACCGCATATTTTTTCCAACATATATTGATTTGCTCCCTGAAAACAAATCATAAAGGATATTAAAGCTGTGACAACAGCATAAGAGGATCCCATGGCAAATGATCCAGCAAAGATCCCCAGAAAATTTCCCACTGACTGGAAGAAAGCAGCAGCATCAAAAGTATTAGGATTCTCCTTAGGACTGTAAATGGATATAGAGCTGAAAAGAAAACAAAGGGGTGGGGGAGAGGGAGAGAAAAAGGAATAAATTCAATCACATTGTAAAAATTTTGGAATCAATAATTGAAAATGAACAGTTTTAGGCATTCAAAATGCAAAACAAGGCTTCTCGGGCTAATAGCAGATGAGAGCAAAGCAGATGGAGACTGGGAGAGCCAATTTGTTTTCAAGGTATCACACTGGAAGTAGTCTACTGCCAGTCAGCAACACTTTTATACTACAAGTGCCATAAACAATATTGTTTCCAGGCCAACAAAACATTAAAAGGTGGTAGGTGGATAAGAAAACTGCAGGGAAGATAGATAACTTTGAATTATTTATTGGCCATATGTCCTCCGAGCAGTTACATATTCGCAAATCTCCTTGATGAAAAGTGCAGCCTTGTGGCTGAGGTTCAGATAGGTGACACAAATCACAGCAGGTTCCACACACACAGCAGCAATTTTATCACAAACCACCAAGTATTTTCCTTCTTGAAAGGAAAATACCCTTCATGACCAGGGCCGGAGCTGCAGCAAGAGCGCTGCACTCGGAAGCCCTGTGGACACAAGGAACGTTGTCCCACAGAAAGAAACTGCTGCAGTTGTCCCAGGTCACCTCCTGTTTCCCAGCCCACACTGGAGCCACCACAAGTATTTTGGAATGAGAAAGGATCACACTGAAGCAAAGGTTCTGTGCACTGCATGATTCTTTGAGCGTCTCAGAGTTATTTGCCACCAATCTGTTATTACCCAGAACACCAGTAACTCCGTGTACCTATGTCTTCTGTCTTGTTGAAATTTTATATAGAACAGATACAAAATAGCTCAAAGCCTCACAAACTAATTTAGCAACATTTTAGATCTTTGTGTTCTGTTGCTTTGAGTACTGTTTTGAGTACTTTTATGATCCTTTTAAAAGAAAATGTGCTGAGCTTGGCACTGGATTCCAGAACACGTCTTTGATTGCTGGAAAACAATTGGCATTTTAAGAATTAAAATGTTGGAATTTTAAAAATGTTGTGAATATTTTAAGCTTTTGGATATTAAGATTGTGATCCTTGCAGTCTGATGTTTTTTCATTTGGAAATAAGGCTTAGAGCTGAAGTTCTGTATAAAGGATTTTCTAAACAGTTGCATTGGAATAACATGAAGGTGTGAAAACAGTTTTCATGCTTTTCAGTCTGCAAAAATGGCACAAGGATTCTCAAGGCATATGCTGGAGCACCACAAATATGAGGGGTGAATGCTCATGTACTACAACAGAAGTAACTAAGCTCTAAAATCTGTTATCTGCAGTTATGCTGATTAACACCACTACAAAATCAGTGAGATGATTTTAGTGAAAGGTGCTATTGATACAAGGACACAAAACACTGGCAGCAGAGGAACTGGTAATCATCAGCATGTTGCTATCTAAATTTTCCATCCTTTTTCAACTGTGGCTTTCTTAGACCAGGGGATCAGTTATAATTCTTTGTTTCTCTTGCCCAAAAACTCGTAGGTGTTTCTTGACAGCAAAGCAACCACTTGGTTCTTTGATGTTTGTCCCAGCCAAGTACACAGAGACTGCAGCTGCTGGTCTGTATTGCTTAGTGAATTATAGATCAGGAAATGATCTTTTGTGCTGTGGCCTGCATTGAGTGCTGAATTCAGAAAAGTCCTAAAATCAAGGAAAATGGTTCTGTTGGAGTCATGGGCTTTGACCATGTTAGGGATGCTCAGTAACAAAAAAGATTTTGACATGGAGTGAAAGTTTATTAGTCAAATGTAAGCCATAGTCAGCAAATGGCTTTTTGTTAAGTACGTTAATCATAGGGCTGGTTTTATTAGGACTGGTTAGGGTTACAGTTTGCCCTCCAATCTACCAACAGGCTTCAGGTATGAAGAAAACAAGAAGAAAGCATCCTATTCTTAATGTAGTAATTTCAGGATCAAATATGAAATCATTCATTTTCACTGAAAAAATTTTCTACTCAGTGTGCCTCCCATGATTTTTTCATAACATGACATGTGCTCATTATACTACTGTGGTTTCTGGTCTTTCCAGAACTCCTGGACTGCCCTGTAGTTCAAAGAATATCTGCTTCATATTTTGTTTTGCATTTTTCTCTATTGGAAAATAGAGAAAATTCTATTCTCTATTTATTTTTCTGGATATGTTTCTTTTTAGCACTAACTTTTAATCCTCTCAAGCATCCAAAATACACAGTAATTTACCTGACGGGTTTTCTATATAAGCTGCAATGTAAAAGGACAGGATTTTATCCTGTTTACTTCATTACTTCCTGCCAAACCAATTACTTGACCTAAAAACGAAATTGCAAAGTTTAACACTGGAGAGAACCATAATTAAAATTATAGTGCCTCTACCCTTCTTCCTTTTCCTTGGAGAGCAATTCCAGAGGCTGCTGGCACGACTTGCTCTCTCTGCTATCTGCTCTCTGTGCTCTCTGTACAAAGGGGTTGATTTCAGTTCATTAATAAGCAATACAGGAGGGTTTGATACTAAATTTCAAACTGTTTTTGGGTTTTAGAGGCTTTCTAAACGCTGAAAGAGTTTAAGAGAAGAAAAACAACAAACCCCAGAAGGTTTTTTTCCCCAAAATTTGTATCAGAGGTGGATTAAGGGAGTCCTCAAAGTAAATGTAGTAGAAAACTGTTTTCAGAGACTGATGAACAAACAGATTTGATGGCAAAGCCTGCTTTATCTGCCATCCATAATGAGAAAGAGTGCAGGGGTAGGAATGAGAGATTTTTGTTGGCTCCTCACTGAATGCTCAGTATATTCACAGACACCTGTCCCAGTCCCTACTTCCTCTCTGTCTGAGCTTGGTAACCTCTGCCTCTCCCTCTGGTTGGAGTCAGGAATAATGCTTCACTTCCTGGCTGGTTTCATAAGGATTAACCAGCACTTTCTATATTAGAAAATTATTTAACAGATCTCTTTTTATTTCCAGTTCTTCTGTGTTTCCTTGAGCCAACAGCATTGGACAGGCTCAAGTGCTTTCACAGCTTTCACACAAGGAAATACAGGCAGTATTTATATGTGCAATATATTGCAAGCTGGGGTGGGAGTTTTTCTTGAAGCAGATAGAACATTAACAATTTGTGTCACTTAACTTTCCACCTCCCTCTCCTCATCTGTTAAGATCACTTTGCCATGACAAACACTTTCATTCCACACACTGAATAGGGATCTAATACTAAAGGTCTGCATGACAGAAGGGCTTTTGCAATAGAAAGCATCCAGCCACATTTCCAGTTACATCTTAACTGATTACTTTTTAAATCTTCAGTTATTCTTGAGCAAACTCTCATTTATTCATAAGATATTTTTCTTCCTCTTAGTTTTCTCAGCCTGTGAGTACAGCACAATATTTTTTCATTTGAAAAAAGAAATAAAATAGAAAGCACTTAGCACTGTAGCAAAGGTTTTCCAGTAATTCATGCAAGTTGTTGGAGGAAAAAATTGTTGTTTAGATTAAATTTTTTATCCTGCTTTTGTTTCTATCCAACCCTGATGTGCAGAGGGCTAATGTGGCAGCATCAAATAAAGAGAGGTTAATCAGCTTTAACTGGCAGAACTGCATAAAGATTCTTTGTTTTGATACAAGCCAAAGTGAAGCAACACCTTATCAGATGAGTTTTAGAAAAATGCCTTATACTGAAGATAATACACTCAAGCATCAGCAGGAAAATGTATGCAAACAGGAGAAAACTTCTAATAGAATTATGTAGAATCAGTTATCATAAATAACCAGTAAAAAGGCTGGTTTATTCCTGTCTTTCTCCTGTCTATTTGAGCAACATGAAAATAAACAGCTTTGGAGAGGAACATTTCTTTCTACCTGCTAAGCCAAAGGGCTTCCTTTAGACAAGTGCCCTTCTTCCTCCTTGCCACTTCATCACATGCCATGTAATAATATTGCACAGAAGAGAATCAGGAACAATGTGAAGGAAAAAAAACAAACTGAAAATACAGGAAGGTCAGATGTTCTCTAAAATACCTTCATTGAATAAAGTAGGATCTCCCTCAGGTGATAAATAATTATAGAACTACATGGTGATTTCATCAGCTGCTAATTAAGAAAAATAAAACAGGCCAGAAAAAAGTATTCTAGAGTTCAAGGTTGTTTTTAGGAGGGAAAGAAGGTTATTTTTCCTGAGATTATAATTATGCAGAAAAAGGTAGGTCACTAAAGAAAAAAGAAAAGAAAAAAAAAAAAAAAGGCACTGGTAGTTGAATTGCTGCCCAAGTGGCCAGCATTTGAACCTTCATTATGGATACCCAAAATTTTATTCTCCTTGGCAATACAGCAGACCATGGGGTTTATTCCACTTATAGGCTGGTTGCATCACAGCTATTAGTATTATTGTTTTTAATTCTAGAAAAAGGTCTGGCAGTTTTATTTAGAAACTATTTTCTATCTGGGCTTACACTCTTGTTTCTTTTTTCTCTGTGTCATGGCTTCTTTTCTTCCTCTGTTTCTGACCTTATTTTGTTCCTTTGTAGGCTTTTCTAGAATTTCTAAAATACTAAAGACCATTGTATCTTGATGACTTTAAACCAAGCTAGCACTTACTGTTGTTGCATATGAGCTTTTATTGCATTTACACTGGTAACTATTTTCAGTTTTCTTCTGTGTCCAAGCCTGAGCTGACACACAGCAGCAGCAGCAGCTTGTCAGAGAAAACAACAAATAATTTGTGTTGTTCCAGGCAGACTTTCCCTAATGCAGATCTTAGTTGTCATGTACCCCCAGATATCAGGGACTGCAGAAAATCTGTCATTCCCCCTCCTCCTTCTCTGTCTCCCAACCCATTTTCCTTAGGAAGTCTGCTCTGCCTCCTCAGAGAGTCTTGGAAATCATTTATCCTGGTGATCCCATTCTTGCCCTAAAATTCCACCCCCTGTGCCATGACAGGAGCTGGTGTCTCACCCACCTGGCTGGGGCTGAACTTCCCTGGTGCCCAGGAACAGCTTTGCCAGTCCCTGCTGCCAGAGGTGCTGGACACTGCACCCTTCTCACCCTGCTCACAGCTTGCTCTCCACAGGGCTCCAGTCACTTTTCCACTTTCACTTTGTGGAAAGGAGGTGTGAGATGTGAGTTTTGACAATGATTAAGGACCTAATGGGCCTGCAGGCAGAGCAATTTCAACTCTAACATCATCTCTGATCTGGTGTGGAGCTTCTCTGCCCCAGTGCATCTGAGAAATGGTGTGCACTGTCATCTGTACAAGTACCTGAGCTTCTCATTACCTTCTTCTAACCTGTTTTTATCTTTGACAGAAAGAAATCCTGATGAACAGCAACATGGGCTTTAAATCTATGTAAAAGAAAACCAAGGCTTTAACAGTAAAATTTGTTCACATATCTCTGAGGCTTGGCATAGGAATATTTCATTCTCAAATGACTGCTGTTGCATCTAATTGCCTCATTTTCATAAATCTATTTGGAAATATCACAGTCACAGTGACAACTCTTTCCTGTCCCATATCTCTGAGAGGAATGAAGCACATCAGCAGAAAACAGATGGCTGATAGTGGGTTGTCAGTGACAGCATGTGCTGCATTCTGTGTTATCCCTCTGACTTACTTATGAGCTGATCATATCAAAAGGCACATCATTTACACATTTCTGTGCCTGCAACACAGAAATTCTGATATCCTTTCTCATTTGGATATCAGAACTATAATCCAACTCACAGTTTAATTTCCATTATTTTTAAACCTTGCAGGAAGAGGAAAGGCCTGTGTGTATCTAGAGCAGCTTGAAGTCTTTTCTCCTAGTTAGGGAGTTTTTAGTGGCTTCAGCAACTAGGAAGATGCACATGGTGCTAGGAAAGTAGAAACAAAGAATCAACCACCAAGGAAGAGATAAATACATTTATTGCACTAACACAAAGAGCTGGACTTCTCCCCTGCCTGGCATCTCTCTGTACTCACTTACGCTTATGCAAAGTAGAACTTACAAGGTAGAACAGTACTGTAAAAAATATGGGGGTTTTTCTGCAAAAAAACCATGACTGTAAAAGTTACAACCCATCAACCCTCTGAGTTAGCAAGAAACAACAAACAAGTTAAAAATTCTTCAGTCAGTATCTGGAAGGAAAAATGTAATAGTTTTCTATGTTATTTGAACCAAATCCGCTGCATGATGCTCATTGTGGCATAAGAGGAGTCAGATGTGCTGTTTGTGTTCAGACTCCTGCTGATGCTTGTTCATGAACCTCAGCAATCTTTTTGGCTCCCTAACCCTGACACTCGAGTTGGGAGCTATTGTCCACTCCCAGCTCCTGCACTAGCTTTACATTCTTCCTCTTCATTATTCAACTTTGAGTTATCTTTCAATTTTTTACTTGTGAGCCACCCATCTCCAAAGTTAGTTAAAGAGCTGGAAATTATTTATCAGAAACATTTACACAACCTTCCCTTTATGTGACAGTTCTTCCTATTAGTGCAAGGTGATGAGACCCCAGAATAAGGATTTTCTGTGAAAATGATATATCTCTCTTGAAAGCCAAAAATTGAATTAATGTGCAATTGCAAGTGTTCTTTCAGCATAAGCAAGAGTTTAATGTGCTCCTGGAGGCCTAATTCGATCCACACCTCAGGTTCATTTGTACCAAAGTGGCAGAATGTGATACTATGGGACTTCATTTACTCTGCAAACAGAGTGCAAGGAATAAAACAGCAGAGCACATTCACAAGACACTGACTGATGTGTCCACAAGGGGTAGGGAAGGTACTGGAAGAATGGATAGTCTTAATTAACCCCCCTTTTTCTACTAAAATTTTTGGGATTACTCAAGCATGAGGTAAAAAAGCTTTCAACTACTCTCATCTTTCACAGTGACTTCACTCCTGCAAACAAATTTTGCATTTATCTGTGTCAGTTGAACTCCACCTGCCTGTTGATAAAATGATGTGGGCTGGTGTTTGCCTGCACAGAGCATTGGAGTGCTGCAGCAGATTACCAGGAAATCACTGTGAGTTACTGCATCCTGCTCTACAGAGAAACTGCTCAAATTTCCCTTACACTGATGAGTATCTGAAGTAACTCCACTGATTCAGTGCAGTTGGTATAGATGTGCACTGGTGTTACAAAAAAAAGCAGGATATGACCCAAACACTTCAAGGAAGGTTTTAAGCAGCTTGGTTAGCCATGAAAAATCCCTTGCTCTTATGGGCAACTAGCAGAGATTAAATGGAAACAGTTTCCACTAAATCTTGATTAAATAGTAATTTTCGTATAATCATGCAGCCCATGATTTTGTTCAGGAGCAGTTTAAGATTGAAACAACACAAAATGATATTTATTTTATGCGAGGCAGCATTTCCTTCACTTAGGCTTTGACTCATCCTCATAACACTGCAGGAGAACCCACTAGACCTGCGAGCACTGTGAAACACCCAGGGATGAATAGCAGCATTTCCTTTGTAATAACAGCTGCTTCTTATCCTTCACAAATGCACAGTCCTACTGCTTTAAACCAACTTGTCCCTGAGATTTAGCTGGTTAAACAGTACTACAATACACTGTAATCTTCTCTGAAATCCCCTTGAATGGATGTGAACAAAGGAGTGAGGGCTAATATCACATTGCTGAGCTGATCAGTGGAAGAGCATATACAGCAGGCTCGTGTTTAATATTCAAAGGGCTTTTTTCTTCTGTGACCTCTGCTTATGGAAATCTGATGTGTTCAAGGGTGGTGCAGCCCCTGTCTTTTCACAGGCAACATCCCAAACGAGGTGAGGTCTGTGCACAGCTCAGAGCTCCAGAGACAGGGAGGGGAAGGTCCAAGTGCCCAGAACTCCCCTGGAGGAGAGCAGGCTGTGCTCCCTCTGTGCTCTGCCCTGTCAGGGGGGCACAGAGGGACCCTGCTCTCAGCACTGTTGTGCCAAGCTCAGCTGGCCCATGGAACTGCCTGAGGTGTAACAGTGGGTGCAGAGCTTACCTAGGAATGCTGGAAAGGAAGGACAGGATTGGGAGTGTGCTGCTGAGAATATGCTACAAAGAATTGAAAGGTTAAATGAGAAAGCAGGAGCAAGAAAACTATCTTTGTGATTTCTACTAGATGTCAGTTTTATATTCTACCAGTCATATACTCTACCAGATCTCATTATAAAATTATGATGTACTAACTATATGCTTTCAGAGATTTTTCTCAGGCACGAGGTGTAATTTTGTTTTTTCTTCTATTTTTCCTGTTATCTCCCTGAAATAAATTGTGTGTGACACAAAAGTAATTTAATGACATCAGACTATATAATAATCTTTGTTTGCAACAAACCTCAGTTTAGTAAGTATGGGCACCTTTTGTCTTTTAAGAGATTTTTATGGTACTGTTTATGTTTAAATTATTACACCCTAGACACAGCTAAGTGTGCAGCCAGAGGATGCAGGTAGTCCCTGGAGCAAGTGCAAAATCCACTGCCAATTCTATGGGGCTGTGCCCAATTTCTGGCCTATCAACAGCCTTGGGCTTTTCACTTCCAGAATGTTTTCTGTCAGAGATTAAGGAAGTAGCCCCTGGTCTACTGCCTTCACCGAGCTTCAGCATCTTCAGGAACTTCTGAAATGAGCAGTAAACTGGGGGGGCCTGATGGTGAATGGAATTGATAAAGATAAGGTACACTGAATCCCACAAAAATTAGAGTGGAAGGAGAATGAAAGTATGCCTAAAGTTTTTCTATTTCAGTGTTTTCACTCACTCTGCCCAGGACTCTCTAATGTATAATAAATAGGAAGAAATGTGATCCTTGGTATATCATCCCTGTATAGCCTGTGCATGCGGAACAGAATTTCACAGTCAGAACAGGGTTAAATTAGAAAAATCTAAAGTTCGTGTAGCTTTTTAATATCTGGGGTACAATTTGTCTATCTCCTACCTGGAGTCTAAGAGAGATTAAAAATAATAAATTAATGCTCCTAGAAATATTGTCAATGGATGCAAACAAAATGCTTCACATGATTTCTAATGTGCCCAGACCATACTTTACAAGATCCCACCTCAGTCCTGTCTTGGAACAACCTAACCCTGAGGCTGGTGCCAAACATCCCTCGTTTTACTGAGGAAAACAGTTCCCCTCTCTCAGGTAGAACAGTGCAAGGGGTGTGAAGGGTAGGACAGCTGCCTTGGAACCCTTCTGTGTCAGCACTGCAGGCTGCCTGTGGAGCTTTGCTTTGCACTCATCATTAGCACTCCTCAAGGACGGCTCACATCATTTTTCCCCCAGTGAGGACACACCCTGTGCTCTCAGTTGTCTGCTCTGTGCTGCAGTTGAGAACAGAGCTGCTGTGGGAATGGCATTTTCAGAGCTCCATACCCCTATCGATTTTTCCACGTGCCCACCAAGCTGATAATTTTTGCCTCTCACTAATCTGGATTTGAGATGAGCCAGTAATCTAAAGAAGAAAATCTTTTTAATCTCCTGAGCTGCTCAATCCCACCTACATTTCATTATTGAAAATATTTTCTATATTTTTCTTTAAAAAATGGAACAGCTAGGGAAAATGACTCAGGCATTGTCTGAATGAAATGCTATCCTGCCTGATAACAAAGCTGCTCTCACAAATATTAGTTCCACTTCTATTGCTTTATAATAAATGGTTGCAGCTGTTGCTATGGCAACCTTAATTTGTAAAAATGTATCTAACTGAAGACAAGAAATGCAGCTGTTGTTATGAGAAAGTCTAAAATAAATCCAGATGTGAATAATATGATCTAGTGTTGGCAGTAATAATGTCAGAAACAAAACATGCTACATGTTTTGTTTTCTTGATATACTGGAGCCGAGGATGGGGATTTAGGGATATTCTGAATTGTAAGTCTCTCTTCCTGATCCAAATATAGCGAATAAACAGAATGAAATTTCACCTTAGGGAAAGGCACTTGCTAGAAAATCTGGTCAGCCTTGCATAGAGAATGGCAGTAATATTCCTGTAGGACAAAGGTGGGCCTCAAGCTCTCCTCTACCTTTCTGCTAATATGCTAACATTTTGTTTTTCACAGTTTATACAAAGAAAAATCCCAGCCATGGTAGAAATCTTAGAATTGAAATATTACCTATTGTTTAATACCTTATCACTCTATAGCCTGAAGTTCTTTAACCTGCTATACCTTTAATGTTAGAACATTAAAATAAAATTACTGGACAGTGCTCTACAAAGGAAGCATAATCCAACAAGTCCCAGGACATGTACTAATAGTCATCCACTGGAAAAATCCACTGGGATCCCACTGTGCTGGGAAGGTAAATGGTCCATATAATCTCTTTTGGGTAAACATATTTAAAGGTAGAACTTCTGAGAAGGTGATAGAAGAATGGGTCCAGATTTATTTGGAAGAGAACTTTGCCTCTGGTAAGTGCTGGCTGGAAAGCAATGGCTCAAAGCAGAGCAGAGGGGGTTTAGAGGCAGCCTGTGCAGCCTGGCAGGGCACGAGACTCAGTCAGGGTGGCACATGGGCTGAGAGCCAGCTTTGCCTCCCTTCTGTACCTTTTCTCCTTGCCTTGGAACTGCCAAGGCTGCTCTGCCCAAAGCCCTCCTGAGCTGTAGCTGCTCTGCACAGCCTCGGGGGTTCATTTCTGCAGCCTGGGGCTGCTGAGGCCAGAGCTGGGGCTGCTGGACCTGTGGGATTGGTCTGCTCAGGCAGCGCTGGGTACGGCACCTGCCAAGAGCTCTTGGCAGGCTGGAGGGTACCTGAGCTCCACTCACGGTAAAATTAAACAAAGACAGGGAATCAACACTCAGGCAGGGAAGTTGATGTGGATAGAATTTCAGTCCCAAATTCCAAGGCAATCAAAACAGTAAAACATTCTTTTTATCCTTAGGGATTACAGCTAGAAGAGAAAACAAGAAAATGCACACAAATGCACACTCAAACACTCAGTCTGTTTCTCTGACTTCCATCTTTGGCAGTATTTTACTCAGAATAACTGGAAGTCTGTATTTCTTTATCCTTTGCACAGGAGTTTTGAATGATAAGTCACCTTTAAGCCTTTCTACTTTAACATATACCACTTGAAGGAAATCTAAAAGTTAATGGGAATCTTGAAAATAACCTGGATAATAAAATCCTACCCATCCCAATTTCCTAAATATAAATCACTTGATCAAAGTGACCTGATACCAAACATACTGGATGAGAGGTTTGGCTTTGATAAGAATGAATTATTTGTAAGTACACATGCTAAGACTTTTGGACAGCTGATGGTGAATTATTCCTCAGTGCTAAGATTTAAAGAGTTAAGGAACATCTTCCATTGTTAAAATTAAGGTATATGCTATTTGCCTGTCCAATGAAAAACCCCACAGAAATGACAGGCAGCCAAACATAATTTTTCTTTCTAGCTTTGTAAAGACTCCATTGATTTATGGATAAACATGTAGCATAACATTAATTTCCACCACTTAGTTTAAAAATAAATACTTTCCCCAGTCAGGAAGTTCTATGAGGCTTAAGCACAGCTATTAATAAGAGGAAAATAATTCTGCCTAGCTTCATTACCCTCATAATTACTAGAATGTAGGACTCTTGCCTCTGAAACTTTTGCATTCACTTCACTCTAACAATGCACAATGAAAACATTCTCCAAGCTATGGACTAAGTCCTGCTATCACTAGAAACAGAATGTAAAACTGTGAACATCCTATAATGAGAGTTTAGAAATACCTTTCACTTTACTCTCTAGGAATAAAAATACTGTGATAAAGAAGATGTACACTGTTAAATGGTTCAGGAGGCTGAAATTTTCTTCAAGAATATTTTCATCTAGCTGTAACCTCCTCCCAGTGTGTCTGCAGCAGGGAACAGCAGCCTGCTAGGCAGTCCATTATTCTCCTTTCTGTCTCTATCACTTCTGGCTGTGCTTGCTACAGATCAGTAGAACAAGGTGGAAAGAAAAACTCTTTGAGTTCTTTTAAGTGAAAATAAAGTAAACATTCAGTGAATGGAGATAGAAAATTAAAATGCTTTAAAGTCTAAAAGCTATATCACTTTTGTGAGATTTTGTAAAACAGAAATTACTAAGGGAAAAATGCGAATGTCAGTTTATTCAATGTATTGTTGGGATACTACTTTGTTCAAAGTTCTAATCATATTTAAACCTTCCTTTTCAAAATCCAAATTCTAATGTCACTATGTCTCCCCAGAAATGTGTTGAAATTTCATTAGGAATCCAAGTAACATACATATATGCACATTACATTCAGAATATGTAGCTCATTATAATTAGCAATTAGTTAGGGAACATCAGAGTTCCAAATGCATTAAGAGCAAACTGATAAAAGGACTGGATGTCTCTCCTTGGTACAATGGAGTTCACAGGGAGTGTTCAGAGGTCCCATTGCCCTGAGCACAGTAGAAATGAACCAGCTCTGTCACACTGAGCTCTCTCAGGGCCACTTGCACAACTGCTGCCCCGAGTGTTCTCAGTCTCTGTCATGGCCTGTGACTTTGCCAAAATGTCACCATTGAGACTACATTGCCATGTTGCATTTGCAATTTCCATGAAGATTTCTCTCTCTCTCTCTCTCTCTCCCCCTCTCCCTATTTTTTCCCCCTCTCTAAATTAGCATTCTGCAGAGCCATTATAGAGAGAATACCTCTGTGCTTATTTTGGACAGAAGCCTTACAACCACATAATTACAAAGCTTTCTCACTCTACCACTTTGAAATTCAGACTTGTCATTTCCCACGGGAGGAAAGAGGAAATTACCCATCTGTTTCCTATGTATCTTTCACCCTTGTGAAAATGTGACAAAATTATGCACATTTTTAAAGGTTTCTGAAATGTTTAGTTAACAAATCTCAGTGGAGATCTGATAAACCTTATCAGCTAAAATTTTCCAAGCTCTCACTTTTTTAGGCAGGTACCATCTAAAACTTAAATATGTGTTTTTTCCCCTGCAACTTCTGGTCCCCAGACTGAGCCAGTTGCTGTCCCCAGTGCTGTGACCATCACATCACCCCTCCTGTCCTCACTACCTGCTCTGTTTGTCACAATGGATAAGAAGGAGAGTGAAGAGGTGCTTGCACCAGAAATGAAGTCAGGGTCTCTCTCAACTCTAGGGTATGAAGGAGTTGGACTTTATAGTTTTAGATTATCTCTAGAAATAATTTCTTTTTACCTCAGGTGGGAGAACCAGGGACTGGTGAGTGGCACAGGCGTGGTGGAGCTGGCCTGCAGCTCAGGGCAATGGGTGCAGTGAGATGGGGATGGTGACCACTGCCTTGGGATACGATCAAGGAGACAGAAAGATCGAGACCAACAAAAAAACAAAGGGAAATGAGAGAAGGGAGCTCTGTAGCCATTGGAATAAATTCTAAGAATAGAAATTTGCTGAGTCTCCTCATTTAAGTAGCTGTGAAGTGCAGTAACTTGAGGTTTGCAGTCACTCCTGCTGTGCACCAAGGAAGGCAGCTGATGTTCCTGTTATCAATTATTCTCTTTGCTCTGGTGACAAAAGCATGTCCTGAAACCATTAAAGCTCCTACTCCAAAGGGTAGGAAACATACACACTGAAATGATGTCTTGGGTATACAGAATGGGGAGGTTCTCTGTAGGAAAAAATAAACTTAAAAATTACATTTTTAAGTAATGTAAAATGTATAAAGTTGGGAGGTTTACAAAAGGTACCTCCCAATTCCTCCCGTGTAAGGTATGAAAATTTTGGGGCATTATGTAACTTTTAAGTATTTGATGATATTTGCATTATTTTGATGTGTTTTATAGACAGTTCCCCATGCACACACACACACACACACACATATATATATATATATGCACACACATATATACAGAAATATATATATATATATATGTACATTTGCACATGCAAAGGAATTTCATGGAGAGCTGTGTCAGTTCTAACAGCCTTAGTAGCTTAAGGATTTGAGCCTTAAAAGATCAAGGCTTGCAGAAGGAAGCAGTTTACCTGATACTGTTGGTAAAAAAAAAATAAATGCTTAGAGCAGGTCAGAATGATGAAATTCAAATTGAACCATAGCACAGAGCCTCTGGAGGGGTTCACAGAGGGATCACAAGAGCCATCAGTCTTTCCTGGTGTTCCTGGGTAGCCACTGGAAATAGTCCACTCTCCCACAAGAGGAATGGGTTCCTTGTTCATGTAATCATAACCTGATCTCCAGGGAACAACAGAATTTTTATGGAGAATCCTATTGCAACAAATTTTGTTCCTCCCTGGGACAGCTGTGCTCTCCAGGACTGTATTTATGGGGATTTGGGCAGTGAATAGGAAATGTGGCTACCCCACAAATGAAATGGCAGAAAGAGCTCCCTCACCCTTCTGACACACACTCCTCATCTGTCTTCTCTGCCAGGAGACATGATATGTATGTTAATTTATTGCAAGAGCTAGACAGACTCTTACATACACTATTTCATGTAGAGAGGATGAAATGAACTTTCTTTTGGAACACTTCAAGGGAAATAATATCAATACTATCATTTTAAACTAAAAGGAAGTTCTCTGTAAGTAGACTTAGACTCTGTATGCAATTATCTTGCTCTCAGGAAAAATCTGTCTTATTCACTAGAGAAAGGTTATTTGGACAAGAAAAACATCCGGAGGAGCTCAAAAACCAGGCTGACTTGTACCAGGGTGTACTTCAGTTCTGAAGAGTTCCCAATAGAAATCTTTGAAATGAAGAAGCTTTGATGCCATTTTGGTCATTTGTAGGGAAAGTGTAGCTAAATAATTGCCACTTAGGTGTGATTTGCAAGGACTACAAGCAGCGTTCTGAAGTTAATAATAATTCTGAAGTTAAAATTCTGAAGTTAAAACTTGTCTGTCTGTTTGTGTATAAGTGGACAGAGATACCTGCAGCTACTCTGATTTGATTGGGCCTGACAAGCACAGACATTCCCAGCTGATTTGAGCTAAGCTCTGTCTTCATACATCCCTCAGGGCAATCTCCATGACATGGCTCACTGGAATCTACTCTAGCTTAGTCTGACACTGAAGGCTGCCTGCTCCAATGCATTGCACACACAAACCAGGGCCAATTACAGAACTGTGGTGGGCTGGCCCTGGCTGGATCACAGGTGCCCACCCAGCTACCCCATCACTCCCTCCTCTGCAGGATGGGGTGGGGGGAACAAAATAGGATGAAAAAAAGGCTCAGGAGTGAAGATAAAGGCACATTAATAAAGCAAAAGCTGTATGGGAAAGCAAAGGAAAACCACAGTTTTATCTTCTGCTTCCCATTGCTGGGTGATGCCCAGCCAGGTACGTGGAGCAGTTGCTCTGGAAGATAAATGCAGTAACATTTATCTGCCCCTTCCTCCTTTCTCTGAGTTTTTATTCCTGAGCACATCATATGGTGTGGGATATCCCTTTGCTCACTTTGGGTCAGTTGTCCTGGCTGTGTCCTCTCCCAGGTCTTTGTCCACCTCCTAGCACTGGGATGCTGGAGAGCAGCTCTGCAGCTGGGGCAGCACTGCTGGGTTATCAGCACCTTCCAGGGCAGCTCTGCTGGGTTATCAGCACCCTTCAGCTCCAGGGCAAAGCACAGCCCTGGGAGGGCTGCTGGGGAAAGCAGCTCCAGCTCACACAGAGCCAGCACCACACAGAGTAAGACCTTTAGCATATATTAACTAGATCCTAAGTAAAATTTCAGTATGGCTCTAATACTGGAAAAAGTGATATGAAACACTGAAATGTGAAAAAAAATGAGGAGTGAGAATTACCTCTTGAAAATATTCTGCTCTGAGTGTCCATTTTCATACTGAAATTTTGGCTTTAACAAGCATTACAGAAATTAAACAGCATTTTTTCTTCTGATTTAAGCATAACACTGGTCTGTACAGTAAAGCTCATGGAGGAGAAAAGAAAGGAAGTTTTAGTAAGCAAGGATACAAACATTTCAGTGGGGTTTCCTCTATTCTGGGAAAGAAGCTCTTTTAAAGTTCCTGCTAATAGCAAGTTTGGTTAGTTTCCCAGTGCTCACATCTCCTGTTCCAGATGGTCAGTGACGTGAAACTCTAATTATCATCAACAAAATAAGCTGGGACTAAACCCTTCCTCAAAGGTAAAAGGAGCAGATGGACAACCATAATTTCATTATTATAGAAATAATAGAGAAAAAGGACTCCTCATCTACCTTTTAAAATCACTCACTAATGTGTTGCACAATTAACTCCTTGCTCTGTTAATATATAAATTACTCTGGTTTTTGACTGTTTGAATGGCTGCTTGGTCTATAAGCCTTTCCAACAATATTTGGAATAGTAGCCAAATTCATCTTGTCTAAAGGGAACCAGTAAGTGAAATTATTGGGCTGAGCATCCATCCAGCATTTCGTTTGCTTTCAGGTTTACAGGGGATTCTATTTTATTCTCCTCCACAGTGTTACAGACATCCCTCCTCAGGAATCTTTGTGGGAATAAAATTACAAATAACATTTTTCTGGAATGAGGCAGGGCCTGTATCCAGAGCTCCAGTTAGTCATTTGTCCAGAATTGCAGCTCACAGACACTGGAATCCCTAAATATTTGTGAAGGGTTCAAGGTCAGGCAGGTCAGTGCCATGGAGCAGCTCCCCTGCACCTGTTGGGTCCCAGTGCTGCTCTCACTTTGTGTTGTGGTTTCTGGGTCAGGTTTCAGGTTCTGCAAAGGCAATGCCTCCTCTGAGCCTGCTCAAACTGAGCTCATCCAGGTCTCAGTCCCTGCAGGGCTGCCCAACCAGCCAGGGTAAAGACAGCTACAGAGAAAGGGTCTGGGAGCAAACCCCTGCATTTCTGGCAGAATCTCATTCCTTTTCTGAATTCAGATTCGCTGCCTGATTGCAGCATATCATTCTTTAGCATTGCCTGGCTTAAGACCTATTCTGTTGCCAGTTTTCTACAATTCAGGAGTAGATTTTGATGTACTACTTAGGGATTTCAACATAGACTTTCATAACACAAAAACGTAAAACTGCAAAATTGCATCAAAGGTAATCAGGTTTTCCTCTGCACCCCTATGAGTAAACAAGATTTTCTTCCCTCTAAAGAGTCCTAGCTACAGGTTTATGTATCACTTTCATGATCTGTAGTTACACAGTGTGCCTTATCTTTGTTTCTTGCTTCTTTTTCCTAGCCATGCCTTCACAATATCCATTTGTTGCTTTTACCACCTCATTTTCTTACATCTTCATTTCACCATCTCTTATCACCTTAGAAATCTATTTTCTTTAAACAGGAAAATGTTGTCTGTGTTGATACTTTTTACCTTTCTGTCACCTGTCTGATGGCACAGATGCTTTTATTTCCCTCTTTCCTTCTGTGCACTTTGTACATGAGTTGGCAAGGAGCGAGGCTTTTATCCTTTTGAAAAATAATTACCTAGGCTGAAGCATTCTATGTGTAGGTACACTAAAGCCATTAGCTGTGGGTATATAAGGGCCCACTTACGGATAGAAGTGGTTTTTTACACTATTTCTATGTACTGATATGCCTAAAATGTGTGAATAACATCTTGTCTGGACTCAGATACATGTTGAAAATAAGTAGAACTGAAATGAGTTTCATTTTGGCTTAGATAGTATTGTAAAACACACTAAGAAATGGCATGAATACAGGGTTTAAAAATGGCTAAAATATAAGGGCTATGGAGAAACCAGCACTCCTTTTTTTTCTTATGTGATGGTTCAATACTTTTTGCCATTTGCTAATAGTGCCTAACAAATCCCAGCATGAGGAAGGGATTGAGGCTGACAGAATTCCCTGTGTTCTTAGACTGAACAACCCCCCAGTTACCTACAGGTGTGGAGGAAACTGAAACAGAGGATTAGGTAAGAGAAAGGTCTTTCATTTTTATTTGTTACACATGAAACAAAAGATTTTGACACAGTACACATGGAAGCCCACGATAGCAGTTTTAAAGGCCACTTTCTGAATATAACTGCAGTTTTTGGAAAAAATAGGATGCCAGAACATTCAGATGTCTTTCCTCTGTAAAATTTGTTATTCAGTGTGCTCAGGGCTCAAAGTGTGGCAAAAACTATACAGAATAATGCTTTAAAAATGGAAGGGCAAAAAATCCAAATAAGAGACAGTTCATGACAAAAGAAAAAAAATAATCATAAAGGGAACTTCACATCTACTGAGATATGCAGCAAGGAAACATCTATCATAACTTTCAAAGCCAGCATTATTCCTGCAACTCCCAGCTCCCAACTTAATTATTCAGCAGCATAGTTACAATACCTGTTCTTGTCCTTTTCAGAACAGCTGATTTTAATATATAACACACAAGGAACAACAATTAGAAATTGTGAAAAGTGGGGAAGTAACAATTGCAGAGAATGGGCAGTTACCTCACCAGGCCGGTGACCACATGAAATAGAGACTGAATACTTGTAACTGCATTTGATCTTTGTCAAATGTCTGTTTCTTCAGTCTCTCATTACATTTCTCTCCTGTGTATGCTACCTTCAAGTTCAATGACATAATAACAGAATTAAACCCAATAACAATAATAACAATAAACAAGTACCTAGAACCAGAAAGGTTTAAAGATTCTTGTTAATTTTCTATTTGAGGTCCATTATATCACAAGAATTTCTTATATTTTGAAAAGATCTAAACTGTACTAAAATTAGTGTACGATGACTGTGCCTACCAGTGGGAATCACCAGTTGGCAGAAGGAATTCTCTTGTCTGCCCAAGATAATTACAGGAATCACTGTCTGAGAAAAGACAGCCTGAGAGGGTGCTCAGCCTGGACTGAGCTGAACTCTGCCTTCTGAGTTATTTCCCCTGGAAATTGATACTGTTTTTCAAAAATTTGTTACCCTTTCAAGAAATCAGTTACCTTTGCCATGTTATTTTAGAAAGCCATGTACAAGCTTCTGCCAAGAAAGAATGGTTTGAGCATAATATTAATTTGTATAAGGTACGTCTAGACTAGAATGAAAGTATTTTTTAAGCAAAGGAGAGCTGGTATATGTTCATCCTGGAAATATTTAAGAGGAACCATGAAACTACTTTTATCAGGATTTTCCTCAGTCAGTATTCTGGAAAACAAAGAATGAAGGAAATATTTGTCATAGGGGTTTTTCTGGGTAAAAGCACATGTTGAATAATCTAATAAGTATTGTCTTGTAAGGCTCGGCTGTAATTTTTCTTATGTACTTTAAATTCTTGATGTTTATTTTATGTGAGAATTCTCACAAGTTATTATAAAAAAGGATAATTTTATCCTAATAATAAAAAGTTGTAAGAAACTCTGGAAGTGCTTTCAGTGTGAGAAATTCCTCATTGCATCTCCAGTGCCCTTGTTTAGAGAGGCCCTTGTGTGCGTGAGCTCTCCCAGATGCACAACAGCTTGTCCTGCAGCCACTGCTGTCCATTTGAGTCACAGTGATCCCTCCTGCTGGATTACCTTAAAATAGCTCACTGCAAATGAAACCCTGCAATCACCACAAACACCCAGGTGTGTGGTGGGCAGGATGGCCAGGGCAGAGCTGTTCAGCTTGCCCAGAGAACTTTGTGTCCTTGGTCAGTGTTTGCTGAGGGCAGCTGGCCACGGTGTGCACACACCTGCAGCAGCACAGCTCCTGTCACTCGCTAAATCCACAGAAAAGTGCAGAGGTGGCTGCTCCTGCTGCTGTCCTTCTTAAACTAAATGACAAACAGCACAGGAAAAACAGAGATTGGAGGGAGAAGCTGAAAGAAAGGAGAGATCAATCTAAGCCCTTGCTGGCAGACAGCCATTCTGCCTTCCCCTGGCCAAATTGCCACCTCCAGCCATGAGGGCCTCCTCTCTTTTCTCTTCCTGCTCCCCTGCAGTGAATCACTCCTGCAGACATCACCTTACTGATTCTGTTAGATAATGAAAGACAATGTGTGTTTTCATATTCTGTTTTTCTGCTTATCATCATGTAGTGTACTAAATTACTTAGTATTGCTTTTTCAGATTGTAAACATTATTCTCACACCTTTTTAAATAGACTTCTATTGCTGTAATTATGAACATGTTGTGTTTGAACACAAGAATGGTATGGGTTACAGGAAAAAAATGGCTGTTCTTTTGCAGTGACAGAAAAAACATTTTCTTCATTTAAACTTAGGTTGGTTTAGTAGGATGTTAATGACCTGAAACTGGCAATATTAACAGTATATCTTCACTTAAAATGCTACAGGAAGATTATATTGGGTTGCAGAAGTGCTGTATTTGTGCAGAAGCTGATTATTTAAGCCAGAGAGCAATGAAATGTGAAACTGATGATGCCATGTACTCTCTTCAGTCTCTACACACAACTCTAGAAATCAAAGAATCAGTCACAGTGAATATATAAAAAAACACATCAATTTTTCAGTGACAAGAGATCCCATAGTAAAGATTTGTAATCTCCCATGTAATAGCAAAGAAAACATGAGAAGTAGATAGGCTGAGGTCATAACCTAGACCTGAGACTGGGAAGAGCAGAGTTTAGAAACTCATGGATCATGTACTGGAATACTGATGGAACTGGAATCTGAAGGACTTTTCTTTTTAGATTTGTTCTGCAGTTGGGTTGCTCCTTGGGGAGATCTGTGTGCTTTGGCATCAGGGTTACTGAAAACTAGAGACTGAAACCACTCAGGGTTCCCTTGAGTTGTGTGGAGCCTTCCTGTTCCTTGTCTGGGGACCCTGCACTAACAGATGGAGAGTCTAAACGAGCTGAAAATGTCTAGGCTGTTATTAAACAACGCTGAGGGAGAGAGATAAAACCCTCAGACTTATTGCCACCTACACACTTTCCAATTCTAACAGCTGCTTCAATGCTTTTCTGTGGCTCTCTAAAGTAAGCAGTGTGGTCTCTGCTTACTTTTCCTTGGGTCTCTTTTATCACCTGGTGTAGCAGAGGCTCTCCCAAGGGGCACTTCCAGCCCCATCCCTGGGGGTGACAGCTGTGCTGGATCTGACCCTCAACTGCTGTGCTCAGGGACAGCCTTTGAAAGCTTTGCTCTTGCTCTGAAAACTGTGAGGGCTTCAGGGCAGGTGCAGGTTACTAGATTGATAACTGGAGAAGGATAATTTAAATAGGAATGCTATTTCTTTTTGGTATTGTGAAACAAATTTGGGGTTTTTTGCAACAACTCCATGGAGTTTCTGACAAAATATTAAACTCGTTATTTTAACTACTGTAAATTCTTCAGAAGTTGTTTTTTTTCCTGAAAGATAGGATAAATCCTTGTTCAAGGAACCATGTTTTAAGGACAAAGTTGGCAGCGAATTGAGGCTTACTGTGAAGCACCTTCAAACATTGTGGACAACTGAATTTGACTTTGCAGTTCTGTTACTTTTACAATTATCTGAGAGGATTATTTGTATTTCTAGCAAAGCTCTGGGAAGCATATAATGCATGTAGAGTGGAGTAAACTTGAGATCCTGTTAATAGTACTTAGCATCTGTGTTTTTAGGACAGCACATACTTGTGTTATTTTGGCCCATCATTTGTGATCTGTTTGAGGATTCCCGAGAATAAAAAAGCTATATATAAATTTAAGATAATGTTATCAGCTCTGCCAGCTTCCATAGACAGAAGTAGATAAACAGATACTGGGTACCACTTTGTGGTTTTAATCTTGGAAAAAAATAGATTGCAAAAAAATAAAAAGGACCTATCTTGATTTTTGTAATTGCCCCATGTCCTAGGTTTAGCATTTCATTTAGCCCTAGTTCTTCAAGATAACTTATTTAGATGAGAAAATAAATAATAATAAATTAAGTTTACCATTTTACAGAACATACTGTTTTCTGGGTTAAAGAACAGGAACTGAAACTGCATTCTGGATATACAGTTGCTGTGAACAGTATTAGAATTGTTAACAAACCAAGAAAAATTCTGAAACTAAATCTTTGTAACAAAACCTTCAAATGGTGTAGCTACACTTGGACAAACTATATCTGTGAGAATGATATCAGTGAATAAAGCTTTAATTATCTCACCAAACAGAGAATGGAGGTGGGTGTGACTTACTGTGTCAGCACGATGGCCACAGCATCATTCAGGACACTCTCTCCAAACAGGAGTGTGTATAAATCTGTATCCACGTTCAGCTCATGGAAAATGGCAAGGACTGTCACTGGATGGAAAGAAAGCAAAGTCAGTTGTTATTTTCATGTTCCTCTGGCAGTTCAAGAAATAAAGCAATGTTAGAATACTGGTTTTGAGAAGCCCAGTTCTATTTATTGCCTAAGTGGATAAAAATGAGTTAAGAAGGATCAGCTGGAATATATAAGAACCTTAAATTCATCAAGTCTATGAGTTTTGCTGCTTCAGCTGAGTCAGGAGGAAGCTTTCCCTCTCACACAGAGAATCCTACAGAAATGACAATGTCACAGGGAGTTCCACTGTGCATAAAGCACTGTGATCTTGTGACTGCAGAGGAATAAGGGTGCTGAAAAGAGTTGGATTTTGCTGTGAATTTTGTGTGTGCTGAGTAGGGGTTTACCTGTTTAAGGAGGATATAACAGCCCTTATCCTTCTGTTCCACATGTTCACCAAGGAAGGTGCAGCACTTCCACCCTGTCCTGCCCACACTCAGCAGGGATGGAGCTCATGGGTGGCCACAAAGCCTCTGACCCAGACCAGGGTATTTGACACCTGTAACCCATTCTAAGGCTCCTTCAGCACACCAGGAGTTCAAGGTCCTTCCTCCTCCCTGAGTTATACCCTATATTTGATTTTCAGTTTACCAGTGCAATAAACAAATAGGGTGTGGTGAATTTAAATAGAAGGTGAGCAAATAGCTTAGACACATCCTCAGGAGTGTTTGGACATTTGGTTCATATTCAGGTAATTAAGTCCTGTAGATATTAACTTAGACTTTCTCTGTTTTCCCTCCCCAGCATGCAGGGGATCACAGTCCTTCCTATGGTCTATCTTGCACTTCACAACCTCCAGCTGAAGAAGGCTGTCTATGTTCTGTGTATGTATTATTCATTTTTTTATTATTATTTTCTCTTTGCATGGACAAGGTTGAACTCAATTCAAATAGAATTTTATGCAAAGACCCCCAATTACTTGTCTGGTTAAAAATTACATGGTAACTCACTGGTGATCACTCCAGTACATAATTGTGCAATTGACTCAGTCCTCATAGCCCAGAAATCCCAAAGATTAGGAGTGCTTCTGGGATGCCATGTTCACATCTGACATTTTAGAAATAAAATTATGTACTTTTACATTCATATCACTGCTGATAATTCATACAAAACCATGACCAGCTGATTATGCTTTGTCGTAATAACATTTCTTGGAACTTTCAAAGCATTGCTGCTAAGATTTTCTAAATGGTGCTTAAATATCTATGTAATCTCAAAATCTGTTTAAAAATCCAAAATAGATTCTCAGTTCTCCTGTCAGATTTTATGTTAAAGTGATCTCTGATGTGTTATCTCTGAAGAATTTGGAAGTGTTATTCTACAGAAGACAATTTAGGAGATGTGTGTAGCTGAACATTTGCTGATGTAGCTATATTTAAATTAGCCAGTTATATTTAACCATCCTGGTAACCTCACCCATCTACTCCCACTGCAGTTATAATTTAAACTAGAAAAAGAGTCCTTTCCCCAAAATAGCTCAAAGGTGTAGGCAGAAGCTTTATTGACAAAAGATATTTTCTTGGTTCACCAACATCTATATTCAGGTTTTTCCTGATTAGCAATGCTGACTTAATGTTCTAAATGTGGACTCAGTTTAGTCTCCTGCTCTCTAATGTCATTGGCATAAAAACAGACTTGTTTTCCAAAACTATTTGCCACTTTCAGCTTTTGCTTATTAGCTAATTAGTTTGAGCTCTTGTTAATGGTCCCTGTGATAATGACAGAAAGAAAAGAAAACAGTAATCAAAGTCCAATGTACTGCTGAGGTGTGTGTGGCAGGCCAAGCCAATTAGGCAGATGCCTACACATTCCTCTCCTTCCTTTGCCTCCTCAGTAAACAACTTTCTCTTCTTGCTTTCTCTCCCAACTCTACCCGAAAATATGACTTGAATCTTTTCAAATGAAAACAAAATAATGAAGCAAGAAACACAGTAATACATCAATTGCCTCTTCTGGGAGAAACTCCCAAGTTCACCCAGTTCTCAGAAAGCATCTTCCATTTCCAATGTGTTCCCATTTCCAGGGGAGGTTATTTGATCTTCTTTACCTGTCCCTGACTGAAGGGTCCTGGTCTCTGCTCTGTCCCCCTGCTTCTCTGGCCCAAGGCAGAGCAAACTTCAGCCCAAATCAGATATTTATCTCATTTGTTTTTAAAGAACTGAGATGACGCTGCTTCCACAAATCCCAAAGGAGTCTAACTCGTTCTTCAGTATTCATACAATTTATAAATGCAATTATTCCTGAATCATGTCTAACCCAAATCTCCCTCCTGCTTTTCAAGTCTGCATTTTCCATTCCTAGCCTAATGAGAGACAAAAATTTGTCATATTTATTCAGATTTTCTTTCAGCAGAATTTGTCTATTCAAAGACTCATTTCAGACATCTCCTCCCTAAAATGACTCACTTCTTTCAGTCTCCTCCTTTTAGAATGTTTTCTTGCCCTCTTATCAGCTCATATCTTTGCTGAAACACAGACCTAAAACCAGATCCCAGTAATGTAGTGACACTTGCTGTCAAGAAATAGAATTAAAAAATGCTGTAGAATGTGTTAATAAATCCTGTTTTCCTTTTATTTTTGCTATGTATTGGTAGTTATGACTCATTTTCATAGGTTGTAAACCTGAAATCATTTTCAAAACTGAATGCACATTTCTTATCTGCTATCTATGAGGATGCTTTTTTCCAAGTGTAGCATTTATCCTTGTCTATTTTAAACCATTACAGGAATCATACTGAGTTCTAACCATGCCTTTCAAAGTGTTTTCAATCTCCTTTCAGCAGAATATTGTACAGTAAACAAACACCCTCTGTTGAGTTATCCAGGTCATTAATGAAAATTATAAACAGTATCTGCACAAGAGATCTGCAGCATCTTTAGCACATCCACCCTGTTTAGGAGCTCCAGAAAACATTTTCACCTTGTTTTGCCCACCACTGTCCAGGCACTTCCCCATGATCATATTTGCCTTCATTAATTATGAGAATCTATGGGCATAGGCCAGAATGGACACTTCAAAAGGGATACTCTGCCATGGAAGAAAGTTAATTTAAGTCAGCTCTGGATAGAACAATGCTCTAGGAATAGTCATCATGTCCAACCAAGTCACATCATGTTTCCTAACAGATGACTTTTAAACTCAAGGGAAGTAATTTAAAAAGAATCCCATACCACAGTAACATGTCTGGTCTGTGAGAACTTTGATATCTCAGTAAAGATTGTAGATGCTGCACTGCAGTCAGGTTGGCCCCTGGATTTCTGAAAGCACTGCTGAGGAACAGGAATCAGAGCCTGGGTTTTGTGTGGTAACTACTCAAAGACTGGTATAATTCATTAGATACAATATATGTTATAAAAACACCAAACTAGTTTTCATTAAAGTACACAGCATCTCCCATTTCAATGTAAGCATATGAGGACAGAAACAGAGGCAGGTAAAGGACTGGCTGGAAGAACAGGTCATTGGAGCACCAAAACCTTCTGTGGCAGGAGAAAACTGACACCAGCAGAAATAACATGTACAGAGCTGCTGACTCAGAAAGGGTTGTGAACTTCAGTTAAAAATTCAGTGGCAGGAAGCAGGAAATAGTGAGGCAACTAAAATTTTCACAGTATTTATGCCAACAGAAGTCTGATTCACTTCTCCCTTGACTTCAATGGCTGAGGCAACATCTGCCACAAGCGAAGCCCAACATGATTTCAGTTGTACCCAAGTCATAAGAAGTGTTTGTGGGGCTGGTTTGTGAAAGGTATCTTTGGACAAATGTAGAAAGAAATTGCTAATTATAGATCCCTGTATATATAGCTGAAGTATATATAATTGAAATATCACCAAACTACAACAATCCCTGTGCTAACTGTATCCAGTGCTACTTTGCTGTCACTTTTAAAAGAATAAGGAAACAAAAAATAAGTTACACCATTATATACAGTAGTGGTATTATTGTACCTCAGTCTTCTGACTAGAACTGTTAATGTCTTTCATAGCTCATGGGCCTAAATTCTTTTAGGAGTGCAGTATCAAATGGGACGAAAATAAGATTAGAGAAATCTTTTATTTCCTATTGACTTTGTCTAAAAATAAAGATCCCCATTTGAATGATAGACTTCCTTCCCTTTTAATAAGTCACAACACTCACAGATTAGTTCAGTGGTGAATAAGAAGAGAGCAACATATTTTAATTAAAACTGCATTTATAAACCGTCTTACATAAGGAGTGTTTGAAATGCATTACTTGTATTTATACATGACACTTCTTAATGCAAAATCCTTTGTTTTTATGAGAAACAGAAACTGCTCTTTCTGATAAATATCCAATTTTATCAATAAGAGGAGCAGTGCAGCCCACAGCTCCAGTTCAGCTGTAACCATAGTAACTTCAAATAGGGAAGAGCCTTGTGATTGCCAATGTGACCAAAGGTAGGGGAGTTCATATAGCTCAGAAACAGCTCAAGGTAAATCCTCCAATCCTTCAATCACAGGTAAAACCTGTGAAGGTAAATCAGCTTTCTATATCTGAAATGTCAAAAAGTAGAAAAAAAAACCAACCCAAAAGGGAGGGCTCAGGGCATGTGGAATGGTGCTGCCCAGAAGGTGTTAATGGCAGCAGCCCTGGAGCCTGCCAGAGCTGAACTGTTTGTGTATTTCTGGTGGCTGGGGCACAGCTCCCACCTTTACATCCCCGTTTATGCAGATGAAACCAAAGAATATGATTTTCTTGACAATGTGATAAATTATGCCTATTGATCAGAATGAAGAAAAATGTAGATACTGGTGTCATTTTTTAAATCAAATGATAACGAAGGGATACTTAGGGAATTTTAAAATTCTGTTTCTTAAAATTTAACCTCACCTGAAGTCTGAAAATGAGAAACTTTCTCTACTGAAAATGATAATTTATTGGAAGGACATGTTCTCTGTAAGACAAATTATTTGGTGAAGAGTAACCTTGTTTTGTCCCTGAAGTTTCTAACTGTCCTTTCCAGAGACATGAGAGTTTCTTGAGGCATCACAAAGTATTGTTGATATTTAAGGATCACAGCCTATAATGCAAAACACAGTCCCAAGTATATCCAGTCATAAATTAATTTCTTAATCTTAGTTCAAGTGCTAGTTTTCTATGTAAGAGAACACACAGCATATAAGAATAATTCTTCTGAATTATTTTTATGCCAAAATATCTAGATTAAAAATCTTCAGATAAACTTCAGAATGAAAACCTACAGAGAGTGCTGTGACATTATTTCCTTCTTAACAATACTAAAAATTTTACCTGACATACATTTTTTTACTGCCCTGATAGTAAAAGTCTTTAACACACAAACACTGCCAGTCATCTTTACTGTCACAAATAAGGGGCTCAATCAAACCAACTTCTGTCAGGTCAACAGATCAGTTTTTAGCATCTTTTGATACTTAATTGCTTTCCATAGCCAAGGGAAATTAAATCTCTTTTTGAAATGAGTTTATAATCCTACA
Organism: Cisticola juncidis; assembly: GCA_013400215.1. Taxonomy (NCBI): domain Eukaryota; kingdom Metazoa; phylum Chordata; class Aves; order Passeriformes; family Cisticolidae; genus Cisticola; species Cisticola juncidis. Next base: position 4,431,006 of record VXBR01010920.1, read on the forward strand.
CAGTGAAGAATTAAATGAAAAATCATGCAGCAAATCTGACAGGAATTTATTATTTCATCTTAAGACTAATTTATTGTCGATAACACTAACAACATTTTACTACAGATTTCTTTAAAAAACCCCAAATGAACCCTTGCTATCACAGATAAAATCTTTATACTGATTATTTTATGCCCTAATATGTACCAGTCTTCTAGGGAACCATACTTTAACAGATTTTGGAATGCCAGTGAGTTTTTTACATGCTTGAAATTATAATTCACTTGCAAGTCCTAAAACACAATGAAAGATTTTCAGCAGTGTCGACCATTTAATTAATAAAAAACTTAATTCAAAATTCTCTTAAGTCTTTGAGGGGTTGAAATAGATGGAAAAGATCAGTGAACACATGAAACAACTTAGAATATTGTGAATTGATAGCAGAGGGAGCAAGACTGAGCATTAAAAAACTCTTGGATGTGCACAGACACTACATAAGCAGAGAAGTAATTAGAAACAATATTAATCAATGACAGTTTGTGAGACTAAAAATAATTTTCTCAACTTCAGCTTCAGTTTTTAAGCCTGTCTAAAACTCTGGGAAAAGTAATCCTTGTAACTTATTCCTTACAGTGCAAGTGAAGCTTCTGTTTTGTTGATTTTTCCCCCCTTTGATTGTTCCAGATTAATCAGTGGTGATTTAATACTCTTATAATCCAAATCAGTGCATTTGTCTTATACATTAGTTGTCATAAGTCAACATTTGTGAAACTAAATAGTCTTGGATTGGAAAATGGGAAAAGAAACTAAGCCAGCTGCAAAGCCCTATTCATAGCACTGTCAAGAAATATACTTGGAAATTGTAAGGAGACTTTTATTCCATAAGCAGTTTATTTTCCTAGGTTTTCCTTGTGCTTCCAACTTCTGTGTTTTTCTCTTGTTCTGAGGATAGGCTTTAATAATGTGCTGAATCTTATTAATATAGCTGGGTGATGTAAGAAGTGGCAGCATATTGGATGTGTGGATTAATTTGAGAATAACAATTTGATGCAGCATTTACAGTAATCTTGCAACTGGTTTTGTGGAAATAAATTCTTTTATACCATACTTTTAAGCTGTCAGAATGCTAAATCACAAGCCCCAAATTTTTGTTAAATACTGAGACTTCATTTAAAGACTGGAAAAAAAATGTAGAACTGTAGAATTTCTTTTTCTCATTTCTTTTAAAAGGCAGGAGTTTGAAAGCTTTACTCCTGAGTCTCTCAGAGAAGCTTCTCAAGGGTAGTTTTTTAACACTAATGAAGCATTTTACATGCATCACAAAATGTGTTTTGTTCTGTCTCCTTTAACAGCTCAACTGAAAATTTTGCAGGAGTCCAATGCAGTCCTGCAGAATTTGTACTTTGTCTTAGTAGACAACCTCTAAAAGAAATCTGTTCACCTTCTCCTTTACTGTGTTCCCACAGCTGCAAATAGCAATACTTTTCTTTTAATATCTGGGTACTCTTAATGGCATTTTCAACACAACAAAACCTAGACAAATCCATGAAACCTAGGCTATCTTTGAGATTAGACTGTTTTAATTAGAAGGTTGGACTAGAAGACCTCCAGACATCCCTCGAAATCTAAGTGATTCTGTAATTCTGTGATTCCAAAATTGACTGATCCTGCTTCCCAGACTTTGCCATTTACTGTAACTTTGGGTTTTAAATCTCAAATCTGGAAATTCACGTCAATTTCTTTGTATCTGGTTTTTTAGAGTTGTGTTTATCATGAACACTTCATTGATATGGTATAAACAGTATTTATATTGCCAAATTTGAAAGCTCCATTCCCCATATCTTTACACTGGCTTAGGTCACATGTGGATTGTGATTATTATCTGTGAGTTCTCATATCAGCAAGCAACAGGTGGAGTCCTGAAGATCAGAGAACATTTTCCCCATCTTTTCAGCAACCTCAATTATAAAGTTTATGATCTCAGCCTAGGAAAACCAGCTACTAAAAAACCACAAGGGACCTCTGGAGCTGACTTTGATTGACTTCCAATTATCAGAATAGCAGATATTTAACAGCTAAGGAAAGAATAAAAACAAGAACAGAGACTTAGAACATTTCTATGGCATATACAGTTCTTATTTACTCTTCTGACTTTTGAAAAAGTAATTTGTTTGAAATGGTTACCTGGATCTGTGGCAGACATCAGTGATCCAAAAAATAAACAGTCAGTGAAGTGGAATTCCCATTGGTTTAATTGGCCAATATGTACCATGGCCTTCACAAAGCCATACATTATCAACCTGTCAGGGCAAAGATAAGACTGGTATTCAGACAGTATTAATTTACAGTAATTTACAGTATTAAACAGGTTCTTACTCTCTTCAGCTTCTTTCTAATGAATGTATCACATGAATACTGAACATAAACTGGTATCAGATAAAAATTCTGTTTCCTGTTCAACTGTCAAATATTGTATTGAAACATCAGAGACAATTCCAAATCAAAGGTTTTCTGGGTAATTGTCATCTGCTGTTAGCAGAGAACAATGGTTTGGGCTGTTTATTTTTCAAAAGGAAAGATGATGTAAGCTTAAGAAGACATTATTAAGACAAATTTGTCTAATGTAGAACATTTAAACAAAGGCAGTTCTACTGTCAGCTCTGTGGCTTGCTCTGTATTTCCAAGTGAATTATTTGATTCTATCAGCTTTCAAATGTTAGCAGCACTCAAAGTTCCACATAAGGTCTCTAAAAGGGCATATTTAACAACTCACAGTGACAGTGAGCCAACAAAGTCACACTTCAAAATGCACTGCTACAGCCTCACCAGCATCCCAGGAAATGTTATCACTGGTTTATGTAACCAGGCAGTGCTCTCTGAGATGTGCATTCCAATCAGAATTATTGGAAGAACTTGGAAAAAAGAGACTCAGTTGTTGTTAGAACCTGTTGCAGATTTTCCTAATATTATTCATGTTCAGCCCAGTTAATCCATTGCATTCAGTGCCTGTTCCATAAACACACAAACTGACAACTGTGCTCTTCTAACTCCAGACTCTAAACCAATCATTTAAACAAGTTCTGTGCATGCCCATCCTGAGCTAGGCTTTGCCCTGAGCAATCCTCCTAAGGCGCTCCCGAAGTCACATAAACAGATCTGAGGGACAGATAAAGTGCAATTAACAAACAGCCTGCGAGTTAATTACAAATCAGTTCCAGATACCTCACCAAGCTCACTGTATGGCACAAGGAGAGAAGCAGAGAGGTCACCACAGCCCTCCCCAGTGGCCCTGAGTATTTGTGTACATATTTACAGAAGCTCTGCAGCAAACAGGTCACCAGCAATTGCCCTCTAACCCTGCATCCAGCCCTGGGTCTCCCTGATTGATGAGCTCACTTTCTCTCCCTTCCCAAAGAATAACCACCCGAGACCTTGAAGTGAACTTAAGCCTTTTTCTCTCCAGTAAAATTTGTCAGCTTTAAGCAATGAGTCCTTCAAAACCTGACTGTGGTGCTGCTCTCCCAGTTTTCAATTGTATCCAAAGCCACAGTAATGGAAGTGAGCACAGCCATGTCTTTTAGAAATAACTGCAGAAACCCACTTGCAGGTTTGACCGGAGATACTCTTCTCCCTCACTTTAAAAATATTTTAAAATCTTAAATAAAACTAAATTCTAACTATCTGGCAAATTTAGTAATGATAATTCTACATATGGAAAAGCTGGATCCCAGCTGGATACCTGAGCTCCCAATGGTAGTGGAATTACACATCCTCCAGTAATGCCCAACAATTCAGATGTTCTTGATGAAAACCCAACAAGGAAAGCACACCCCAAAGACAGCAAGACATTAATCCCAAGGAAATGTTCTTCACTGATGGTATTACTGCTATTATAAAGTAGAATTGGAAAAAAAATTTGATTTTTAGGGCTGCTCTCATTTAATTTGATACATTTAGTATATTTAGCAAGTTTACACCAAATTTCAGTAAATCTGATTGCTTTACTAATAAGATATCCATTTAATATATATCAAAAATGTATTAAATGTCTATTATTAAGTTGTAAATAAATCAAAGCACCAGTGACTCTGAATTTCCTGCAGAATGTTCCTGCCCCAGGGGAACACGTTCCCACCCAGTGCTCACTGCTGACACAGAGCAGGCTGCTGACACCAGTGGAGTTACCACTGAATCTCTTGAGTAGAACACTTCTGTTTCCAATTCCCGTCTGCAAAACTATATTTTTTACTTTACTCATAGAGAATGCTAAATTTTATTTTGAATTATTTTAGAATTTCAGAATTGACATCTTCAGGGCAGTATAAAGGAAACAGAACTTTCAGAACAGAGTGGCAAATCAGTCTAACACTAATTTTCAATGTGGCTTTGAAAATCTTAATTTAAAAATAATACTGCAAAATAATTTTATTTTATATACTTTTTGAAGACATTTTTTTAATCTGTATTGCAAACACCTTGGTTATGTTGTTGCCTTTTAAACTGTGGGATCTTTATATCTGTGTTCTAAATGTTTGTTATCTTATAATTTTATAGAATAAGAGCTGTTCTCTGTATAAACCTGGATTTTGCATTGATACTGTGACCTGTGCATCATTTAGAACACAGTATTCACCACAGGAGATAGTGTCCCTTCATTTTCCCCAAATGAAGCAGTGAGAAGTATTCTGTGGAGCAAAAAGAGTGAGGCACAGAGCTGGGCAAGGACTCAGGACAGGAGGCTTCTGTTGACAATCTGAGTGCTCAGAGCTGCTGCCAGGTCCCTACTGCACTTTCACCCACAAAGCCTCTTAACTCCCAAGAGGTTTTTTGGGGTGGTTTGTCCAGCACTGTGAATTGCATGTCCTGGCTGTCCAGACATCCTCTGGGATTCCAAACAGAGGAATGACCTGTCAGAACTGCAGAGAGATCCTGACCCTCACAGCCCAGAGCTGCAGGAAACAGAGGTGCCTCCACTTTGCAGCCCCTTTCCACTCTACTCTGATAGAGCAGGACATGAGCCTCTGATCCAAAACCTTGCTTTACCCCACTGTCCATTTTTCCTAGACCCCAAACTCGGGTCCCAGCTCCCACCAGCTCTCAATAAGCCATTATTCATTAAATCAGGCAGGAATGTGCACGGATGTGGAAGTGGGATGTGCTGCCAGGGGTGTGGGTCCTGCCCTGGCTGATGGAAGTCTGACCTTAAGCCCACGATTTGAAGTCAAATTCTTTTCCCTCTGCCCCTCCAACTCTGTGAGGGTGTCTTGAAGCTATGAATTCTGCTGGGTGACAGTGTCCCAAACAATGCCATGTTTTTGCATGTCTCTTCTAGAAGCTACATAGAATCAGTACAGAGCAGGGAGTTGACTTGGAATTGTCCTAACTCTTCATCAGCTTCTTTTTGTCACTAATAAATCTCCCAAATCAGCAATTTATTTGTGTGGTCAGAAAGTAGATGATTAGAAACATTATACTCGAGAAACAAATTGCAGCTAAATTGATCAGTAATTAAAAGTGGCTGAAAACTTCTCAGCTGGACTAAGTGATGGGATTGGTTCTTGAAAAATGTTTGTGAGTAACTGATTTGTCATAGTTTGGAACATTAATAAAGTAAGAAATCAGAAGAATAAAATGCAGATTAGTTTTGCTGCAGGAGACCTGACATTTTCTACACCCCAAATTTTTTTTAAAGTCTGGGGAGGGGCCCATCAAGCTAGAGTAAGTATTTTACCCCTTCAGCAGGAAAAGAGAAAAACAGTGTGTAATGAAACACAAGAGAATTCAGAATTTTCCAGATTACGCAAGTCTGGCACTTACAGAGAGCCTCATCACTAAAAAACACTGCACAGAATGCTGTCATTACACACTAGAGGAGACACCACATAAATATTTGACTTGCTGAAGTAAGAATCTTCTGGGAAACTGAACTTTAACTACAACAATTTCCAGTATGAACCAGCAAGTGAACCACACAAACCACGCAAAACCTCAGCACAACAACACAAAAAACCCCTTTAAACTGACAAAACTAACAAAAACAAAAGTAAATAACAGACTCTGAAGAATCAGAACAAAAACTGCTCAAGGCTTTAATTATTCTGAGCACTGGGTTGTCCTTAGATTTTTGAGGCCAGACTGAATTTTGAAGCTTGTTGGTGTAATAAAGGGGGATGAAGAGCCCAGTTTTTTACTACCACAGATCTGCTGTGCATTGAGGAAAGGAGTTTGGAAAGCACACAGGCTGTGTGTACTGCTGGAAGGTTCCCCGAGTTTGTTTATAAAGCTGCTCTCTAGGAAGGCTACTCTGGCACTGGGACATCCGTGAACCAGCTGCTGTTTTCATGTAGAGGGAAAAAAAAAGAGAGCCATCTCCTAAAGCCTTTAAGGAGTAATTACTACACACAAAACTTTCTAAATGCTCAGGAAGAGCTTTAGATGTAGCTCAACAGAGGCTTTTTTTTTCCTCAGTATTTTCCCTTAGCAGCATCTGGTTTTAAGGGATCTGAAAAGAGAGAGGAAAATTGCTCTGGGGGTTTTTGGGAAGCTCTTGTCAGAAATCTCTCAATAGCAAAACGTCTCTTCAGCACACTGCTAACAAAAGAGAGATCCTTGGAGTTTTAGAGCAAGTGGGGTGTGTCTGATGCCGAACGGGGAGGCTGCAGGAAAGATGCAAAGGACAGAAGCAGTGCAAGAAGTCACAAACAGGATCAGACCAGAGTGGGAAGGGAAAAGATACCAGAGGCTTCAAGAGAGGGAGGCTGAAAGCCTGGCAAGGGTTTTAGTCCTGTGGGTGGCTGAGAAAGGCCGTGTCAGGAACACGCAGTGAGGGCAGCAGCCAGCAAGGGGAAAACAGCCCTGACAGAAGTGCTGGGAATGTGGGACAGCAGGGCCACCAGAGCTCCCAGAGCAGCTCTGAGGCACCAGCAGTGCACACAGGGCACAGGGGCACAGTGCACAAGGTACCTGAGGAACGTGTGAGATGAGACAAATGCAAAGTGAAAAAATAGATCCTTCAAATCCCTTGTGGGAAAAGTGCTCCTCAGTGGTGTAGTCAGGCAAGAAATCTGTGCTGAGCTAAAAATCCCAGCACATCTCCAGCTTGCAGGACCTGGCATCACAGCACCTATCCCTCTGTAACAGAGCAAACTGAAAAAAATATGGCAATAAATACATATTGGCCAGTCAGTTTATAGACTACTGCTTCTTTGAAAACTAACTGCATCCACTCATGCAAACTAAAATGGGAAAACCAACCAGTTCTAAAGGAATCGACCCTTAGTTTAAAGCTCTAGGGAGCATGAATGGAATGTAACAGAACCTGCTAAGTGAAGATCTAAAGCACACACACATGCCCTGTGTCCTCAATACAGATAGCCCCATCCTGCCTGATGATTTTATCAACAGTTGTATTTTCTTCAGCTTTGTTATTCATTGCATTATCACTGCTGAATCTCACTATGGATCTTTATTGTGTTAAAGGTTTTGAAAGCATAATTCCAGATTTAAAGTGTTTGTGCAGTTTTGCTGGAAGGGACTTGCAATTTAAATCTTTCTTGCCAAATACGTTTTCTAGTCTGCAGAGAATTTTTTATCTCATAGTCTAACTCCCTAAAGAATCTTACCCTATCTAGACATGATTATCTTGTAGCTTGAAGCCAGCTGAACATGGCTACAGATTGTAATCATGCAAGTAAAAGATGAAAAAATTTTCTTCCTTCACATGTCTTCTTTTTCACAAGGAGTAGTGATATTAATAAACCAAAATAGGGAAAGGGGATGATTTTATTCTTGCTTGTTTATGAAGTAACACAGTGATTGTCTGATACCATAATAGAAATAAAGAAGTCACTTGTCAAAATTTAAAATATATGTTGAAAAATACAAATAGTAGAGATGAAAGTTAAAAACTCATTCCTTTATTTTGATCTTTCTATTTCTACCATACCAGTATATTTCTAAAACTTTTTCCACACAGTAGAATTCTTCACATCAAATGTTCTGGCCACAGTGATCCATTATTTCAAATTGCTCTATGTGCTGCTATTACTTCCTTCTTTTAGTCCTCTTTTAAATCAGTTTTGTCACCAGAAAGGGCACTATCATGGGCTTTTCTCCAAAATACCATTTTTCACTAATCAAAGCAGGAGAAAACCCCACTGAAGTGTGTCAGGTAACAATAAAGCAATAGCAACATTACCTGGAGTTATTCTGTGTAAATCACACAAGAAGAAAACCCCTCTGGCTACAGAAATAACAGAGATCAGAAAAGAACCTGACTTTACAAATTCACTGGGTCTCCAGTTACCTGGGGCACAGCAACTGTCCAGCAGCTGAGGTACCCAGCTTTAAATCTCACAGAGCTTCATCCCAGCAGCTGTGACACAGCTCCAGCAGCACTGACATCACAAGTACCCATGAGCATGAGAAATACCCATGAGCATGAGAACCACCCAGCTTTAAATCTCACAGAGCTTCATCCCAGCAGCTGTGACACAGCTCCAGCAGCACTGCTCTGCTCCAGGGATGTGCAAAGGGCTTGGCTTCCCCCCACCAGCAAGAGAAAAGATCATGTTCTGTTTGCTTTTCACATCAGATGTTGGGATGGGAAGGCTAAATGGAGAGAAACCCACTTTACACCTCAGAGACAGGGAAGGAAGGGCTGTGTTTCACTGACCTTAGGCCCACAGGTGCCCTCACTGCTCAGACAGTCCTGTGCTAGTGGAGTTTGGGGAAAGTGAAGGCTGTTCAGAGTTATTCAATCAGGCAAACAGGTATTGAATGTAAATAAAAAATCCAGCCCATGTTTCCACATCGGTCAATTTGGGGCCACTGGTAACAGAAAAAGTGAAGAGATCTGAAAGAAGCTTCAAAATTGCAGGGCTGTCATGCCTGTGTTTTCACTTGAGGGAAGGCCAACCAAATTTGTGTTTGAGGCTTTAGGACTGGCTAAACAAGCTTATGCAGAAGGCCCGAGTGCTCAGAAAACCTCAGTGACTGAGGCTTTGCTTAACTAAAAATATCCTCCTATGGATTTGTCCTCATGAAAGTAAAGAATATAATAAACAGACATGTCAGTATGAATTTTAGTTTGGTTAGTCTTCTGTTGTACATTCAGCCATAGGAAATATCTATTGAAATATAGAGATGCTTTTCTTTAAAATGGAAAAAACCATTTTTGCCCAGGTTCAAAATTTCAAGATACAATTGTAGATATTGCTGGTAAATGGTAACAATGTGGCAAAAGTAAGGAGTGAAAAAAGGGGGTAGGGCGTGAACACACATGAGATGAAAGTTAGTTGAGGTCACCAATCTTCACTGGAAACTGTCAATAAATGGTATTTATTTATTTATTTTTAATATCTGTTTTTTCAGAGTGGCTTTTAAATACCCCTTACTGTATTAGAGTTTTATAACACTTTGCCTCACAGGCATGCAAACCAATTCACCACCAGTCATGACTGCACACTATAATTTAATGTACTTTTAATATTTCTCTAATGAGTATGACACAGCTTCAGCATCCCTGTGCTCCTGAGCTCCACTTAAATTAGAGCCATTGCACATTATACACATAACAACCTGAACCTCTGCAATGAAAAACCTGCACTTGATCTCACAGTGCTGAGTAAAATGTAATAATTACTTGGGTAAATAAACCATGAAACACTGTCAACTGTACTGTGTCCAAATCATAGTGCTACTTAGTATTTTATTGCACTACACAAATTTAAACATTACCTCAAGATTTACTTTACTCAGTGTTATAAATTGAGAGAACCTTCAAAAAGGTGATGAATTACTGACAGTCTTACAAAGATGCCTTGAGACAGATATCCTCATGACAGTAAAAATTAAATCTAGAAAAAGAAGACATAAGATTTTCCAGATACAATAAAGAAATTTATTCTAGAGATTCCTAAATCACTGTTGTGAAGTTGGTGGCATTCTAAAAAAAATAGTAGTGAGACCGAGAGACTTTCATTATGAAAAGAGAAGGACTGAAAATACCCAGTTTACAGAGAGAAAATGAGACAGTGATTGTATTATCCACACGAGTTCAATGTAATCAGATGTCAGTAACTCAGAGCTCTCACATTACACAGCTGCTGTCTCACCCTGAACACACAAAGTCAGTCAGGGGTCAGGAAATTGGGTTCACTGCTTAATTGGCTCATCCAGTCAGTCAGCAATGAATCCACTTCACCAACGAGATACTTCAATGATTACCATAATTCTAACAATCATAACATGCAAGGTTCTTTCTTTACCTCCAAGGAGTCAATATTCTGAAGAATTTAGTCTGGTCTAAATAGTTAGAGGTTCTGTAAGTTCAAGAAAACTTGTTGCAGCTCATAAAATTGTCTCCAGTATGAGAAGTTTCTCTCTAGTTCTCAGCTGAGTGGGTGCTTTGTATTCTGAAATGTTAAGGCCCCTAATCCCATCCCATTATCTATATAAATGTCTGACTTTAATATTAAAGACTCTGCTAAATCCATGGCTTTAACCACATCTGATAGCATTTAAGTGTTTCAGATTAGCTATGGACCCAGAACAAAACTTTGAATCTGTTTTCTTCACCTTGGAAGCTTCAAATGTGCCAAAATTTAATATCACTGTGTATCACCTTATTATTACATTGACAGAAGGATATATGAGGATAATTTTGTCTTTTCAACCTCAAGAACATTCCACATGAGAAAAAACTTCTGAGTTTTCTTCAGAACTTCATATGAGACAAAAATCCAACTTTCAGAAACAGTTCTCAGGACAGTCAAGAATGTTAGTGTAGAAGACCTGTCTGTGAAAAGTCCTTAGACCTCTCAAATCTGAGTGATTAAAGGAAAAAAACTCAAGTCTGATTCAGCAGAAATTCAGAAGAAAAGTATTTTGAGTCAAGAAAATAGAGAGCAAATAATGTTTTGAACTTCCTCTCCAGGTATAGAAACTTTGCTGGATCCTAACTTGCTATCAATCTATGTTAAAGGCAGACTCATGCTTCTGGTTATTATTCATGCTGAACTAATTAATGAATAATTCATCTCTTCTCTAAATTTCAGAATGAACTCCTCCAAAGATTCTGAAACAGTGACACTTTTGCCCCACATTTGAAACTACAGTGTAAATATTGAATTTAACATATAAACCAAGAAAATATTTTCATTTAGTATTTCATATCAAAATACATAAACCCTGTGATCTCATTTGCAAGGAATTTCTACAATAAGTTTTCACTGCAGCACCTGATGTTTGCTTTAAATTAGCTTGTATTATCATTAAAAGGTAATTAGGATTAGTTTGTGATTCCAGAATAATGTAAATTAGATTAGAGAATAACCTGCTGTAAAATAGGGCATGAAATGAACTATAAAGAAAAATGTTTGAAACAGTTTTAGCATTTTTATTGGATTAGTTCAGTCAAACAGTGGTACAAGTAGCTCAAGAACAAAGAAAAGAGGAATTCATACCTGCATTCTAAATGAAGATTGCCAGGTACCATTGACAGGCATTGAAGTTAGTACAGTTTTCAAATGTAAAATTTATTGTTTGATGAAAAATTTAAATGTGTTTAATACAGACAGGGAAATTGCCAAAGCTTGAGAATTTCCAGGCACTTGCCCAGGCTTGGTTCAGTCTCCCTTAGGAACAGGGGACATTTTGGAACATAAACCAACTTTAAAATACCAAAGTTCCACACCTCTAAATTAGGGTGTGGTCACATCTTAGGATATGGATCAGTCTTGTGCCTTAGTAACTGAAATCTAAAATTTAGACCTCTGAAAGTGTGAGAATTTCTACAAGTGTGTATAGACAGGAAGAGAAACACATCCAACCTTTATCAAACATTTCAAGTTTGGGTTTATTTTTAAACAGAATCCTTGCTCTGATGAACAAAGATGGAGGAGAATGATAAAATTCTTGTGCCCAGGCTAGCTCCTGTTTCTAGGGATATAGGAGTATTCATGTGCAGTGATGCTCACTGGTCAAGTGAAAAGTTAACTGATGCACAGGCATGCAGAGAGGCCTAAAGTGACATGAAACTACTGTGAGGAACTTTCAGAATCAGGAACCTTTCAAGCTAATGTACAACTTCTCAGGGTGAAAGTATTTGTGTGATATGGTTTAGAATGAATCAGCAGAACATGAGCTTCAAAACACTTAACCTGTGGTAGGCAGGTTATCTCCCATTTTTACAGTTATCCTTGACTGGCGTGCTGGATAGAAATGGTTTTTAATGCATTAAATACAGCAGCAGGGTCCCCAGAAGCCTACCATTGTGCTACTGTATTTTTATTTTAAACACTCTGGTTTAATAAGTTTGTGGCTTGTGAAGTTGCAATAATGAGTGTGACAAGTATCAGTGTCCTGCAGAGGAGGGGTCTCCTGTCTTGGGGGAGCTGCCTCTTCCCCACCAGACTCTGCTCCTGCATCACATGGGTTCTGTGCCAGCAGAACACAAATATTTCAGTCAGCTCCTTCCCACTGTGGTGCTGGTTCTCCTCCATAGCACACACACATTTCTTCACTGTAGTTTTGTTATTTTTATATCAAAGTGCATCAAATATGTATCTGTCCTTTAATTATGACTAATTATAATAATGAGAATGATGTGCAGAAGATTTGATGTTTTCCTCTGATACCTCAAAATGTGTATAGCAAAGACCTGGGCAGCTCTGGGAATGGGGGAAGAGTGAATTTGGGCAACAAGAGGGAAGTGAGACAACTGAATGATTCTGTGTTCCCTGCCAGCCTAGTGCTTGCTCCTCAGGCAGCCTCAGGGTTTATGCCAGTGACTGGCCTAAAAGGTCCCAAAAATTTCTGCCACATTGATTGCCAAAAATATCTACCTTCAGCCTCAGGAGGTGCAGCATTTTCACAGTAAACCCCCTGGGGCAAAGACTCATAATAACCAAACACATGGAGTGTTAGGCAATTGCTGTTTGTGGAGAATGTGAGGGTGGGACAAGAGGAGTCCTTCCCTAATCCTCTGCTTTTCAGGATGTTGTGAGCAACTTGACAAGTTCAAGGTAGTGAAAATGAATGAATGAAAACGCCAATGAAAACATCCTGTCCTCGCTACCAAGAGGGTTCTAGATATTCAGGGTGCAAGCTGCTTTCTGTCAGATCTGGACATACCAGGGGGATCCTCACAGGCTTTAGCCACATTAAAAAACACTTTGTGGAATTCTTTTTTTCCTTTTACTACAGTTCACACTGCACAAAGCCCACCCACACAGCAGCACGAGTATGTCCTGTGGCTCTGTCCTGTATCCATGCTCCTCACTGTCAACAGCCAAGGACAGACCCCACTTAAGCTTAGGAATTGCCAAAACATTTGGTTAGTTACTGCTAGCAGAAGGCAGTAGATGGAAGTTATTTTTATTCCTTCTGAGACTTAGGATATAAACCTATAGGATCCTGTAGGATATATGATTGAACCTCTAGCATGAATCTACAGATGTGTCAAGATCTACTTCGTTCCCTGTCCAGGTTTTCATTTCCTTTCCCCTGAAGCCAGAACAACCTTCTAAATAAATGTATTTTATTTTTCTAGCACTGGGATCTGATAAGGACTTACACAGGCACAAGTTAGATGTATAAAAGAGAATTTTACCACAGCCCCTCTGAACAGTTTGTGGAAGCAACATCTCCAGGACAGATTGGTTTGGGGCATCTCTTGGAGGTCACTTCTGTAACTAAGGAGTGCACATGCCCAGTTACAGGACACAATGTTCCCACTACAGGGTCTTTCATGATTGCTGTGTCTCATTTAGTAAACAAAGTTTCCCATTCTACAGGATGAGGGTTGACAATCTTTAAAATCCAAAGCTACTGCTGGAGCTTTTTGTTAAAATGATTAAATGGAAAATTGCCATAATGTTTCCTGTGTGAGGCGAAAGAATGGTAATTAAATTCATTAAATGGAAATGCAGTTGTGGGGTACTGGCTGCTTTCTCATGGAAAAAATTACTTTGTAAATATATGAAAAATGAATGGTTTTGATGAGAAAAGATTGAGATATTTGTTTAAATTATTTTGACTTTGAAACAGTACTAACAGTGGCAGTGGATTACAGGAGAGGAAATTCTTAAATGTGTATGCAAAAACGTGATGGGACAAATGATTTTTATCTGACTCACGTGCACTACAGATACAATTAAATAGAAGTGTGAATAAAACAAAAATACGGGATTGCAACACTTCTGTGCTGGGTGATTGAAACTAAGCAGCTATATCAGTCCTGAGAACTGCATACTAAGCTTAAACTCTCCTTAAATTTCCAGAGTTTGTGAAGGCAGAATAAAACTACTGATTAGAAGAAAATCAGGTGCAAGTCATTGGGATTCAGGACAAATATACAAATATGTGTCAGGCTGTGCAGCCACGCTTGCATCAGGATGTAGCAGAGGCTCGATAGTGCTTATCACTCTGATAAAGCATGCAGAACAGGGAATGAGAAACAGTTCCAGCCAAAACTGCTGGGGAAGCCTGGTGAGGAAAATGCAATGCAATTATTAAGGCTAGCATGGACATTGGGGTAAATGTTACTATTCCTGCAAAGGTGTGTGAGGGGATCTTTGCACACCCATCATTTAGGGTTTTACAGGTCTAGAAACACAAAGACCTTTGCCTGTTATGCTGGCAGGATTCTGTCAGAGGCCCAGTTCCTGAAGCACTGACAGGCACTGCTCTATTGTTTCCTACACACCAGCAGTGCCTTCAAAACTCCTCACCCAGCCCTTGGTGATGTGGGCCAGGGCAGGGGTGAAAGTGGCTTTGCAGTAATGCACTGCAATCAGACACAGATTTGACAAGAGGCTGGAAAACATTTTTCCAGCAATAGGACTGATTAGGCATTCACAGCTAGAGCTGAAGCCCTGTAGAAATGCAAATAGATTTGTTCTCCATAATGCCAGCAATTACTGCTTTGCTTCATCCTATAGCTGGATCAAAGCAGAGAGAAAAGGACTGACATTTCTGCACACTAGAATTGCTCCTTCATTCTTCTCGTGCTCCCAGGTTTTTAGGTATACTGGACAAAGCACCCAAGAATGAACTGCAAAGTCTTTTAGGGGTAGAATAATGAGCTCTACAGTCTAATAGCTCTTTTACTGCTCTAATTTCTATGCCTCTGTGATCTACTCCTTCATTTCATCACTTCAAAGATCAGAGAAGGATTATATTCTTAAATGAGCAAGACTGGAGTACATTCCCTCATTGGGAGGACACCGAGACAAATTAACTGATACTACACCACTGAGCATGGCTTACCACGAACTACAGTAACTTCTGGGATTGATTTTGTACAGCAGCTGTAGCCAAATTTGTTTAACACTGTACTGGGTTTGGGTTTTGACCGTGAGGGGGCTAAAGGGGTGGCTTAAAGGGGTGGTTGCTGTGAGAAGCTGCTGGAAGCTTCTCCTGTCTCAAATATCCAGTCTCAAATTAATTTCATAGAGTGTTAGGACTTCTGAAGGATAAAAAAATGGTCCAGGGGTTTCATTTACATTCACTGAAGCTTGAGTCTATTCGGTGGCACAGAAAGCAGAACTGCCTGCAACACCTTGCTAGGAGAAAAAGCACAGATGAAAGGAGGAATCACAGAATTGAGGATTTTACATTTCCATCGCACTTTGATGTTCGGCTCTCGCTCTCCTCCCTCCCTGAAGCAAGCTAACACCACCCCGTGTGACTGCAGCCTTCTAAGTGCTTGAGCCTGCCTCCAGGCATTCTCCTCCCAGTCCTCCTTGCCACGTTTGAAAGATCTTCTGCCTCCCCAGCATCTGCTCGTGAGTGATGAGCGCTAAAGGGAGAGCAAGGGCATCCCAGCGGCGATTTTATCAACTGGAAATCACACATGAGGCTTCAAAATGGGCCAGCAAGAGGAAATTAGGAATGGGTTAGAATACAACGATCAAACAGATCAAAGAAGTGCGAGAAAGCAACTCAGACCTCTTTTTGGAGGCAGAAAACCCTGCAGGAAAGGAAGCATGGAGGCACAGATACCTCAGCACAGCAGCTTGGCACTGCACTGTTACACATTCCCTGGAGATAGCACTGCTTATATTGTATCACTGTGGCAAGGAAAAACATTCCAGCAGGGATATTTGCTGAATAGTACTGGAGTGTTTCCACCCCCAACATGTTTAAAACCCAGCAAATGATAAATAACAAGTCCTTAAACAAGATTTTTATTAAATTACACAGTTTGTATTCTTTGGATTGTTCAGCTTTTAGTTTGCATCTGGATCGTGTTTCCCAGTTTTTTGTCTTAATGAGGCACTAAAAAAATAATTTCATAGGATGTTTTTGTGCAACGAGAATATCCTCAAGAGTAGCAATATAATTAAAATATCAATGATAAGGAGGTGTGCAAATAAAGCCAGGTTTGATAACACAGAGGTGCGGCACTCCTCTGAAATGTGTTGCCAGGCTTCAGCCATCTGTCCTGACTGTTTCGGAAGGGTTTTGTCCTTGTAACACAATGGGGCTAGTCGCTGTTGAAAAGAGACATGCAGGCAGCTTGAATAATTAATTCTTTCAAAGCAGAAGCCACACAAGGGCCAGTAACGAACAGAGGAGGAAAACACAGAGTAGAAAAAGTTTTGAAGGGTGCGGCTAAGGACACCTTGTTTGCAGCCCATGAGGAGCTAACCTCAAGGTGGGGCATTTTTCTCTCCTTGGCAGAAAAACCCTCCTGAGACTCAGTAATCGGGGAATATTACCTGGGAAGCTTTGTGGAACTGTTTGTGCTTCATGGAGCATTTGAGGGCAGTTATTGGGAAATGTGTTAAACTGCCACCAGTACTCTGCTGAAGTGGAAGGAGTCTGCTTGGATGCGCCGCAGCTCCCAGGTCAGTTCAATGGAAGAACAGCCAGGTTTAGAGAATCTACGAGAAAAACTGAGGCACAGTGGAGAGATAATGGTGTTCCTTGACTACATGCATCACCACATGCTGTCAGACAGACTGCGGTGTGAGGGGCACCGAGGGAGTGCTTGGGGACACTTGTGACAGACTTTTCCCTAATTATATAAATTTCTTGTCTTAGTGGAATACCTGAACAGGACCCCCTACTGCCTGCCTGAGATCAGCTCCTGTTGCCCTACAGTAATATTAGTGTATTTAAGTCAGTCACTATATTGTTGATAGATAATTCTGGTTTTCAACTAAAATATATATATATATATACACATACACACACATATATGTGTGTGTATATATATATATATATATATGTATGTATGTATGCCACCCTTGCATATAGAAGAGTTATAAGTTATCTAGACCATCCATACTCTCTAAATAGAGAGTTTTGTAGGGAAAGGAAGCTACTTCATGTTACTGTATGTGTCTTGGCTCACTGGGAAAATACTACAAAATTTATGTGCTTACAATTACCATTAGATCCTAATTTTTGGCAGGTTTAACTACTACCTTCTCTTTCCATTTATTCTAAGTGAGTTGTGAGTCCGTGAATGTGCCAGTTTGATGGCCCCAAAGACAGAGAGTGTCTGTTTGCCTATAAAGGCAATATATTTACAACATTCACTTCCACAAACTGCTCCCGAAAGAGCGCTTCAGTGGCACACTTGAGGGGCTAACGAGAGGATCGGTAATGTAAAACCCCCGTCAACTTGCCAAGATTACTAATGAGGCTGCAATTTGCCAGCGAGAGGCTGCAGCTGTAATGGGGTTTGCAGTCTATTCCTTTCACTGGGAGGGCACTGTAACAACTCCTGCAGGCTTCTGAGTCACTCCCAGCCTTCCAAGTGTTCCCGCAAATTGTGTAACTTTGTTAGTGATGTCCTTAAACCGTTGTGTCACAACTCCAGTAACTAAGTCCCAACTTGTAAAACTACATGAAAACTTTTGAAAATCAGCCTGATTATTAACATTCCGATATTTTTATAGACTGGACAACAATTTTTGCTATGAAACTCTGCTGTATCCCTAAGACATACCTAGTTTTCTAATAGTTGTTCATCAGAATTGTTTCAATATTCAATAATACAATTGTTATCGTATTATTCAGAAGCCCTGGGTAGATGAGTGTTTGAAAACTGACAAGTCAAGGATGATGCTTGTTTAGGAACTTGTAGTAAACCCAGTACAATCCGTGCTCAAAGTCCGAGGAAAGAGAGGTGAGCCCTGGCTGCTGCAGACTTTGGGAACTGCTGTCACAGCATAAACAAGAGAGCGGGCGCTAGCCCCGCCTGATCGGGAACAGGAGTACATCCTGGACCGGGATGTCCCGGACTGGACCCCACGTGGCCTGGTGTCCTCAGGACCAGCCTAGAGAAGCCCTGAATAGAAGCCCGAGGCGTGAGATGAAGTTTTGCTCGCTCTGATCTGCAGCGCTTATGCATCCATCCATCATCCCGTCCGTCCATCCTCCCGTCCGTCATCCCGTCCGTCCATCATCCCGTCCGTCCATCCTCCCGTCCGTCCATCATCCCGTCCGTCATCCCGTCCGTCCATCATCCCGTCCGTCATCCCGTCCGTCCTCCCCTCGTTCCTGTCGTGCCCCGAGCCCGGCCCGGCAGAGTCTGGGCCGCGGGTGGAGCGCGGGCGTCACCTGCTGCCCACTGCGGGCACTGCGGGGATAAACCGGCTGTGATCGCCGCCTGCGATAAACCGGCTGGGACAAACCGGCTGGGATAAACCGGCTGGGACAAACCGGCTGGGATAAACCACCTGGGATAAACCGGCTGGGACAAACCGGCTGCGAGCAGTGCGGCACCGGGTCCTGCTGATAAACGCTTTGCCTGCCCCCCTCTCCCGGCATTTGTTCGTATTTTAAAGTACTCGGGGTGAGTTTTTTCTGCCCTCTCCGGAAGCAGAGCCACGGAAGGAGTTAGAACCGTACAGCCCCAGGCTGTGCTGCCCCCACACTGCGGTCAGCAGTAGAACGGGACCTGCAGAACCTGAGCGAGAGCAGAGGTGCGGCCCCTGCACCGCTCTGATGGCGATCGGACACCAATGATCCTCCGGCCGCAGCTGAGGGTGCTTTGGAAAGGTGCCACAGTGGGATTAGGGCAGGAAGGCGGATCCTGAGTATCCAGCCATCCTGGCTCCGGGGTAGTGCTCGCTGGTCTCTTCGAGGCTGTTCTCCCTTCCTGGTACCCGGATTTTTGAGCCACCGGAGCGGTGAGGGCAGAAGGAGCTTTTCAGAGCCGCGGCTGTGCTGCGGCCGGTGTAGCCCAGCCAGGGCAGGGCTGAGCTGTCCCGCAGCTCTCGCTGACACCGCTGGACAGTCACACCCTGTCAGCAAGTGCGCTTTTCCATATCTACAGGGAGATCAAGATCCTGCCTCCTAGAAATCAAGCCCAGCTCAAAAGGTATTTTAACACCTCTGAATGAGAAGGTCTGAGTAGCAGGCAGGTTAGACAGGGATTGTGTTGGCACAAACCATGGATTTCTGTGCGGGCCAGACAAGATAAGTTTCACAGGGAGATTACTGGAAGCTGGTTAAGTCACCCATCTCGGAAAGACCTGGAAGGGGGCCCAGCCTCCCTCCTGCCGGGCTCAGACAGCAATGAGCACTGGTTTGAAACCGAGCTGCACTCGGATCCTGATGCTGCTCCTCAGAGATGGACACCACGGCGCATTCAAACGTGACCAGCAGGCTCCACATAACCTGCTCCAGCTTTTGAAATAAGCCTGGTTTTTGTCAGGGGGTTGGACCTGAGGTCAATTCCATCCTAAATTATTTGTTGAGTGTGACAAAAGAGTGGTGAAGAGCAATCTCACTCTGAATGTTATTCACAGGGCAAGAAACTGAAACCAGCTGTATTGACATCCCCATGAACAACAGAGGGCAACTGCCGAAACCATGACATGATTTGCTAGAGAGAACAACTTAAGATAGATTTTCTTCTTTCTTACTTTCATTTTGTGATAGTTATTTTTTCATTGCGGTTGCATAAACACTCACTCTTTCCCCTCCTAAAATCAAATAAAGGGAGATCATTCACAGGGGACACACCTAATGTTTTCATGTGCAGTCCCACTTGTGTAAAATAAAACAGGCAAACAGAACTCTGAAAATAATTCCTATTCATGGGAAAATCAAATCTTTCCTTGTTTTCATCAATGAGTGGGTAGTAAGGGTGGAAGGAATGTGAGCAAATAAAAGAAGATTTGATTTTTCATTTTAACTCTGAAGAACAGCAACCCTCTCATACATCAGCAATGCTATGAAAAGGCATCACTGGTGCAGTCTCTGGGTCAGCCACTGTGCCTGTACCTGAAATTCTTGTTGCAGAGGTTTTGCTGTTAGTCATTGTCTTTTTGCAGATCAAGGTTTGTTTTTTTCTTTTTTTTTTAACCAGTGACATCATCCTGCTCAAAATTTTTGGCATGCACATAAAAACCAAATCAGAGATAAAAGCACCGTGCTCTCGATAATGGAGAGGTCAAAAAGGAGTGGCAATTGCGATCTTTTCACATTTCAATTTTGGTTGCTGCTAAGCTGCAGAGAGAGAGTGGTTAGCTGGGAGAAGTGCTGTTGTAAAGAGCAAGGAAGAGCCCAATCAGTGTATCACACAAAGGAAAGTGATTTTTTTTCCTTTTTAAGGTATGGAGCTGACTAAGAATTGAGGCTAATTAGCATTTTAAGAGCCATCTTCATGCATAAAGTCCTCGTTCCAGAAGGAAGTAAAATGATCCTAACTTTTTTTCAGAAAGACCTTTTTATTGCAGATTCCATGTTTCAACAAAAGGTGAGGAGAAAGACAAAGATCCTACAAGATAACTTGGATATGGGGTGATGGAGACCAAGACAATTGAATCAGAAAAAGGCAGAAAATTTAAAGTAGAAAAAGGCTGAAAGAGATGGACTAGGGGCAGCATATGTTCTGCTGAAGGGTTTGGTATTTACAGCAACACAGAATTTAGACTAATTTATGTTAGAAGGGACCAGAGGACATTTTTGGTCAAAATTCCTACTCAAAGCAGGGTCACCTGTGAGCTCAAACCAGAGTAGTTAGGGCTTTAGCCACTTTGACTTTCAAGGCAGCTGGTAAGACACTCTGCAAAAAAACCCCACAAAACCAAACAAAAACCACACAAACAATCTCTTCCTTCCAGGATAAGGTTTCTTCTTGGGAAATATCTGGACTTGAGTGTTTATCCTGTTTTGCAACCAAATGTCATTTGCATGTTTTTCAGAAGAGCGCATGATTGAAAATTTTTGATAGACTCCTGGAGAACCCGCTGGGTACCAAATACCAAATTAAACATCGTTTTTATTTTAGATGAAGCTCCTGCTATTCCAGGTTCTGTTTGTCTCTGCAGCTCCACACCTTTGGTGTTCCCTATCATACATTTCTTTCCTTAATATGCTGAGGCGTTCTTCTGGAAGATACAAATAATTACATCCTGCTGCTTGGCACATCTGTTTATGAAAAGAAAAACTCTTTTCTGCATGATCAGCTCTGCTGCAGTAAACAATGTCAGATGCTTATTGCGAAATAGCTGCAAATTCTGGCTGAACTTGCAGCAACACATCCTTGAAGGCATCAAAGTACTCTTGGAAGAACTTTCCACTCTGTGTGGGTGTCAGTGGTCTGGGAAACACTTATTTTATATCAATGTCTTGATTTAATCCAGCTTCTTATCCATAATTTCACGTCATACAAATAGAAAGTGCTTTTAAAAATACTTTTAACTTTTAGAGCTGCCAGAACTCTCTGAGTCATGGCTCTGAGGAAGCCTCTTCCCTCTTTACACCCTGTGCAGAATTCCCCAACCCAGGTATCTCACTGGGTGTATATTTTCAAACATCGCTAAACTGACACTTTACAAACCCATTTTGGATTCACCACACACCTTCGAACAAAAGTGAGAAGCAGCAACTACCCCTTGCAACTGCAGCTCTGAGTTGTAGGCAAAAGCTCCACAGACTGCAGGGGAATTAGCTCAGATTTGGATTGACCAAAGAATCAAAGATACTGCTTTGGGCAACTGAGCTGCACACTAACAACAAAACACCAGTTCTTTTCCTGCTGGGCCTCAGGGTTCTTCTATCTTTGGAGAAATCTGGAGAGTCTTAGCTTGATTTTTCAGCTAAATTACCTCTGTTGAGTTTCCTCAAATCAATGCAAAACTGGGGCAATACAGTCTCATGGCTGAAAGAAAATGCCTGCATTCACTCCAAGATGGGACATGGAAGCAGCCAGAACCTCAAAAAGGGGGACCAGCACAGGCACTGTACTCCTGCAAGTTATACAACATCCAATGAATGTTCTCTTGCTAGTCTTGTCTTTATTTCTACTCATAGGCTGAATATCTGGCTTCAAAAGATTTTAGAGGAATTATTGAAATCAGACATCTGATGTTCAGAGGTTTTACCACTGAGGAGGGCAAGTGGTCTATATATAATTTTTCCCTCTTTCTCCCTCAGTTAAGCACTAAGATACTTTAACACTCCCCCTCACCAGTTTCTGTTTGTACCAAAAATAAAGCTTTTATTCTTGCTTGTGGGGATGTTAAGGATTTGCTATTTACAAGTGGTGTGTGGAGGAAAGATGGACCTGAGGGTTTTTTAGGTGTTATTTGATGGAACATGCAGTACAAAACAGTATTTTAATTAGGAAAAAATATTACTTGTACATGAATTAGGCCTAAATTAATACAAAAGTTATCACCTGGAAAGCAAGAGCTTAGCTGGTGCAGCAGCAGATAATCTCTGTAAAGGTATTTTCTTAGTTTATGGAGAGCTCTGTAATAGAGAAGGTTTTGTTTTTTGTTACCCTTAACCTGGCCCCATTTTCCCTTGTAGAAATAGTTCCAAAATCCAGAAGAATCCCACAGCACCGCACTGTAAATTCAAGCCAAACAACATTTGGCTTTGCTCTGCTGGTGCACATAGCTACAAGTGTTTAATTTCCAAGCTGTAAAGTCTATCCACAGCCCTCCAGTGAGAAAGAACAGCCAGATTATAGCTCAGTACTGTTCCCTATCAGCAGACCCCATTAATATATTCCATTAGGCTTCTGGCAGAAAGTAATCAACACACCCAGAACCTCACTAAGCTCCCCTCCAGCCTTTGCCAAACAACCAAAATACTTCTGAAAATAAAAAACTATCCCCAGTCTCACAGAGCTCAGTAACCACAACTGCTGCCTGCTGAAGCTTTCGGGTTTGTGTCTCCCCAGTTTCAGAATCATCTTTGGACAGGTGTAACAATGACAGAGCTGAATCCCTGACTGCACACTCGTGTCAGGATCCATCTCACCCAGGTAAGCTGTGAAAAGGAAAGTCAAACGTTTCTTGCCAGTGCTGCATTTGAGCAGCACGATAATAATAACAATATTATTAATTCAGCCCAAGCCATCCTTCTTTAGAAGCCACAAAGAGGCACTGCTGTAACAGCAGAGTTAAGATTGAGGGAAAATAATCATGTGATGTGGAATCTTGATACCACAGACATTTGAATGGAGAATGTCTGCTTTCATAGAAAGTTATGATGGGATCATAATGGGATTAAAATAATGGGATTATAATCTCATGATCAACAAAAATATCTGGATTGGTATTTTATATTCTTGATACTACTTTCTTTTTTAAAAATTTTACTTATATATATCTGTGTACAGAAACAAAAAAAAGTTGTTCTGGTTTTGAAGCAAAACCATTTAACATTCAGTTTTTAAAAGAAAGACTTTAGAAAGTATATGCTAATTGTATTATATTAATTATATTTATTACACTGTATTATTAGTCTCAGAAGTTAGTGATCACATGGTGAGGAATGGCAAAGGAAAGGATTCTTGACTGCCTGTGAGAATCAAGTATGATGACTTATTCCTCACACTTGAATTTAAATGTCAGAAGAGACTTTGTCCAAACTTAGTCACTTCAGTTAAACACAGATGCACAAAAGAAATACTTTGATTCTGTGAGGGTTTTTTAATTAGAACTTGAATTTTGAGCACTGATTGCCATGAAGCAATCTGACATGGTTACTGTATCCGTGTGCTCACAGACTTACTGGAAAGAATCGAGCCAAACTAACCACCTGTGGCCCCTGCTGACATATGGAGAAATCCTGTCTCCCCAGGCAGAGAAAGCTGTGCAAACTGGGCACAATAAAAACACCAACATCTTTGCTCTTAAAGCAGGGGTCATCCTGGAATGAGTTTTCCTAACATAACTATTATCAGTTATTTGCATTTCGTAACTTCAGTTGCTCAAAACTACAATTACTCTACTTTTTCTCATCCAAACCTCATTTTTAATCTCAGTTTTATTCAAGCAAAATTCTCACCACAAGAGCAGTCACAAAGACAGATCAAACTTGGCCCACATTTTCTGTAAATACATTTCTTATTTGAGTTGTACACTCAGGGAACTTTAAATTCCAGAAAAATTTGGCCTTGCCAAACGAAATGTAGTAGACAGGCTGGAACAACGTGAGTAAGTGACTGCAAACATGTTGCATTCTGAATATTGAAAAAGTGGTTTTGGCATTGCAGTTCTCTTGGGAGAGAACCCAAGTGAAACCAAATAAAAAATCACAGATAAGACCAGCTTAATGACGCCAGTGCTCCCATGCATAGGCATCTTGGCCCTGGCTGCCACTGAAAATGCTGATCAAAGAAGCCAAAAGGATTTCAAGAGGGGGGAAAATTGCAGATAATTCTACACCCTCTGCCTTTTAATATGTTGCTCTGATAGGTTGTTACCACAGTGTCAAGATTTTTCCAAATACTTAAACACTCTTCCATTATCAAAATAGAAAATATCTATGACAGATGCCAATTCTGGAAGATGCACCCCACCACAGTTTAAAAATAGAATCTAAGGGAAGAGAACACTATTCCTTGCAGAAGTTAATATTAGGTCCTTCTCCCTGCTTCTTCCTAAGATGTAAAAAAAATTTAAAAAAGGCAATAGGGGGCAGATGTTCATTTAATACTTCAGCAGCCCAGTTTTCATGCACTCACTGAATAGCATCAGCTCAGTGGTGCTTCAGCTTACAATGCCATAAGACACAGCTAACAGGGAGATAGCCATGGAAAAGCAGAGCAGCCCTGTGCAGCAGACCCACAGAAACAGGCTGGCTACACAAGCATGTACAGAAAACCCCCAGAGTCCTGGAGGATATCAAACAGCACAAATCAGAATGGGACTTCACAGCTATGACTGCAGACCCCAGTGTGCTCATGGGAGCAGTGAGCAAACCAAGAGAAGCCTTTGAGTCTTTTGTTGGCACCTGGGAGGTGACGTGGATTGGAGTGTTTCTGTTTGGGCTCCAGCACAGGGAGGACAGAGAGGAGACAGCTCAGCAGAGAACCACCAAGATAACTGGAGAGCTGTGGTGTGTGAGAAGAGACAGAAGCTGAGCTGTCTCATGTAGATGTCTCATGTAGAACTTAGAACTTGAACTTAGAATGGACTTAGAACCTAGAACGTAGAACTTAGAATTTAGAACAAACCTAGGACTTAGAACAAACTTAGACAAACTTAGACAAACTTAGACAGCTGAATGCTGTCCTCGGGTGGGTACAGAGAACATGAAGCCACCTTCTGAAGGCTGCATATGGAAAGGATGGGAGGCACAAGTTACAAGGTGAAGCAAGGGAAACTCCAACTGGAAAAACAGCAAGACACTCTGTAGTGAGGGTGGTTAAGACTGGAACAGATATCCCGGAGTTCTGGATGACTGCAGACATCCAGACATTGCTTCCAACTGAAGTTTTCTCTGAGTCTATGAGGAAGTCTCCTACAGCAAGGGACTGCCTGCCTTGTATCAGGCTGAGCTTCAGAGGCCCTGGGCCTGTATGGATTTTCTCAGGAAGAAAGAGCTGTCTCAGTGATTATTCTACACTACTCATCAGAAGATAGGAAGCTGGAACCACAGGGGATGTGTTGAAAGACTGGATCTTACAGGATCTTATGTCATGCAGACCTGGAGGCAGCAGACTCTGCTCACCATGAAGGGACCACTTCAGCAATTCTGCAGTCAGTAGGGCTTGGAGAGGGGGATTTTCCCCTTTCCCTCCTGGCAGGTCCCTGCATGGATCCTTGGTAGTCAGATTTGGTGTGAAGGGCATCATTTTGCTTTGCTGGGAAAGCTTTATATCTTTCATGTGTGTTAAGTGGCTGAGGACAGTCTTACAGCCAATCCAGGCAGGCATTCCTCAGAGCAGCACTTAGCTGAAAGCAAGTACATTTTGGCACAATCTTCACTAAGAAAACACTTCTCCTTCCCCCACCCTCAGTGGGAATATCTGATTATAGCCTTTTCACTCAAATTCCCCACAGCTCCTCTTTCCTGAGGCCTTTCACACAAAAGACTCACAAAGAGCAGACAGGCACCATTGTATCTGTGTGTTCCATGGCAACGTTTTAGCACTCTAAGAGTTTGCAGCAAACCCAAATGATGTTTCTGTTCTTTATTTATGATATTTCCCAGCTGTTTCTGGTTGACAAAGAGAGGTCTGGTCCTTCTTTGTTCCAGGCTGTGCCCTGGCACTTCAGGGAGCCCCAGGAGGGCTCACACAGAGCTCTGTAACTCGGGCAGCAGGAGCACAGCCCCAGTGGGAGGCTGCAGACACAGAGCCTGTGGATATTGACGTACTGCATGTGTGTGTGTGTCCTGTGCTCATATAATGAGAGGAAAGCACATGTTTAATTATACATGTGCACAAAATATTTGTCTACAGTAATGAAACATAGAAGTACTTCAGGCTTCTGCCCTTTCTTTTGTAACAGTAACTAGTTCTTCACCCTTTCTCTCTTAGGAAATATTTGTCTTTTAGGACTTACTTTTCATTCCCTTCAGTAAAGTTTTCATATCATCTTTCTTCTTCATGCAGTCATTATCTCCTTCTTATCCTGACACGTACATGATGCAGACATGCCTCAGTTCACACAAGCCCTGAATGTATCCCTGCCTTCCCTGCAGTGGTTCCAGCCGGGCTGTGGGGTTGTACAGGAACACAGAGCAAGGCCTGTGCTTACTGCTCTCCACCCTGAGCTTTCCTTTGGATCTTTATCCCTGACTTTGGGCTTGAACTTTGAATTACTATTAGGAATTGTTCCTAGTAGGAACATTTTGTAGTAGATTCCATCTGCATTTATTCTGTTTTAGATAAAATTGCATACGGGAATAAAAGCATTTGGAATAAAGGCTAAATTCAATACATTATGTTTATTTAAACAAGCCTCCCAAAGCTGCTCTGGCATTTTCCATTTACAAGGGGCAATGTCAGAGTCATAAACCAAATGCATATCTAAAAGCATTACTGGGCTGGACAACCCTAATGCTTTCCTGCAATCTCACAGATCCATGGGCTCTGGTTTATGTTCAATAGCTGAGACAAGATAGAGGAAGCACAGCAAGAGTCCTACTGAGATCCAGAACCACTGTTACCTCAGAAATGTGCTACCATTTGGCTCAAACTGTTGTTTGGATGTAGACTTTTTTACTGAATTTATAATTTCAGTCTTAGGGGTGCTCTTTGCCACAGATGGGTTTGAAAAGAAACAAGACCAAGGGTCATAGGTGTGTTAATGCAAATAAAGTGTAAAATACAAGTGTAAAATACAGCTGTCCAAGCTGTGAATGTCAAGAAGTGATGAGGTGCCATTTCTCGAGGAAAACAAAATTTCAGAAAGAACAGTGAGATTAAGCTTTTCCTTTCCAATAAATGGACACATGGCACAATGCCCATAGATGTTCACTGGGCTTTTTTTACATAAAGGGGAGACAGCCACGTTGAGAGTTTACACTCCTCTGTATTTCAGCACAGAAGATGACCATACTTTGATGGCAGAATTTAATTTTCCTGGCACTTGGAGTGACCATGGCTTGCAGAACTTTGAATACCACAATGCCTCTGGTGCATTATGCTTACTTACTAAGCTGGATTATTAGGAATCTAGGATATCAAGATAGATATGATGATATGCCCATAAAAGAATGGTTTTAAAATCATTGAACTGGATTGGTCATTCATGTATTTTGGTATTATTAAAATTACATTAAAGAAGAAAGTTCCATCACATAGTAATGCCAGTAAGGACTTTATGCCTTGATGCAGCACATGCATCTTTAAAGAGAGGGAAAGACACACAGTAAAAAAATTAACTGCTTCTATAATTTGACACCACTGTTAATAGGTACAGAGCCTTGACCAGTTTTAAATTTTGACACAGAACTAGAAACTTTTCCCTAAGCAGGTCTGGAAATAAAACAGGATATTTTGCCTTTCTGCTTTTTTTCCTTCCTCTTTTTCTGTAGAAGCTGTTTAATCACACCCAGACTCAATTCACAAATAGTTCCAGACTGAGGCTTTTCATGAGATCTTCAATTACAAGTTTTGCTTAGCCTTTGAAATGACTCCAGTTATTTTACATACATGCCATGGGGTATCTATTTTTACCGCCTCTGATATTTAGTCCTTGCTGTACTGTCAGAGATCTGCTCTTTTCTAGAAGAAATTCCAGTTAAAAGCATGGAATTTCAATAGAGAGAATGGTCCTATTCTCAGGACAGATGGTTAAAGCTATGGAGTGTTCATACTTACAGCAGTCATAGACCAAAAATGAAGGACACAATTTTCTCAATGCCTGGGGAGAGTTCTTGGCTCTCCATGGGTTTTGCCTTTTCCATCTGAGCATTCCTTGAGCAGGAATTACTTTATATGATATACCAGTTGCTAAGTATATTGACTGTGCAGGCTCTGCAATTCTTTCTACAGTTCAGTTTTTAACTGAAAGACATACCAAGCATGTGATAATAGCAGAAGGCACTCACCCTGTGACAATGCAGGAGATGGCAGTTCCCAAAAAGGCATAGGTTAAAATGGATCCTAAGTTACGAAAAAAATGTCTCTGGGGAGGAAAGTTTGAAAGAAAGTCCTTTGTTATATAATAAATAAAAAAGCAGTCAGACAAAGAAACACATCTAGAAGTGCCATTTGTTACAACACATTTCTAGTATAGAAGATGGAGCAATATGGGCTACTTTAGTTATTTTGGAAAGTACAACTTAAAGATGTTTAGGTTTTTTTTCCCCTGGTGGAATGCCATCAAAGTTCCCTCTTTTTAATGTATCTGGCCAAATGTTTCAGGACCACAGCAGAAGTTCACACTGCAAATATCTGATGCAAATGGTACCATAACCCCATCCCTTGAACAAAGTCCTGATCAGGCAGGATATGGAACACAGGCTGTTCCTGCCTGCAGCTCACACCATTCAAAATGGTCTCCTGAAAACAGGGAGGCCTAAGTGTTCTAAACTGCACAATCAGATCTTTGCATGGGGACAGAGAGTAGAATGAGAGCCATAAATCATTCATTTTAATCCACTCCTGCCAAGTCCTTCCCAGGCAATAAAATTGTTAGCTGACTGTCCTGTCACTGGCCTGCTGGGTCTACAGAGCAGCAGCCACCCTCAGCCCTTTGTCACACAAGGAAAACACACATACCTTCTTCAAACTATATCCAGCATGAAATATAATGGGTGGCAGCAAAATGTTGAAGAAGATGGAAGGATCAAAGGTCATCTGCCAGGAAGGACAAAAGAGAGGTAAGGACAAATAAAGTAGCATATAATTTGATAAGATAGTTTTTAATTCTATCTTCTTATCAGGACTGATCTCAGGCTCACCTCCCCTGTTTGCAGGATTATTCTGAGTTGTTTTACTTCTAGTAAAAATGTAAGTTCCTTACAGCTTATAGATTCAGATTACTACTTGAAAAGTACTCCTTCAAGCAGGAATTCAGTCACGTGCTGCATGACAGGGAACACATAAAAGCAGCATTGCCTGTGACAGCAGCTGCCCTCCCACACATCCACCTTGACAGTGCCATGACACAACTGCTGGTTCAGGCATGGATCTCCTGGTCCCTTTCAGGAACACACCTCAGCAGTGTTGTGCCTCAATTCCCTGTGTACAGAAGGGTGATAAAAGGCTTACAGCACCAAAACCAATGCAACATTTCCTCTGAAGGAAATGATTTATAAAATAGCCATTAAAAGTTTTAAAGTAGTGCTAGAATGAGGAAGTGCACTGATCACACTGGCCTTCAACTTCTGGCACACAGAAAGACCAAGGACAGACATTGCTCAGCCCCTGCAATTCATTACAGCTTTCAATAGAATAGAATTCTCTTTAAAATTACAGCATTCCTGGAGAAAAAAAAAATCCCCAACTTAAATAAAGCTATGTAGTGCTTAGTGTTCTGTCAGTGGCTGTATTATATCAATTCTTTTAAAAGACAGGAGGTAATTAGTGCAAAAGCTTGCAGCTCCTTTGTTCAGATGAAGTGATATTTTAAGGCTACAGTATTCTAGATTATTTTCCTTCAAAAGAGTAAGACCTGCTGACAAAATTATTTCTGCCTTAGAAACAGACAGCTTGATTCAATAAACAGGAAGTGAGAGCTGAGACTTTTTTCCATCCTCCTCACTTTGAATTATAGAGCTACAAAATCTAGCTAAATAACCTGCCAGCAACATTAGCTGTGCTGGCACCATCATTGAAAACCTGATGGAAAAAGGATTTTCTTCATTTAAGAAGTAACATTCTCAAATGTTAATTTTGGAATTAATTCAGCAGCTATGTTAAAGTATCTTCTCTGTGGGCATCAGAAATCCTGACTGCATGTTTTATTATTCAAAATCACGTTCTGAAGAATACATGTTTGTAAGCCATGGCACAATCTATTGTCTCTGATAAAAGGCACCAAGTAAAGGCTTTTAGTGCAGTCAAAAGGGAATTACAGTTGTACAAACCCCAGAGTGTGGTGTGATCATGCTTTCTGTTTTGTACATTTGTGCTTTTGCCAGTCAGGAAGGCTGCCAGGCATTGTTATTGTCTCCTAAATACAGCTGAATTCATCCCCCTTTCCTTTTTTATTTATTTTCTTTTCAAGAGGGAATCTGCCAGATAATTTTAAAGGAAAAACAAGTGAAAATCCAGGCAGACTGAGGTCTCTCCAGTAATTTGGAGAGGAACTACAATTCACAGTTGAGACTTCCAGAAAAGTTAGACTATGGAAACAAGATTGGGCAGTTCCCTGCAAGGGCAAGAGAAATTTCTGTGCAAGTCATTGATCCTCCTTTCTCCTAAATCAACTTCAGTGCCAGGTCTGATGAAGTTGATCAAATGTAATGGATTAATACATCTGTCCTGGAAACAAAACACACACTTTGACCAAGACAAAGCTGCAAATGCAACCAACTAGCAGGAAAAAGGATGAGGATTCAGCAAAACCTGATCAGTCTGACTGCCACAGCATTTTCCTGTCTCCACCCACCACAACATGGTCCTTGACAGTCTAGTTCCTCCTGAGAAGGGCAAGTCTGGCAGTAACAGCAGCCAGCACACAATGGTGCTGCATCAGCAAGAAATCTGAGCAGATGGCAAAATCCTAATTCTGCCGAGCTCCCCAGTGAACATTCTAAGCATAACTTTAAAGTTTTCCTAACAATAACTATGTAATACACAGGATCATTTATAACTGTATTAAACAAACAATAATACTTGGAAAAAAATCAAAATAATACACTGCAGTATTGTAAAAAGCCATTGATAAGGGCTTAGGAGCTTCATGTGAATATACAATGTCTTTGAGCACAGGTTTTAAAAAAATGCCTCTGCACTCCAGTGTTCTTCAAATGGCTGCCATTTGAAAAAAAGTGAGCATTGTAAGAAGCAAATATTACATGGGCAGACTTATACTTTTTTACTAAAAAAGTAAAATATTTTGTTATAGACTGGAAAAAAGAAAAGGCCATGACATTGTACAAAACTGCAGATTTTCTCCTACACTCCCTTTTGGAAGTCTCCCCATGGCAGTGAAGTCCCTACTGAGGATCACTGCAGGAGTGAAGAATGTGTGAGAACGCTGTGATGAATTTAAGTGTACATTAAGTACGTATTTACAAGTTTGTGTTTTGAAAAATGTTTAGAGTTTGCAGTTTCCTGTGCTATCCACAGGAGATAACCTCCCCTTGCATTATCCTGCCAGAGCACGTCACTTTGAAGACAGAGGAAAAATAAAGATATCAGTGGCATTTATAAAGGCTTAGTGGGAATGAATCCAAGTTACCAGCTGTGCCTGCAATGAGCTCAGTGGCTGCAGGAGCTGGGACATTTGAAACAGCTCAGGCCACCACTGCACAAGTGCACAGTCAGCTTGGAGCTAAATGATGGTCAGGGTTCCAGCACACTTCATTTCCATTACTGTTCTTCTTCCTCACCCACCATGCCCACCCTAAATTCAGAATAGATCTTCTCTCTGCCTCACTTTAACTTAAAGCTTGTTTTCCCCTCTCAAGCATGAAAATAAATATCTTACAGAGTTTAGAGCAAAAATAAGATGGGTTTTACCTTTTGAAGCATTGCATTGCCCTGGTGACCATTGACATTGTGGTGGTTGATCTCTCTCTTGTACTGATATTCGTAGACCTGGTTAGTTATGTTAATAAGCAGAGTGGATGGCCCAGATTTCAGCTCTTCACATTCATAAACAGTCCCACTTTCAACATCTGCTGATTTTGTCACATATCGTATAACTAATCCCATTACAAGGCCTGAAAGAAAAGAAAAGAAGAAAAAGGAAAGATATTCAAGTACTTTTAAGTATCTGATGCCACATATTTAGAGAAAAAATTAGCTCTGCCAAAGCTAGGATACCTCTCAATGTTCCTACATTTACAGAACCTCTGTCAACACTTCATGGATGACCACAAAATATTCCTCCAAAATGGTCATTTCATTAGAATGCAGATGTTGGTTTGACATATGCACAGTCATACTCTTATTTTTGTGATCCAGATGCTGGCATAATAATTAACTGAGTTTTTCATCCACTGCATTTTCAATAGTTATTTTAGAGGAGGGAGATGTCTGCACAACTCATGTGCTGAACTGAGCATATAAACATCAGCTGTGCTTTTGGGTATTTTACACACTTCATTTGTGGGGAAAACTCTGACACATCCTCAGGCACATTCTGCTTTCTGTATTTCTGGGACTGTATAAACACTGAAAAATAAAACCAGGAAGAAGGGAAGGAATAATTAGACTGTCTGTCATTTAGGGCTCTTACCTAAGACATATTTTGTTTCCCTTAACAGAAAGGAAAATGTACGTCTGCAGCCATCCTCTGGATAGTATGGCTCTTTTGGCTCTAGTGGGAGGCTGCATGTTTACATCAGGAGAGGTAATATTTACCTAGATAACATTACTGAGATTATTTCCTCCCTCAGAGACTTTGATTTGGTTTCAAATTTAATTTCCATACTTCTTTTATGTCCTGTATGCTTTAAGTCCCATGTATGGAATGAACAGCTTTGCAGTTACTAATTATTAACACAACCATAAAGTGCTAAGAATGCTCAGATGAAATATTGATGAAAGACACCTAAACATTTAGATAGATATACTTCCTATTAAAAGGTAAGAAAGAAATTAAATTACATGAAATATCAGAGAAGAACCTGCCAAATATGATGTTACAGTTTCAGTGTATCCCATCATCAGAAGGGGACACAAGTGACAACAAGGACCTTGAGAATCCTTGTTATTGTCACATCTTCTCCCAACAGAGACTACTGGAGCTGCAGATTCCTGGCAAAGTCAAGTTTGTAGCTTCTTGCAGTGATGCTGAGTAACAGCTTTATTGCCTGGTTTAGTGTGCATGCGTTTGTGCTTGTTTAGAATCTATTGTTTGTTATGGATGCTTTCTGTAAATGACAAAGGGTTTCAATAAGCTGTAGAAAATCCCACAGCCTCTTTCTTAAATTACACAGCATTCCTGCAATAAATCAGATAACAAATCTAGCTGTAGTAAAAGGCAGAATTCCTCAAAATGTTAGGGGCAAGTATGTATATGTAAAGGGAAGCAAGCACTGCGTGTGCAACTATGAAATATGACCTCTGCAGTGGTCAGCCCAGATGTCCAAAGTCACGGGCCAGAAACCAGAAGACCATTCATTAGTTAAAAATGTCAGGGTTTTCATCTTAGTTTTATTAGATTTCCTTTAGAAGAATCACATATTTAATTTTTAAATTCAATTTCTAATACATTAAAAATTCAAATTAATTTGATGCTTGAACAAGACTTGATGTTTTTCATTTTCTGGAGCAGAAAACTGACAGGTTTTCCTTCACCCTCTCATGGCAGATGACTCAATGATTTAAACTACAGCCTCTGATATACTTCTGTTACCAGGTATTACTTAATCTGCTCAGGAAACAGAAGTATTTTGTAGACATTCATCAAGGCCTGTGCAAGGACATGGGCAGAAAAAGACCTTCAAAAGGTGTTTTGACCACATTTATTTAAATACAGTATTGACACAGAAAAGGATGTCACCAGTGTTACAGGCTTCTTTAAAAAAGTCTCAACTGTCCTTTGAAGTCAGATCTTGCAGCAAAGTCTCACTCTGACTACAGCTCAGTCGTGTTTCTACTGAAGGCAGTGCAGGTTTTCCTGGCTCTTCAATGGAAGGATAAAATAATTAATCACAGATGGGGCCATTGGAGGGATTTTTTAAGTCATCATGCCAAACTCCTGAGCTAAACAGGACTGTTCTTTCCCCAAGATTTCATCTAGTCAGCTGTTAAATGCTTTCCATAGTAAGAACTCTCAGAGATGCAGTTTTAGTCATTACTTGATTTTTCCAATTATTTAAGGTTTTCTTTCTAATTTCTTTGTTTCAAGAACAATGTTCCTCTCTTTACCTCACCACTACAAAATATCAGTTTCTGCCTTAATTGTGATTTTCCTGTACTGACTTCTGAGTTCCAACAACCTTTCTTCATTGTGAATGTTGTAATCAGGAAGACAATGAAATACTCTATTTTACTGAGGTTCAGAGATGCCTCTTTCTGGGACCTGTTCCATCCATTTCTGCGTGAAATAAGGATACTCAGACCACACCATCAGAAGGCAACCACAATTATTTCATCCAAGAGGCATACTGGATTTAGAAGGTATGAGAATCAGTGTTCATCATTAGACACCTCCACCTGAATCCAGAACTGTGTGCCTCAATTCCAAACACACTAAATGGGATCCCCAGAAGGGGGCAAAGGGCTACTGTGAGTCAGTCCCTCCCTCTGCACACCTGTCAAAACCTGTCCCCTCAAACCCTGGTGAAACACCTCTAATGCCAAAGCCTTTTTATGTGAACACCACCTTTTTACATGAGCATTTACAATGGCTCATGTGTCATTCAGCCTTTTCATGTTTTCCTTCCAGCCTGATCAGCTCATCCCACGGAGCACAACCCCGAGGGCTGCTCCACCTGAGCCAGCCTCACCTCCACCGAGGGGCACCTCCCATTCCCCAGGGTGACAATTGCTCCAGCTGAGAACTATTTCAATTTAAATTTGGTAACTAACCTCCTGTATAAAAGGCACAGCTTGGTTTGCTGCAGGTTTGGGTTTTTGTTGTTGAAGTTCAGTCCTGGCTGCCTACCTGCAAGAGTGTTTTAGCCTCTTACTCAGAGCTGAGTGGTGCTGCCTCTGTGTGAGCCTGGTACCCGAGGGGAGGAGGAGGAATTTGGGTACTTGCACCCAGTTTGTCACTGCTCTGGGCTATTGCTGCACTCATGTGAAGGGCCATGACTCACATCTTGTGTGGGGAATTTGGTACCTCATGGTTTATGGCAGAGGCATTTAAAGGTATCTGGCCTTGCAGGAGGTGGCTCCAGGTGTTTTATTGGCTCCTTGTGTCTTCTCCAGCACTGAGAGGCCACATCCTGGGCCCGGTGTTATGAGAGGGCTCACCTGCCCTGATCCAGTGGCTTTGCTTCCAACAGTGCTGGTGTGGATCATCTCCCACACCACTCCTGAGTGTGCTCCTGCATGGGAAACTCTCACACCCAGCTGTCTCCCTGGCATACAGAAATCAGGAATGGAGCTGATTTCAGTATCTGTGCTCTGTTTATCAGACCCAACTACAACCTGCAGAGAAACTCACTCTCTGAGACTCAGGAAAACCAAGGAAGGAATGAATGAACAGGTAAGTCTGTATGTTTCCTTGTTGTTTGTGAGTGATTTTTCAAAACAATTTTGTTTGGTCTCAAAACAAACAAAACAATTTGAGTCTTTAAGTATTTTCAAGCTAAATGCCTTGCTATATATATATATCTACACATAGATAAACACTTTGTGAAATAATGTTAAATTAATTCTTGTGAATTAATTCAGCATTATTTGAATTTTTTTAACTTTGTAGAGAGATTTTAAAATTAAATATAGTTACTGTTGAGCCATTGCTTTGAGAAAAAAAATACACCTCAGTTATTCAAGTTTCTAAATGGACAGCGTGGTGGTTTTTGGTTTTTTTTTNGTTATTTTCCAAAAGAGACAAAAAAAAAAAAAAAAAAAAAAAAAAAAAAAAAAAATCTCTGCTTTAAACAGAACTTTCTACCAGGCTGTGTTCAATTTGTGGCTGTTCAGCACTTTGCAGTAACTGTAAAACTTCCTGTTTTTGTCTTTGTGTATTTTTTCCCCTGGTGTTCCTCACACTTTGCCTTCTCTGTCCTCTGCACTGCTGCTCCCCTAAGGGCACAGTCGAGGAATGCAGACCCACCTGTCACCCTGTGGGACACTGCAGTAAGTGCCCCAATCCTGTCAAGTATCAGTTCATTGTATTGCTATTCACATATCTAATAAAGAGCTCAATGGGCCAGAGCAAAGCAAACTGTAAGGACTGGGACCTCTTTTTGTGCAGAAAAGGTAGAAATCAGAGTTGTTTGGATAGGCAAGATGAAATTAAGTGACAGCAGGACTTGTCCCACTGTCAGTGCTTGGTGTCATGAGGATTTCCTGTTGCTGCCTGTTGATCTGACAACCTCTCTTTGACCTCTGAAATTTCACTTTCTTTTTAATATTGCCATTCCATGGCAGAGATAACTACACCCATACCCAAAATTTTGAAGGCTAAGAAGGACATCCTTAGCTTTTTGGAGCCTATACACAAGCTTTTTTTCCCTGTTTGAAGAGTGCCATAAATAATGCAAGACTAAAGAGATAGTTTATTTACGATCATGAGGAATGTTTCAATAATTCAAAAGCTCTGTCCTGCTAGAGCACTAATGTCTTAACCAATCAAAAGAATATCAGCAGGTTATCCTTATGATGTGCAGAGTATGTTCTCAGCAGGCAGAAAAATAGGCCCAAATGACAAAACTCTAATTCTATACTTATTTATTTTTGTTTTGTATTTGCCTATATTTCATTTCAGTTTTGACTGGCTGTTGTCTAAATCTTTGGAAAATGCCATCAGCTGCACATGGCAAAGAGCACCAGAGTGGGCAGGAAGCCACTGCAACAGAGGCACCCCCTTAACCAAGTCATTTTGGGGTATTGCACTGCTAGAGGATGTGGTGTGCACAGAACGTGTCAGGACAGGCGGGGACTCAGCAAAGGCTGAGCTGTTGATTTCTATCTTTCATTTTGACAGTTTGCCCCCCTGTATGGCAGCAGAGTCTCAGAGTGAAGCAGCACACAGAGAATGACAAGAGGAATCATTACAGTGTAGGTGTGCACCCCTGAACCACAGAGCACTTAGGGAACAATGCTGAAAGCTCTGTGTGAGAGCCAAATGCAACATGGCAAAACTTCACAAGAGATTAGAACTAGACAGGAAAACTAAAGTTACACCACAGTGACAGCATTGAGAGCGAACTTGAGACACATTCTTCAGTGTGTTTTTCAAAGGCAGAGAGCAAAGCCAAAAGAAAGCTCTCAAGATCATTTAAACTTTATTAGACAACATGTCTGTATCCACAAGGGTCCTTAGACTAACAGCTCAGAATGTTATAAAAACCCAAGCAAGCTGTTTTTGTGAGCAGTAACCCCCCAGCTCTCTGCTGCCTGGCCACAGAGGAGCAGAATGCCCAGGCTCAGGGGAACCAGCTCATCACAACTGCTCCCCTATCAAGGCAGCCTCTGGCTACATCAGGAGAGATGCTGTCACATCATTATTTCACTGTACACTTATGGAGCTGATGGCATTTAATTCAGCACATCTCTGAGCTTTGTCAGCACTTGATCTCAAGTGCCTGATCATAAATATGCAACTAGTCTGATGTTATGCTGGCACTTGAATTCATACTCACCGTAAAGCATCGCTCCTCCAGTTTCATGCAGAAAGCGGAATCGATGGTTTTTAAACAACCAGATTGTTAATATTGTAAGAATGAGTAGAAAGTTAAAGATTAGCAGCTCCACAGCTCCCTGATGATAGAAGTGATCTTCATCTTTCACTGATACATACTTCTTCAACTTCTCCATTTCATTCCCTTTAGAGAAAGTACGTGAAAAATAAAAGTGGAAAAAAAAATCACAGGAAGGAAAGTGTTGTCACCTTTAGTACAAAAACTCCAGACACTACAGAAATTCACAGCAAGCACATCTGTTTCATTTGCAGCCTGATGGTAAAGTGCCTCAGCTCAGAATTCAGCTGGGTTCTAGTTACAGCTTCCTGTTTCTCTCTTAAAGCTGCCCTGTCTCATTTTTACTGTTGTGATTGCGTCTCTGGACTGCGCTGCCTCTGGCTGAGGATGCACAAACTGCCTCCAAGGCTCAGCCTCTCCATTTCTGGAATTCTGCTGTAAAACTCAGTGTGTGCTTATGTTTTCTTCCTGTAGTTTACAGCCCAGTTTTAATCCTAGGGGTCATATTTTGCCTTCATTGTTTAAGATGAAAAAAATTACATTTAAAAAAAATGGCATAACAACCTTTACTATGTTTTGGAAGTTTAAGAGCCTTTCCTCTTTGCCATGTTTAAATGTAAATAACATAGCACTTTATTCTGGTGTAAAGACAG
Organism: Cisticola juncidis; assembly: GCA_013400215.1. Classification (NCBI taxonomy): domain Eukaryota; kingdom Metazoa; phylum Chordata; class Aves; order Passeriformes; family Cisticolidae; genus Cisticola; species Cisticola juncidis. Next base: position 4,469,792 of record VXBR01010920.1, read on the forward strand.
AAGAAGAACACAAATCAATGGATAAGGATTTCAATATTTCAAGGCATAGCTGTTGCAAGATGCTTGTAAGTGATAATTTTATGCATGCATTGTTGGGAGACATATATTGGAATTAAGTGGTGCAGGACCTTAAGAATGCATTTTGCTTTTAATGATCTGGTGTCATTTGGCACCTATAGGCTACTTAGAGGGATGCCTCTGATGTTCAGAGTTGTACATGGAGAAGAGGTGATGTGAAAACTGTGGGTAATAGGAGAGCCTGTATGAAATATTTCAATCCTGTTAGTTTTCTTACACCTTGTCCTGGCTGTATTATTGTTCTCTGTATGCCACGTGCTTTTATTGGAGGTATACAGAGCCAGGAACCTCTTCAGCTAAATTAAGCCAAATCACCTCTCCCGTGTCTCTTTAGCAATTTTTTTTTTAATGTACATTTTTTGTAAAGAAGGATGAGTCTGAGTAGATTAGGAGCAGCTCTACTGAGAAAATGAGCCCATGGAAAATACACAGAAAAACAGCATGGACTCAGAAAACTTTACCTGGGTTAGCAATAACGTCTCACTTGAATAACTGTTGGCAATGTGACCAGGTAATCTGATTTTTTTTTGTTGTGCTCAAGTCTTTCCATATTATTTTAGGTAAACCTATTTTAGGGGTATCCAGTCCCTTCAGCAATTTCCCTTTCTAAAAATGGAATAACTTCTCTCCAAGTTTTGGTTGGTTTGCAGGTTAAATAGGAAAACAACCTGTTGCAATAGCTGCATCATATTTCCAATATTGATAATGGATGATAAATTAGGAAGGAAGGGAACTTGATAAAATAGAAAGGCACAGTTTGGCTTTAAGAACAGGCTACCAGGTAAATGAAGAAAGTTTTCATGGGGAAGATATTTTGACTATTACTTAACAAATGAAAGAGACAAAACAAGTAAAAGCTTTGTGGAAGGCAGTACACCAAGTAATTCTCATAACACTGTGTATTTACTACAAACAGTATTTGCTTCATCTCCTCTGGCATGGACTTTTAATGAACAAGAGGTAGTAGTCTTATTTTCTATGTCCACCTTTTCAACTCTATGGATTTCACAGAACAATATTCCTTAGCTTGGCAGATGTAGAAGTCTGCTCTAATAGGAACTATCAAGATGGAATAGAAAGCAAGAGGAGTCTTGTAAACCAGTAGAGGGATTCTCACTTTGGAGGATATAAAGTCGGAAAAGGAGCATAATGTAAAAATTGTAATAAATTATAGTTAGTGGGAGTTCCAAGCAAAGATACTGTGCTTTAGCACCACTGGCAATTCTGCAAGAATAGGAAAATACAGACAAGAGTAAAAACAAACTTTGAAAACAACTGCACCTGTATGTGTAATTAAAAGACCAAGCCAAACCAACTCTGAGAAATCAACCACTTTGTGACTACAGATAACAAATGTTCTGTCACAGCTCGCTTGCCTCAAATCCCCAGACAGACTGGAACAGGATTAGTGGGATCACAATGGTTATCCTTCTCTAATCCATCCCAGCCAAGAAGATCTGCCTTGCTAGCTCCTGCTCTGATACACAACTGCCCAGGAAATGCTGTGGGCTAGGACCTCTTAAGGCCACTAAGCCCACAGTGGTGGGCTAAGCATCATTTATAACTGCCAGGCCTCTGTGCATTTTAAAATCTCTTCTTCTACTGCTCAGAGTAGCCTTCCTATGAAACCAGTTTATTTGCTGGTTGCTATTGATCTTGTTCTCTTTTTTTTTGAGGTCAGACTGTGGTTTTTCTTATTTTGTATTGCTGGTATTCAATCTACATGGGTCACAGAGCCTCTAGAGACAGAAATAAATCCCCATAATCTATGTATCTTTATGTTACAGCTATTACACTTAGCTGAAAAATAGCTTTAAAAATATTTTCTGCTTACTGGAATACAGCTTTCTATCCAGAAGGTAAAGTCTGTTTTGGTTTTCTTTTTCCCTCCTTGATTCAGAGCCTGTTTTACTGACTTATTAAAATACTGTACTAATGAATATACATTGAATTGAGTGGAACTGGACTTTTAATCTCCCAAGACTTGTGATCCTTTTGCTCATATGTCACTGTCTAGAGGTATTGTATCAACACAGGGATATGTTCTCTCCTCTTGGAGCATGAATAAATATGATGCACCCTGTGATGTAACAACCAGTTCATCATGCTGGAATCTTCCTTCAGAGACCAAATTCAGTTCAGACAGACCTGAAATGCTCACTGAGAGGACAGAACTGCCAGTGTGTCTGAAAAAATAAAAGCTTTGAAAGACAGAAAGCACTTTGTTTCTATGAATTGTTACAGGACAGTTAATCTGCTCCAGTTTAGACAGTTTTAGCCAACAGGTTCAGAATGTGATGAATTCTTACAAAATTGTGAAAACTGATATTACCTGTTTATGCAGTTTAAATTAATCCACACAATTGAGTGTCAGGATTATGAAGGAAGTATTTCCAAGATTACTTCTGTGGTTTTAATGCTCATTTTCAGCTTTAATGGCTGCTCTATGTATTTTTAATATATTTTAATAAGCTGAAAAAAATCTAGATAGTTTTTATTGTTAGAATTTTAAGTTAAATCTTTCTAAACTACAGTTACTGGTGGTAGACTGCTTTGGGGAGCTAACTCATGTTCAGCTCTTAGAACTGTGGACTGGTGCATGTACTCTGGTTTAAGTTTAGTTTCCTATAAAAGCAGGCAATGCTTCAGTCTCACAAGCTGCAATGTGTGTACTAAAAACGGAGGCAAAAAGGTCATTGAATCCCTTGGTCTTTTCCATGTCCTTTGTCACTAATTTCTCTGCCCCACTGAGCCTGGGTCTACACTTGCAGGAGCTACTTTTGCTGCCCTTTTCCTTATATCCCTACTGACTTACAGCTCTCAGCATTCTCTGCAGGCTCAGGCAGTGTCTCTCCATATATTCCTGCTGGGTTCCCTCTTTCTGCTTCCATTTCTCTACTTCCTTTTCCCTTTGGAGCTCAGCCAGGTGTTCCCTCATCCACACCAGCCTTCGGCCAGGTTTGCTGGCCTTTCTGCAGGCTGGGAGGTGTTTGTGGTTTGAAGCGGCTCCCACGGAGATCAGTCTCTCCTGGGTATCGATATTAATGCCCCAACTTCCATATCAATGGTGATACCACATCACTGATTCAATAGTGTAAACAGCAACTACCAAAAACCTGCTGAATTCAGGATTGCCACATCGCAGCAGCAAACATAACGACTGTCATTGCCATTTCTTTAAAAAACCCCGAAAAAACCACANAGCTACCCGGAACAGTATTTTGGTGCAGTGCTTTTTGTTTTACTCAGGCTCACTGGTCATCAGTGTGTCATTTGGTGACTTCTGTTTCAGATACAAAGGATATTAGCTGGTGTTGTGTTGTAACAAAATGGGGAGTGCAGGAACAACCCCAGATTTACCTGCAGGACAAGGGCTGCTCTCTGCCGGGAGCGAATCTGCAGGCACATCCCACTAGAGGGCTCTCGGTACCCGCGGAACGAAACCCGGCTCCAGCTCTACTCGGTCTTTACCGATTTTCCAGGTTAAAGACAGGTTTTGGTTTATTTAAACAAAGCATTGTAGTAGTGCATCAGTATACTGGATTGGATCCCATTTGGAATTCATAATTACTTTTGTGACTTTATTTTCAGAGGAAGGGTGCTGATTCAACTGAATTATTTTTAGTGTGTGGACATGAACATTTTGGATAAATCCCTATTAAATGAAACATCTTGCCCCAATTCTTATTTTTGTTAGATCAGTACCGATCAGATTAGTCTGAAGTTATTTTAGAGATTTTACCAATACCACTAAACTATTTTTGTGGGGACTTACATTTACATATGCTGGCTTTTGTTATGTGCAGATAACCCTGCTTCCTACCTCAGAGCCTAAAAGTGTATTTTACAGAAAGAGATCTATAATTAACACTGCTGTTTGCATCCCTATCAGTATCCAAACAGCAGCTGTTCCTTTTTTCATTTCAACACTGTTTAAAAACTTGTAAATAAGTAACATTAGGAACAGTTAATCATAATTTCTACATAATTGTTCCGTGCTATCTGCAGCAGCATTTATTGAGAACAGATTGTGTTCTTCCATTTTGAGGACAAACAGGGCTATGTTTGTAGAGGAATGTGGGCACAAGAAATGCAGGCAGGTGCTTTTGAAAATCCTGGTGGACTGTAACTCTTATTGCAGACAAAGTTTGGCCCTGGACTCTTTTGTAGTAACCAATTTTTCTTTAAGAGAATTGTCTGAAACATAACTAATTTAGATCTGGCAATATCTCTTTGGAGTGCCATTTTCTCTCCTTGCCCAAGGGAAAGCCCTCTCTCATCTCCAGTTGAGCCCTTGTTCTGTGCTCTCTCTTCCTTTGCCACTCTCTGTGTATGTTGGGACAATCATTTCTCTTTACTCCAAGCCATGTTCTACCCTTAAGTTGCTCTTGCTTCCAACCTCCTTACTCACAAACCTCTTTTCTTTCAACTGACAGTTTTCAAATATTTTTCTCTTGTTCTCTGGGAACTCTAGTTGCTATAGAGACACCTGATGATTACAGAGACAGTGACTACCTTTGTTAGAACCTCAGTTGCTATAGCAATGACTGTTGGCTGTGGGTTCAATGAAATTTGCTACATGGTTCACGCCCTTTTACACAGCAATACAGCTTGTAAAAGCTTCTTTTAATTGTTATGCTCAGTAATGAGACTGCGAGCCAAATTCTGTTCTAATTGAAGTCAGTGGGAGTTCTGCCATTAACTTCAGGGAGACCATGGTTTGATCCTAAACTCCTCTGTCCATAAATAACAAAAGGAATCCACTTTCAGCACTGTGGCCAACAGGGTATGGCTTCATTCAGTCAGTAACACTGAACCTGGGAACAAAGCTTTGATGTCTGTGACTTCAGATTTCAGTAAAGCTTGACTTAAATGATAACCTTTTTCTTTTGGATATCACGGGAATTCTCTGACTAAATAGTCAATTCTCAGATCAAACATATCATAGTCCTTGTGGGGACCTATGTGTATTCTTTTAAACAGAAGAATTGTGAAACAAGAATGTAATCTTTAAAATACTTAGAGTACTTGTTTTTCTTCTAGGAGAATTGTTTCACTTTTGTTGCTGTGTGGAAATAGTAAGACAAGAAAATAAACATCTTCAAGGAGATATCATCACAGAAGAGGTATCCTTACTGAAAAGGTAGATATAATGCTGTTCTTCCAAAGGATGTTATTTCTTGGCAGTATCCCTGATTTTTTTTTTTTTGACACTATGGGAAGGACCTCTGAAGAATGTCTTAAAGTCAACTTTGTCTTTGAGCTATTTCTGTTCTATTTAAGGTATCCTGGAGATACTTTCAAAGTCAAAGGAATCCCATTCAAGTAGAAGTTGAGGTTGGAAAGCACTGTATTTGGTGTGTCCTTTCACAAATGTTTGTTTCTTTGGGTTATACCCAAGTCATCACACAGTATGACTGCTGTAGTCATTTGTGCTTTTACCTGGCAATAATGAATTCTTCAGGAATTCATTATTGTTCTCCTCTTTCTCCTCTCTCCTTCACTGTCTCTGTGAAGTATTGGGAAATTTGCTATGAGTTGGTGTCAGAACTGTTCTTACCCTTGATCCTGTCTATAAGGGTTACATTACAGGCAAGATTACAAAATGTCTAATTTTCAGCATGCCCAGAATAACAACTCTGACATGCCCACTTCAGCAGCTGCTGCAAAATTAAAAACCTTAGTAGTTCTCTTGCAGACTCCTACCATGCATATTTTGTGTGACAATCTGCTCATTTAAGCAGTCATGACTAGATGAAAGAAAAGTACCTGAAATAAGGGCCATTGATCTCTCTAGAAAGAGCTAGGCCAGAATGAACAGAGTAGAGTTGTTCATTTGCTAAGGCAAAAGTAAGAAATGGAGAAACATTGCCATTAGAGCTGAAGAACTCAAGTGACACCTTGTATCAGTAAATATTGTGTGTACATTTCTACAAGATTCACTCCCCAGGCACTGTCAGATACCTGCAGAACATCAGCACTCTGAGTATTCCTGTGCTTTTGGTGTGCTTACTGCTCTGTAGCATTTCTTTGTACCCACACCAAGATACAGAAGGAATCCAGACTCACTTATCTCTCCTTTCCCTTCATATAATTTCCTCAAAACCTGGCTTTTTTTTTCTTGCTGCAGCAGTCATTTTTATTTCTCTTTCTTCTGCTCTCCAAAGATAAGCTGTGGAAGACTCCTAAGATGAATCATGAAAAAAATCCTTTCTTATGAATTCTGCTCTGCTCTGGTGATCAGTTTCATCTGCTGATTAAAGACCATTTAGGCATTCCTTTGTTTTGACACAAGCCTGTTGGTCAAAGTAGTTGCTCTTACTGTTCATGAATGCCAGGCTGTCTGTGAGTAGAAGCTCATGAATTGTAAACAATGATCTATTGTGAATGCTGTGCAATTATCTTCTTGAATTTCTGATTAATTTAACACCAAAAAATCAGAATGAAAGAATAATTCAGATTTGAAGGGACTTCAAGGGTCATCTTGTCCAAAGTCTGAACCACCTTAGATCGGGCTCCAAGATGCTCAGTGTCTCACATTGTTTTTTGTTTTTCTGGGTATTTAATTTGGAGGTGTAAGAGAGGGGAAGCAAAAAAGCACGGCTTCTGGTAGTGTTAGCATTTCAAGTTACATGCACAAAAAAATTTATAATGTAGAGATGAAATTCAAAAGTCATACATAAACTCCATCGTACTCAAAGCATCTTATGGTGACTCCAGCATTTTCATTCCTCTGTCAGTTTGGATATGGAATAACATTAGAACTGCTGCTTTTCTTGCTTAAGTTTAACTTTCTTAGGCTTTACATGAACATCTTCTGCCAGTCTGTTATGGAAGACACAGGAGACTGAAATACTAAAAATTTTTGGGGACCATTAATTTTTGTGAGATTTTCTGCTTTGTTAGAAAAAGCTTTATGGATTGTGTTCTGTGTGATCTGTTCTATTTCTAAGCCATAGGAGGAATTTTTTCCTGACTTCTAACATGCAGTCACAATGTATTTTAGATTATTCAAATAGTCTGCTTGGATGTCTACTGAATTCTTGTGTGATTTATAGACAAACTCTGTTCTGGTATTTGAGAGAGAGACACAATTGTCTATGCCCTTCCAGTAAAAGTACATTATCTGACATGAGCTACAAACAAACTCAAGGCTGTGTTTGCTGCTATCAGAGGGCAAACAGATACTTATTCCCTGTTTGAGGCTGTTCTTTCCATCCACCCCCCATATTAAATCTGGCAGCAGTTCTCTGGCCCTGGCAGGGAGAGGGACTGCAGGGGATTACCATCCCCAGGTACTAAAGGCTTGGAACAAACTGGATTTGTGTGTCTTCAAATCACAGCTGTTTTCTGACAAGTGTTCCCTAATAAATGCTCAACAGATTGAACCATGCACTCCCAGGACACTGAGACTGCTGTGGAGGTGCTTGTCCCTCACAGGTTAGACACTGTTTAGGAAGAAGCAGCATTATCTGCTCAACATCCTTGGAAGGACAAGGAAACAATTTTAGGATAAATCAGAGAAGTATCCCAGACAGAAAGTGGTAGGAAGTTATTTAAGCTGAGCCAGCACTCGTGCCTTTCCTGCTTTGTTCTCAGATTTGCAGCTAAGAGGGTTCTTTATCCACCTTGTCCTTTCTCTTGCTGATCTTCTGCCTCCATTGCAGGTCAGGAGAAACTGTTGTTCCTTATAAAGCATCTATAGCAAGGAAAAAGGGCGTTGGACTTAGATTTACATACTGATGGTGCTTGCTATGGCTTCTCTGGAGCACAGCTGGAACTCTTCCATTCATGTTCTCTCCACTGTGTCTGACAGTCTGAACCTGGCAGCTCTGCCTGCTGAGCACAGCCCTGCAGGTGTGCAGGAGACTGCAGGGTAGGGCCTCACCCACACAAACAACACTCTCTAAACTGGAAAGAACGATAAATAAGGGATTATTAATCAATGTCTCACAACAGTCCTTTTAAAAATTGTTTTGGTAGCAGCAAACCCCAGAACTTCTGTGCATCCACATATTCTGTCACTTCAAAGAGGAATCAACTGAACAGGTCTTGGAAAAGAGGAGAAATTGGAACTTACTGACCAGTTGCCTCTTACTGGATGTGAAGGCAGAGCAGTCACAAAGATTGGGCACTCCTCTTGTTGCTTAGAACTTCTTCCCACCTTCTAAATGTATAGAGAAATACTCTTTGAATGTAGTTCTTCATATATTTCACAATATTCCCCATGAAGAAAAAACCTAGGGTACTTCTGGGGTGTTAAATGGGGTATGTTACATCATAAAACATGTTTGCCACATTCCTGTGCAGGCTTGAAGGTTCTCTTTGTGACTCTGGAAGACTCTGCCAGAAAAACACAGGCTATTATGTTTATCTGATCTCTGGTTTTGAATATGGCCTTTTGTTGAAAGATCCATTTCAACACGGGTGAGCAAATGGTCACTTATTGCCTCTGAAAGAAAGCAGTTCCTTGAGTTCCATCCACATCTTGCATATTGATTTAATTTTAGGGGTTTAAAAAGAAGTAAAACTGAAAATACTATTATCTGGCTTTGGGAGTTGTTCCTCTATCTAGGAATTATGAATTTTAAAATATAATATTATTACTAATAACATTTGGAATGTGGCTATCATAATGTTTTATAACAATAGGTATTTTTCATGTGTTAAAATAGTAGAAGAAAGCAGTATGTTGGTATTCTGATAATACAATGGGTTGCACTTTCCCAATGAACATTCAGATTTCAAAATCTCCTCCTGAGTCCCCCATAGAAAAAAAAATCTATGGAATTTAATAATTCCCATCTCACATTAATAGCTAGACTTCTTAGGGAAAAAAGTTAGCAAAAATGTTTTAACCTAGTATTTAAAGTTACTAAAACATCATTCAGTATATCCTCAAAATGAAATATTGTGTGCTGAGAAATACCTCACTGTATTGCTTTCTTTTAAAAGAAAGTGTACCATGTAACTTTTCATGTAATATTTCAGTAGAAAAATCAGCATTTTTAGAGGTAGGTTATGATGTGATTTTAAACTGAATTGCAGTCATGGTAGACAAAGAGAGGAATATTTGAATACCAAATGGGAATAGGCAATTTTTTGTCCTTCGTTAACAATTTCAGAATTCATATAAAAATTATAATTTTGTAAAGGACAATAGTACAATTTTTGATATTGCAAGAACCCCCTGAGGCAATCCTCAAATTTATCCCTTATTTGCAGTGAATGGGAAGGGACAATAAGAATAGCTAGCCAGATAAACAATGTATTTTAAACAGAATTTGTGCTCAGGAACTAAATCTAGCGTTAGTTTGATTTGCCATCCACTTGGCCATAAATTATTGTTGTTTTCAGCTTGGCTTTTTTCTTTCTGTGCAATTTAAATCTAAACCAGACACATTTTTTGCAGTTCATAGAGGTGATATTGCCCTGAAAACAAACAATCACTACCTGTTACTTGTGTTATGTCATTCTACCTGAACTCATTATAAAAATAAATCCTGTTTCATATTTTTACATTTGAATTTAGCCACTTCAGGCCACCTTTGTTTTTTTAAAATACCACCTACTATGGTTAAATAGAGTACATTCTTTGTCCTAAGGAAGCAGTAAAATTACTTTAAATAGTCCAAACATCTTCCTGTGAGATAACATTTTCAAAAGCACTGTAAATAATGGATTTTGTTTCCAGCACTCCTATCTGTAAGCAAAAGTTGCTTTCTGAGCTCCCATTGCAAAGCAAATAGAAGTCAATACAGTGTGGCTTAGTGGGGACAAAGATATTTATTTCTTAAATAACTTGGGGCTTTATAAATAGGATTTTTTCCTCCTACTCCTTTTCACATGATGAGATTTTCTTACAAAACTCCAACTAAACACAAAAGAACAACAAAACCCAGTCAGTGAATAAGAAATCTTGAAGCAAAATGTAAAAGGGCTTCTGGAATTAAACTACACTTCACAACAAATCACCACTTATTTTTCCATCTTGCTTTTCGTGAGATATTGGACAACTACTACAGCTCATGGCAGTACATCTGCAAAGAAAGTAGAATTGGTCCCATCTCTCTTGCATGAATAAGGAGAAACCATTTCCTGTGCGACAGTCACAATGTCTTGTAAGAAAACTCACATGGGGAAATTCAGCTAATGTGTAGAATCAAGGAAAAACTCTGGCCCCTCAATACTGAGACTAGTGTAGAGATGGAATTGGAAGCAGGCAGCATCAAAATATGGATCCTGTAAACCAAGAGAAGAACTGTCTCAAAAGCATAGAGGTGTTAGGAAGCCACTTCCCAATAACTGAGTGGTTTTGCTTTTTCTCTGAACCCAGCATGGCTGGGTTTGGGAGCTATGGCTCTTCTTTTTCAGAAACTGATCTTTTTGGTAGGACAGACTCAGTGGAAATTGTTAATAATAAATGAAAAATGATGAAGTCAACCTCTTCTAAAGTCCAGATATGAGAGAGCTGAGACATCTGAATTCCTTTCCTGACTTTGCTGCATATTTTACATAGGGTAGTTATCATTTATGTCTTGTTGTGAGATATAATTTATTTCTGTTTGCAAGTGACTTTGGGATTCCTGAGTAGTTACAGTTCAAATGTACAGAACTGTAGTTGAAGAATTGCCAAGTAATTCAACATTTTTCTAAAGTAACACGTCCAGCTATAGAAGGGCTTCATATTTTGATGCCTGCGTGTCCAAGCCTTTATTTGGATATGCTATTGAAGAAAAGCTGCCAATAGCTGTACAGAAGACTTTCCTTCCAACTGCCCTCTGCTTCAGCCCCATTTGCAGCAATCTAAGGTATCTTTGTTCTCTAAGCACTTAACTGAGTGTAGTTCAGAAGGCTCCATTTTTAAGTTACTTGCACAGTGTACAGAGGTTTCCATGGGAGAGTGGCATTTCTAGAACTGCAGAATCACAGAAAGCCAGAACCTTGCCTGTAGGAGTACAAAATTATGGTTGTCAAATGTGAGCATACACAATTTCTTTGTGTACCTGTAAGTGTGAGATGTGCATTAACTCCACTGAACAATACTGTATCATAAATGGGTTGAAGGAGTGCCTTCTGTTCACTTGAAAACTGAATAATGTACTGAGGAAGATGAAATCAACACCATAGAGTCAGTGCCATACATTAATAAGTGTGGGCAAAAACTAGGATGGAATCTGTGTAATAAAAGGTGTTTCTCAGAATAGCAGACCTCAATGTTTAGCATGTCTTCATACATGATACTTTTACTATAAACTCTGGAATGTTTTTCTCCTTGTAGCATTAATGTCTAGGAAGTAAGATTTTCATGTGCAACAGCAGCATTCAAACAGATACTTAAAAAAATTTAATTGAAAGAAAAAAAGCTGTTGCAGTGAGTTGGTTTTCTGTCCTGTCTCTGCTGGAGACACAAGGTTGGATTCTGAGGTGAGTCACAAGTGAAAGAGTAATTTTATGCCAGTCACCATCTGTGCAGCATCCCAGCAGCAGCACCCATTGGAGCATCATTCCAAAGGCTCTGAAATCCGAGTTCCAAGGACACACATCCTCGCCTCAGTAGTGAGAGGCACTGACAGAGCTGCTTGGGAACACTTGGGCAGCGACTGTGACCGTTCTTTGTGTTACTGCTTCACTTACTGAAAGCAGATCCTCACCTCTCTTGTATCAGAGGAAAACAAGATCACAATTTGGCACCATGGCAATGAAATAACTCATCTGCTGCCTAATGCATTATTCTGTTAAGCACCAATACACCAACCAGTCCCAGATATAATCCCTTTTTTCATTTAATCCTCCTGCACTTTCAAATGTACTTCCAATGTTGAAGATTTTTTTTTTTCTGCATGGAAATATAATTACATCTTTAAGTTTGGGCAATGAAACATTTGCATCGGGCATGAGTGACTTTGATACCTACAGATAGATTGCATTAAGCTGACTTTGCTGCTGAAAACTGACAGGGCTTACAATTATGCCATCACTGGATCTGCAGAAGCAGAGCAGGGAAGCAGCATTTGTGAAGCTGCTCTGTGCCAGATGGCACACCATGGCAGAAAAATCTATTTGAGCCCTTGTGTTCCTGCATTATAACCAGCAGATTGTCAGCTGGAGTAAAGTACAGAAAGTATGTAATTTAACTGACCTTGTCTCTGTAGGAGTTTTCAGATCAGAGGATGAAACCCTTGATGTTTTTCGTTGGTGAGGGCATTTCCTTTTTTCTTCTCCCCCTCCTACGAGATGTGTAAGTGGTTGATAAGGACTGCTGCAAAACTTGCTCTGAAATGTGAACGATTTGTGAACTTGAAAGACATGTCACTTTAATAAAATAGCACTCTTTAATGTTGCTGCTCAATCTATGACCTCAGATCCCTAAAAGTAAGTTTCTTTGGACTGCAAATTACAAGGTACAGCTCTATTCATTTTCATGAGTGCATGTTAGAAATTGTGTAATTTCATATTGTGATCTCAAAGTCAAACTTCAGACACAAAATCAGGCTGCTTTACAGTTCTTCTGCACTTCCCTGGATAAACCACTTTAATTTGAAGACCCAAAACACCTTGTGATGCTAACACAGAGTAGCCAGTAGGTACCAACCTTTGAGCTGAATTTGCTGTGGTTGTGATCTAGCTAAACCCACTAGTGTGGGCATGACCACCCTTCAGGAAAGCCTGAGGCATGAGTAACCATCATCTCTTTATTCCAGTCATCCTCATGATGAGGTCTGCAGACATGTAGGCCTTGTTACCGTGTCCATCTGCATAGCTGGGTGAACACTATATGTTTTTCCATATGTGAAACTGTTGGCTGAAGCAAAAACTAGCTAGAACTGGCTTTCAAGTTACACCACTTGACAGCAGTTTGTTATTTATTTCTCAGCAAAGCCTCAGTAGAGTGTGAAGCAGATGACTATACACATAAAATAGATTTTTCTCCTTCCGGTATATCTACTGTTGTAATATAAAGTTGGGTTTTCATGAGCTTCTTAATGTCCTGGACCAGAAAGGACACTAGATCAGAGAGTTTGGTGCCTTACATACTGCATACAATTAAATTTAAGAATGCTACCTCTTAATTAAGCTAAACCCCTCGCTTAACTGACCAACAGTTCATTCTGCAAGTGTGAATTGGAAAAATCACAGATTAATTTAGAATGCAAAGAAAGTCACAAGCTCATGTAGTCCACTTCCCTGATGAAGGTATGCCCAGTGTTATCCATGAGGCCACAACCCTTCTAGGCTTGTTCTCAACTTTTATGAGCCCTTGGGACAGCAGTGGAGTGGCTCTGTGGGCCTTGGCAGGTAGATGGGAATGAGCAGTCCTGCCGTGGAGAGCTGGTGCCAGCTCTGAACCAGCAGGCACCTCCTGCAGTAGGTGCTGACTGACACAGTGGATTCCACCTCTCTGCAAAAATTTATTTTCCAAACTTGTAAACCAGCCTGCAACACTGAAAGAAAATTTGGCTTCCAATATACCTTGGTTTTATTGAATTTTTAAGAATCCTCAGTGGTTGCTTGATTAAGAAGAAGGAAACATCTGCCTGCATAAGCCAAGGCAAAATTGTTCTAGAGAGTTATTTCGTTGCTGGAGATAAATTTCTCTTTTATTAGACAAATACTTTGGAAAGATTTTTTCTTAGACTAAATTAATCCATCTCATGAGACAATGTGGATCTTTTCATAGCTCCTACATAATAATAGTGCTGATTCTGCACTAAATAACATTTTTAACAGTTAAGAAAAAGAAAACTACATTCTTTTAGAATTGCATTTTTTGGGGAACAGATTGTGCTAATTTCTTATGTGGTCAGACTTTTCTTTGAAAGCACGGCCCTTACAAGTTTTTAAAATCTGTGCATCCTGGTGTGGTTTATTATTTTCCAAGTTGCTTCTCAATGTATTCTCTTTCATATAAGAGTAACAAAACTAGTTTGGTTTTTTCCACTACTATAGGATGTAAAATCCTCATTTCACCTTTTGTGGATTTTTTTCATTCCATGGAAATTCAATTTTATCCAACACTTATCATTAAAAGAGAAACACCTTCTGAAATTCCCTTTAGCAGTGCTGTTTTCAGTGACTCTTCCATGCCTTTTCCAAACCCCCTGCTGTTTGTTGCTTTAGCACATACTTCCTTGATGCTCTCACTTAGTTATCATTGTGTTTAAAATGAGTGGTTCATTTATCAGTGACACTTGAACCTGTGAGGAATTAGGACCGGTGCCTCCAGAACTCTGCAGCAGTGACAGCTGAGACATCCTGACTTCAGTTATGACCCACACAGGAGAAAACAGCTTGGGAAGGGTCCTCACAGGAAAAAAAGTAGCCTTAGTTGAAGAGGGACATGCAGGCCATTAGTGGATCTCGGTAACACTTTCAAAGTTTAATCCTTTACTTTGGAAATCTGATCTTGACTGCAACATTTTCTAATTAGAAGCTAATTTCAGATTTTCCCTTCCTAAGCAAATATTCTTAAAATGCTGCAGTCCCTTGACTATAATTATTTACCCTAGTTTGCAGTGTTTTCAGAAGCTCTTCTTAAAGACACAGTTATACTGGCAGCCCTACGCTAAAGCTTGAATTTATCTACCAACTCCTACCGGTGTTCTATCTTTTCAACATCAAATCTTAATTTTTAAACATATTTATCACCATGTGGTATGTTCTATTTTCATTCTTTGTATTTTTAACCCTTCTTACAAAAACCTAACTCCTATTATTGTAGTTTAAAATTTATTTTTATATTTGTCATTATTATTCTCATTAGGAGTCATAAATGGTTCTAGCACATACTTCGTAATACAGTTAAATTTATTTCTCTTTTACTTTAGGTAATTATCTATTAGGTGAAGCTTTAAGATTGTTTGGCACGTATAAACATATTAAAAGATATAATTTTCTCAACAATTTCTATATTGGGTTTATGTGGCAAGATTTTGCTTGCAGGGGCGTGGTGTGTGTGCTGCAGGGGTGGTATGAATGTACTTTAAGTGATAGTGATAAAAGAAAAGAAAAAACTTGAGCTATTAAAAAAGTCCTTTGTGGCAGCTGTTTCTAAGTCAAGTTCTGTGTTTCATGACTGTGGTAAGTACTTTTAGAGTCACCAACTGTTTCTTTGTTTCTTGCAGTATGACTTAATTTTAATGAGCTCTGTGATTTCACATTATGTTCCCTACTCCTGGAAGTTATCAAAATGCAGTTAAGAGAACTTCTACAGCCTTTAAAGATTCATCCCAGTGGCAGCACTTTCAATTAGGTTTTAAAAAATATATCAATAAATGGACATAAAAGCAACTGGTTTAGCCCTTCAGTTTACACTGAAGTTGAAACATTTGAAGATGCAATGTTTTATAAACAGAATAATAATGGACCTACTGTCAAACAGTTGATCTGCTGACAGTGTTCAAATATTTGCATTTGTTTCATGTGTGAAAACCAAATATAGTAAAACTAAATCTCTTATAGTTGTTTCATAGTTTGAAAGGCAATGCTGTTTGCAGGTATGGACACTTAGGGACAAGCTAGGGGCCAAAGCAAATATCCCTGCAGACCAGTAGCCTGTCATGAAGAGTGTCCAGGAAATGACTGTCCAGGAAGCAGCAGGAGTAGGGCATACATGCACTGTCGCCTCATACTCCTGCAGACTTTTAGCACCTGAGCAGTCCTGTTCAGCTCAGGGCCTTCCAAAGCCATTTCCAGGTACTTGGTTACCCCAGTGTGCTTCTCGTTTGTAACTCTCCATTCTTGCTGAGAACCAGCAGCAGCTCTGGCAATCTGCAAAGCCTTCTGGCTGGAGCTGCACAGCTCTGGCACCCAGGGCAGCCCTCATTGCTCTGAAACAGCATCCTACCAGCTTAATTTGGGGAGCCAGGGTTAATTGGTTCTTGTAGTTCTGGTGGTAGAAAAACTGAAGAACTTCTCAGACACACCCAGCCTCTTTTCATCACATTCACCATCTTGTGCTTTATCATATCCTTCCATGATATCTTTTTCTCAAACCTTCCAGTCCTAGTTTACTTCACGGCTTCAGGGAGGAAGTTGTATTTTGGTCGACCTTCAGCTCTTTGAATCTTTTCCAGTCCTAGTTTATGGTTTATTTTTTTTTCAGGACCAGCACAACAAACAGGAAATTCAGATTTTAATTCTTTTAACCCTTTTCTATGCCACATAATACTCTACATCTAGAAGTAATACTAGAGAATTCAATCTGACTTGTAATCTCTCTGTGTTATATTTTCCTCATCTTTAAGGAAGGGATAACATAAAATACTTCTCTGACAAGATTTTTAAGAAGATGAATGTGATTATTTTACTCTTACTGATATGAGGAATATATTTCATATTTCCTCTGCCCACTGGACCAAAAGACACTCTGTTTAGGAAGTGTCTCAGTGGTATATCTGAAATGTAAAACAAAATACAGCACAGAGCTGGAGGACAACTGACTGGATTTTAGTTCTTAGAGTATGGGACATTAAAAAATGGAACAGAAGCCCCAGTTATAGATTCTCAGAAAGCCTAGCAGGGGACAAAAACTTCTTAACTATTGACTATAATTGCTATAACAATCAATAAGTGTGGATAGCAAACACATTTTCTGAAACTGAATTACTGGAAAATCTTCTGATATTTTAAATTTCACAATACAGTATGGAAAGTAACTTCTCATGGCACAAAATCATGTTAAAGCTAAGGTTCTATCTATTTTGCAACAACTCTAGGACTGAAACCAAAAAACTAAATAAACCTAACTCACAGATTGGCTGCATTTGA
This sequence comes from Cisticola juncidis, assembly GCA_013400215.1. Lineage (NCBI taxonomy): Eukaryota > Metazoa > Chordata > Aves > Passeriformes > Cisticolidae > Cisticola > Cisticola juncidis. The sequence goes on from VXBR01010920.1 coordinate 4,486,640, forward strand.
CATCAGATGTGTAGCTTTTGAAATGCTGATGTCTTTTTTTCAGGCTGCACATGTTAAAATTGAATGAAGAGGCATTGTCAGCTTTAATGTATATATGCAACAGCAATGAAGAGCAAGCAGCTGCTGTTGTGGATCCCAGTTACCATAGCAATGCATTCCCATAGACATTTTCAAATTCATTTATAATAACAGTGCCTTTAGTAAACAAGAATGCAAAGTTGCTGATAGCATTCATGTGGTTTCCTGTATTATGGATTTTAGATGTTTACAATAAAATAACTTCATTATCAGACGGACAGTCCCCACTGAAGGAACATGATGAAGTAAGTTATTATTTGAATCAGTTACTTCAGACATGGGACAACTCTCTAGAAGTCCAAGCCAATATCCAAACAGTGATATATTAAATTTGGTGCAGTTTTACCAGGTTCATAGTTATACAAAATAATACAAAAAGAAGAATAAAATTCACAAGCCCACAATTTCCATGCCATGAAAATTCTGATTAGTATAATATAAAACAGTCTGATCCCAGAGTGGTATACAGGAAGAAAGAAATAATCCAACCTAAACCCTCCTAGCACACAAACCTGAAAATCCATGTTAAGCAATGATACTTCTAAATAAACAGATGTCAGATGCTATATAATACACGTAGAGCTAATTGAACAAAAAAAAAGTTACACAAAAAAGCAGCAAAATTCTCCACTGAAAGTGAAGATATTGTGTGTTTATGGTAAAACTATTGTGTAAAGTTTGAAGATGAAAACAAATGATTTCATTGAGAATCTCAAAATTTCCATCAGAAACAAAAGAATGAGACTTCACACAAGGACCTACGTACTGTCACCCTGTTGTTACACCAATATAAAGCACATATGGCACAAAATCAGGATAAAAATAGATGTTGACTTTAAAGGACAAAGACCATCCTTAATCTGTACTTGAAAATGTGAGGAAAGAGAAAGGAGAACTTGAAAATGCTTTTGCAGCTTTTGATATTCAATTTCAGTGCAATAACCAAGCACCGTCCGATTCATGATGATAAAGCACATTTGCTAGGATGTTGATTCAGCAAAATAATCTGTAATGTTGTTCAGCTGCTCAAAGGCTGTAATAGGCAGCAATTAAAAGGAAGAAGAAATTGAGTAAAAATGCCAGATTACTAAAGGCAAAAATTCTAGAGAGCCAGTATTTCTGTTACATTGCACCAAATACAGTATGTTATGTGCATAAAATTCAACACAATTACAAATTTTGTGATTATTTATAAAAAATTGTCATCTTGTTGCCTTTTTTTTTCATTTATGCTTGCACTCTAAGCAAGAATTATTTTAGACAGACAGTCAAACCTCCAATTTACTGCAACTTTTATTGGTTAAAGAAAGGCACTCCCTTCCACTAGAAAGATTAACTGACCCACCTAACTAACCCACCTTTACGTATTATTTTTCCAGAAGCACAATACTAGTTTCATTTTGCCATCAGTAACTGGCACAATGTAACAAAATAGATTTTCAATCTGCAGAAGGTAGAGCACAGATGTTTCACATCCTCAGAGAACTGCAGTGTCCCTCTGAGTGTGGTGGATGTTTGCTTGGATAGATCCTTTACACAGTCCAGCCATACATCCAGATTCCTTCAGATATGTTCTAATTTCTGCTCAAGGATCAAATCTGAAAGATGTCTGGGGGTATTGAATGTTTGTCCCAACCTGTGGCTACCCCCAAAACATAAAAAGGGAAAATATTCAGAACTCTCAGGCACATCCACTGCAGCCTTTGCTGGGACTCAGGCTTCTGAACTATGTGTGTGCAGTCAGTCTGATGCAAGAGAACATAAATATGTAAACTCTGGGTTATAGAGGGGCAGAACTCAGAATTGCTCCCAGCACATCTTTCAGACCTGCCTGGCTAAAGGGACAAAGATCCCTGTTTTGAAAGTATCAAGGTGATTTGGTGATTGAGTGTGGGAACGATTATCTAGACAATTAAGAAAAAAAGATACTCCAAATTCTTTTGCAGTATCTGCAAGGATTTTGAGATAGTTGCTATTTTGAACAGCTTCTTTTTCTGTAGTTTGAAATAAGAGCTCAGAGTGAAGTGCCCTAGTAAGGGAGAGTCTGTTATCAGACCTTTCAGTAGAGCTGCTGGATTATCTTTTCTTTCTAAACTGTTTAAATTCTGAGAGGTTGTTTGCTTTCTCATTATGGAGGCCTGGATCTATTCAAGTCTTCTTTGAAATCAATATACTGGATAATTTAATGTTGTGTAGGATGTCTCTGCAGCTGCAGAGCCTGTGATCACCATGAGGCCTCTCAAAGTCTCTGAAAACAGTGGGAATATATAATGTCCATGAGTAAAAAAGGTCTGTGAATAACTCCAACTCACCATTGCTACAGGAGAGGTGAAAAACCCCCGGATGGAGGCAGCAACATGAGGCAATTGTTGGAATGGCCCTTGGTATAACACAGCAAACTGAGTCCCTTTGTGAGAACATGCTGCACATCAGAGAGCGTCGTGTCCTGGCAATCCACTGCTGGCCTGTGTTTGCATCCCAGTCACTGCAAGCTTTGATGAATTACACTGTCATGTATAATGAAGTCTTCACAGGAAAACTACTGTAGTTGATTTTGAAGGCTAGTCAGAAGGTGGCAACTCTAGAAAGACAGGAAATGCATGCATTATAATGCATTATCTGGTTTATTTTGAATTATCTAGTTTATTTTGCATTCCCCTGCACTTTGAAATGGATCATTCACAAATCAGGCTTTTTAAAACTACAAGATACAGCTGTCATTCTTTCAGAATTAATAATTTTTTACTTAGTTGGTCTCCCTCCTTTATGTTTTCTTTCCAACTCTGTCTCAACCTTTTTTTCCCCCCACACATTTTAGTCTTCCAAATGGTTGCATTTTCCCTTCAGTCTCCTTTTTTTCTTTACCCAAAATCGTAAATCTGTGAAAACAAGTTAAAGACACACTGGATAGAAAGGCAGCCTCCACCTTCCCTTATCCCTCACAAACAACCCCCATGGTCTCCAGTGAATGCCAGCAAAACCAGAAATAGCTACAGAACAAGTTTTCTGATCTGTTTAGAAACAGCAGATTTATTTGTTTATGAATTTGCAATGTCAAATCCTTTAAGAACACTACATTGTTGTTGAAAGAGCGTATTAAACTATTTAAATGATTCTTTGTACTTTAAAATATTTTCATCTAGTAAAGATTAAATTATTCTGTTCGTGTTCGGAAGGATCAAGCTGTTTCCCTATAAATGAGCAAATGAGAAAGCTTGAGAAAAAAGCAATGCAGAAAATAAACGTTAATTCAGTATATTTGTTTATATTTGGATTTGTTAGTGATTTAATGACATACAGACTAGATATTGTTAGATGAAAAAACCCACTAGCAACATGTAAAGACCAAACATGTTTAGCTAATAAGTTTGGAGTTTCCAGGCAGAAAAAAAAAATCAATTCATCTTTCAGGATCAATTATGATTTTTTGAAATATGGCATCAAACAGTGCATCCCCTAATGAAGACTTTAATTAAGGGAGATGATATATATTTATGTATATATTCATTTTGGAAAAAACCCACTGGTTTGTAGACCAGAATTTGCTGATGGAATGTTTTGACCCTACCAGCAGCATTTAACAAGGCATATTAAAACATACAGTCAGTGACAAAATCTCAGTATGAGAAATACTTTAGATTGGACACAGAAATGTCAAAACACAGTACATAGAGATATCATTACATGCCAGTATAAAAAGACAAATGTATGTCCAATATTCTAGATACTAAGCACCTAAACTTTTGTATAGTGCATATAAAATAACTGGAAATTGTGCAGTCTGCTACACTTTCCCAACGACCATGCCGCTACGGCACTTTTCAGGCTGCACATGTTAAAATTGTGCTGGGACTGGACAAGTAATAAAGGGAGTTACTTCTCACAATACGAAGGCTGCCTTTAACTGGTGAGAGCGTAGTGTCAGAGGAGATTCACAGTTTCACCCTTTTTCTTAATCTCAGTTACTCTGTGTGTGTTGGTTTTACAGGATGGTTCTCAGCCTGAGGCAGTGCCGGTGACAGCCCTCACAGGGACGTTGTGGCGGCAGCCTCGCGGTTCATTCCTCACACGGTGACCGCACGGCTCTCCCCGGAGCGGGGCAGGGTGAGTGCGTTTCCGAGGATCAGGTGTAGTGCTCCGGCGATAGAACGAGACACACGAACGGCCCCTTGCCAGCACCGGGACAGAGAACCTATCCCGTGGCACCAGCCAGCCAAGCTGGGACCCGGCGGGGCC